>CM053271.1:44428491-44466059 GCA_028583415.1 Protea cynaroides
GGATGCTCAGCGTAGATCTGATCCGAGGATGGATGAGTTTTGGCTGCTCAGGACGCATCGGACGCGCGGATGGGAGAGCTCCTAGAGGTGCAGCGACGATCGGAGGATAGCCGGTCTCACAGCTAGTCTCCAGACGACCCAGACCCAGGTGGCCTGGTTGACTAGGGTCTATGCTGAGGACTATGACAGAGATCGTGAGGCCCCGCCTCCTCCTTCGCCTCCAGCTTCTTGATTTGTACTTTATTATTATTATTTTTTCTTGTATTACAGAGTAACTGTCCGGGTTGTGGACTATACTCCGCTTTCGTTATATATATATATGTTTTGTTTCGCTCTCATTGTTATGTAAACTTGTTTCTCTTTTTAATACATGCATTATTCTCTTTTTGATTTTGTCTCAAACATCACTGGTGCTTACAATGTGTTAATATTACTGTTTTTATTTTTATCCTATCCCAGTTCACAATTGTGTTGGATGTATGCCAGTTCAGCGGACAAGGCCTGAGATGCTCTGAAACCAAGTTGTCACACCCCAATTTTGGTCTAACCAGAATGGTGTGATGAACCGCTAATAAACCAACGGTTCAACCAGGATCTCAAATAGGCTATCCCCGCGTTATCTGAACCTCCATACATCCATGTCATAATCAGAGTAAATACATAATAGCGGAAGTCTTATAATAAAATGAACTGAGAAACTAAATGATATTAATAATTTAATAACAAATTATTCTGTATTCAACTGAGACATAAATATTAAATATCAAATACATGTCTGAATAAAATCCAATTAAAGAAACCTATAAAATATCTAATCAAATACACACGAGTTGCACTCGCAAGAGGAGTCGTGTGTATCCACTTCAGCTTCAACTTCCATAGCTGCCACGTTCCCGTATGCAGACACATTCAGGTAGTCTTCGACAGTATAATCTGCATAATCAACTAAAAATATTCGACGTCGAGGGGTGAGCACACAACATGGCTCAGTGAGTAGCCAAAACAATGCAACAATACATATGGATGTAAAAAGTCAATTTATATCTTTGGTCCGGTTTAAAGTTTGCAGTATGCTATAGAAAGGTTGAGGTAGCCAAAGGTCACGTTTATTGACTCCGCCTCTATACACGAGTGTGTGACGTTACCCGAAGATCACGTTTATCGTCAACTCACATGCACCCAATCATGAACAATATATAACAAAGGTTACGTTTATTGCTATATAGTGCCATACCAACACGTAAGCCCCTGTTGGCGAGGGCTGCAACCGGGCTCGCAACTAACCAATCCTAATGCCAAACAAGTGTATCCAAGGCCTCACCCCAGCATCCCTCATAATGCCCATAGAGATAGAGCTAAGGCCCCCGGTAGAGTCAGAGACTACAAGGACCGAGACCACCTCCCCTGATACTCTACGACATAATAGTTCTGCTAAAGTAATGGCGATACGACGATGCCAATGCACAAGACTTGAGTTAGAGATAGAGCTAAAGTGCTGAGACCCACCAAAGGTTAACGTTTATTGACGTTCTCATCACACCTCCCCTGATACTCGCTCGCATCAAGCACATCAACCACATACATACAAGCACATGCCTATTCCTATCTTCATCATCATCATGTTATAAACAATAAAATAAATATGCATGAACAAGTAATATAAATATTGGATGGCATGCTGTATGCACATTACAAACATATTCGCATAGAATCAAACATAGCATAGGACTCAAGAAATAGAAAACAGTTTATTATTAACCAATTTAGTTTGGGGTTAAGGTTCCTCACCTTAGCTTGCTATAAGATACTTTTCCAAGCTTTAATTTCACCTTTACAATGTTATTATACTGCTAGAAGACCTAACAAAATCGGTAGAATTTAATTAGAATTTATTCGAAATTAAAAACCATTCTGTCAACTGAGGGTCGATGCTAGGGTCGATGGGTTTATCGACCCTCCCTTCTTTCTGGACTTCTCGAATGCTGAGGGTCGATGGTCAGAAACACCTAGGGTCGGATGGTCATCGACCCTGGGTGCGACCCTCGATGCACTCTGGTCCAATTTCTACTTTTTAATCCATTCTTCATGTTTGGGGTCCTATGGTTTGTTCCCACATTCCATTAAACGTTCATTCCATGGTCTAAAATCATGAATCATCCTCCTAGATGGCTTTCATACATTCTCCTAGGGTTTTCCATGAAAACCTAGCCATGGATGGATGGTTTGGGTTTCTCCGAGATCACCCTCTCTCCAATAACTATCCTAAGGTCTGTAGAAACTCATGGAATTAGTATCTATACCTGAGAAGATTAATCTTTCTCTGTAACTCTTCTCCTTTTGGCTAGGTTCTCTTCCTTGCCTCTCTTCTTCCTCTTTTCCTTCTCCTCTCTTTCTCTCAATTCAATTAGGGTTGTGAAAGGAGTGAAAGTGGCTTAGGGACGTCCTTTAAATAGACTAGGAACATCCTAAATAAGTCCCATTAAGATTTGGAAAGAATCCACAATCGAAAAATATAGAAATTTCCTAATTTCTATATTCGGCAGGATCCGAGGGTCGATGGGAGGGTCGATGATCCCGTTGACCCTAGGGTCTTAAGCTGTCCAACCCTCCCTCCAAAACCGAGGGTCTGACTTTCTGTTTTGGGAGGTCCGACCCTGCTTAGCTGGGTATGCGACCCTTCCCCTATTTTAAGTGTTTTTGGGTTGATTTGATACCTGGGATCTCGATCTCCTTCACGCCCTTGGTCCATTTGACTCGACCATGATGGGTAAACCTGGTTCAAGGTGGTAAGACCGGGTTAGATTTACACGGGTCTTACATGATGGCTTCTTGACTGCCCCAGCGTAAGGCAAAGTTGCTACCATTGACGCACGGGCAGTAGAGGACGAGCATGACGCATCATGCGAGTGCTCATTCTGCGTTTTGCTTTAGAGATGGTTTAATTTAAAACAATACTTTGTAATATTTTTATTATTTAAGTTTGTCAATGATGAAATAATTTGGATAATTATTTATTTACAATATAGAGCTCAATTCATATATCTATTTAATTCCGCTGCTATTTATTACTCTCTGATTATGTTAGATTGCTTGGGATGGTTTGTTGACATGGTTTATTGAGATCCTGGTATGAGCCGTGGTTTGGAGACGGTTCACTCACACTTCTGGTTCAGCCGGAATTGGGGTGTGACAAGGACTTATCTATGCTAGTTTAAAAGATGTTCACCAACCTAATGAAGCTTATTTAACTAATTAGGTAAAATACTGTGGGTAGTGTACAAAGCCTTCTGCCAGTTTCAAGGCTCTTCAGCATCACTAGTGTCTACAGCTGAGGGATCATGTCACATAGAGTTTGAGGATGTATTTGTTGTTTGTTATGATTGTTTTTCTTTTATAATATGTCATCCAATGAAATGTATATAACTTTTCATGCATTTATATATAACTATAAATATGTATGTTGATGGTTGTTGTTACCTTGGTAGAGACACGATGAACCATGGGAGTGGGGATCCAGGGTCTCTACTAGGGGGTAGTTGTTGATGTTATCGTATGCATAACCATGTATGATGGTACATGTGACGTATTGGAGTATAGGCATACGTACCATGTTGGTATGCCGATATCCTAGTGGAGACATGGTGATCCATGGGAGTGGGGATCCGAGGTTCTCTGTTGGGATGCCACCCATGTATGGTGGTTAATGTAATGAGTGACCTCATGAATCACGTTGGGAGTAGCTGTATCTTAGTAAAGGCACGATGAACCATGGGAGTGGGGAGTCAGGGTTCTCTGCTAGGTGTAGCCCTATATGAGACCATGTATGATGGGTGTGTAGAGTATGGGAGTACAATACACGTGCCATGTTGACACTCTATGCTCTAGTGGGGACACGATTAGTCCATGAGAGTGGAACAGGGATTCCTGTTTGAGTATAGTTTTACTTACTCCATGCACATGCCATGTTGAGTGACTATTGTTATGAATGTGATTAGGTGTGGGGTATATGATCATGTAGCGTGTGGGAGCACAATACATGGTCATATATCTGGTTCACCTTAGTGGGGACATGGTCAATCCATTGGAGTGGAATGGGGATCTCTGCTGTGGTATAGCCCTATTTATTATATTTTCATGCATCTTGCATCAACTTGGTCAAATGACTTGTGCTTCGGTAAAGAATGGACAAGCCACTGATCATCTAGGAGTGCCCGGGTCAGGGGTGTCATTGATCATTACGAGGAGTGCTCGGGATCAATGGCGGTTCACTCATGGGTTGTGCAAGCCACTGATCATCGAGGAATGCTCGGGTCTAGGGTGTCATTGATTCATTATGAGGAGTGCTCGAGGTCAATGGTGGTTCACTCATGGGGTGCAATTAAGCTAGAGTACAGGCCGATCATGATTGCGTACACATTTGATTGCCACTCACAAATTGCTTGTTTATTTGTTTCTGTACTGCATTCATTTAATTATTGCATAGGATTGCATTGGATACCTGACTTCTTGCTGAGCTGGGATAGGAGCTCAACCCTTGATATCGAATTTTTTTTAGCTTCAGTTGGAGGTACCTCTACTGTATTTGCTGCTATGGATCTTATTAATGTTGAGGGCGCCTCTCTTGGCAGTGGGCCATTGAGGGGTCATGTGGAGGGTTGTACCTGTAAAGACTGTTTATGGGACTTAAGTCAGTTCCTCGCTTCCATGATTTTGAAGTCTGTAGATAGATGCAGTTTGGTTTATTTATAGTATTTTATTCAGATGTACTCTAGTTATTTAGTACGGGGTATATGTAACATGAATATTACTTGTGAAATGGTTTGTAAGACATAACAGACATATTATGTAATGATAACATTAGAAGCATCTGTTCTTTATTATGATTCTATTGTAACTCTTATTATTCCCCTGCACATGCATTTCCATGTGTTGGTACAGATGTCTAGAATAATTAAAAGTTGTTATGAACCAATAAGTAGTAAGGAAAACTGTAAGTTAGGTTACATTACATTACAAGAAATAAAAGAAAGAACATAATGCAAAATATGAACTAAGAACAAAGGAAAGACATGTATCTATCTGATTGGAAGTATAAAATTGGGATGCGACCCACAACCCAGGCAATCATCCCATGATCAAAACATCTGATTTTAACGATAGTAAAAGAAGGTACAATTATATATAAAGAGAAGTGATGTGCATAAGTCAAAAGTAGGGTACAATCCACAAACTGGATAGTTACTCTATAAGCATAACGTGTACAAAAGTTAGATGACGATGTAAGTATAAGTAAAAGGTAAAAGAAAAAGGAAAGTGATAGGTGATCACTGAGGATCAATAGCAGGGGGTGGATCTAAACCACTCTGTTAAACTACTGGTGGAGTGGGCACACGTCGACGATATCCTTCTACCTGACGCTGGTGGTATAAATGGGGGATCACCCCGGCAAACACCATGGAGGCTCTGATCTGACCAAGCTCAGAGTTGAAGTCATTTCAACGCCTCACTATAGCTTGCTGGTCACCCATATTATTACCCCCAATTCAAAAATCGGTCTAGAAAGACTTAGAAAAGATGAAAATTTTGATGCATTGCTCATACCTACCCTAACATTATATGGTTAAGATGTTATGGATAATTGGATAAATGGTCGAGACTAACATTTGGGCATTTACAGATTTGCCCTATCAACAGTCAACCATCGAAAGCAAAGCATCCAAGACGGAACCCAGGTGGACGTCGTGTAAACTTACCAAAGGTGATGGTAGTGTGGGACATGGTGATTCCCATTCACCTCCACATGTTCTACTGCCGCCTCCACTACCCATTGATTTCCTACAAGCACCTCCAGTGTAAACTACAGTTCAGATAATAGCCATTATGGGTAGGTTGGTCTGGAATCTAGAGGAACAACAAAGAATGATAGCAGCAGTTTTTGCCGAGCTATTGGCCACTTTATATGGAGCATGCCCAGTTCCACCGGCTCAAGGTCAAGCACAAGGTGCAGGTGTACTCCCAATTCCACCTCCCACACTAGCACATGTGCAAGTACCTCAAGCACAAACTCACCCGGTAAAGAGCGCCGAAGATGTATACCTACAAAACTTTCAAGGCCAAAAGAGGGCTAATAGCTTCATAGACAACTGCCTTACTAACAGGCCATTCTGTAGGCAACACCCGAGTTCTTCACTAGTTACAAACAAGCCGGTTGTGTTTGCACCCAATTCAAGTCAGCCCAGACCTGCAGCTTTCAACGCCTCATCTGTGCCCTATGGCACATGTTATAACTATGGAAAGTCAGGCCATTTTACAAGAGTATGCCCAGAACCAAGGAAGGCACCGCCACCTGGACAAGGCAAGGTCTTTGCCTTATCTGCTGAGGATGTAGAAGGCTCACCTAGAGTAGTCACAGGTATTTTTAGGGTTGAAGAATGAAGCATCATCTTGCATGACATGTAGTAATTCATATGTATATATGTAGGTACTATTTCTATCTCTGGCACACCTGCACGTATATTATTTGATTCTAGGGCTACACATTAATTCGTATCCCCTGCATTCACTGCTAAGTTGGGAATGCCGTCACGCAAGATGTCTTGTATGCTAATAGTGCATACACCTATGGGATCCAAATCCGGTCTAGAAGATTACTATGGACCATGTAACGTGGTCATAGGAGATAAAGTAATGGAGGCTAACCTTGTCTGCATCGGGATGAAGGATTTTGAAGTGATATTGGGAATGGATTGGTTGGTAAAACACCAAACGAACATTCTATGTACCAGACGTCAGATCTTATTCCACCCTACTAATGATGAGGTGTTAGTGTTCACTGGCGACAAGACTAAGAAGTGTCACAAGTTGTTCCTAATGGCACTTCAAGCTTCTAAGCTGCAACATCAAGGGTGTGAGTGCTACCTAGTGTTGGCATTGAACACCGAAGCCCAGATACCAAAGTTGGAGGATATACCGGTGGTCAATGAATTCCCCGATGGGTTTCCTGAAGAGCTTCCTAGTCTACCACCAGATCGGGAAAACAAAGTTGTCATTGACTTAGTTTCAGGAGTAGCTCCTACTTTTAAAGCTCTTTACCGTGGCTCCCACTAAGTTGAAAGAACTCAAGACACAGCTTTAGGAGGTATTAGATAAGGATTTCATCAGGCCCAGTATCTCACCTTGGGAGCACCAGTATTATTTGTGAAGGGGAAGGATGGGAATGTCCATTTATGCATAGATTATCGGGATCTGAACAAAGCTCATTGTCAAGAACCGGTATCCCTTGCCCCTAATCGATGACTTGTTTGATCAACTTCTAGGGGCAAGTGTATTTTCTAAGATAGACCTACGGTCTGGCTATCACCAATTAAAGATCAAATGAAGTGATATACCTAAGATAGCATTCAGGACAAGTTATGGTCACTTGAGTTTTTGGTGATGTCCTTCGGGTTGACAAATGCTCCAACATCCTTCATGGAGCTGATGAATTGGGTATTCCATGAGTTCTTAGATAAGTTTGTCATTAATTTCGTTGATGACATCTTCATCTACTCACCAAATGATGACACCCATGTGGAACACCTCCGCTTAGCTCTACAGAAGTTAAGACAAGAGAAGTTGTAGTCAAGTTCAAGAAATATGAGTTTTGGCTCAGACAAGTAGCTTTCTTGGGGTATATCATATCGGTTGGAGGTTTAGTAGTGGACCCTGGTAAGGTCAGTGCAATCATGGACTAGTGTACACCCACATCAGTTACAGAAGTTAGAAGTTTCCTTGGATTAGTCTGCTATTATCGACGCTTTATGGAGGGATTCCCGTATAGCCATACCATTGACGTGATTGAAAAGAAGGGTGTAAAATTAAAGTGGTCAAACAAATGTGAGGAAAGCTTTCAAACTCTCAAGGAGAAGCTGGTCTCCGCCCCAGTTCTGACTATTCCATCGGATAAGGCTCCATTCACCATCTATACGGATGCATCGAGGTATGGATTAGGTTGTGTACTCATGCAAGACGACAAAGTTGTAGCTCATGCCTCAATATAGTTAAAGGTGCATGAAAAGAATTTTCCTACCCGTGATCTGAAGCTTGCAGCAGTTGTCTTCACCCTCAAGATATGGAGACAATACTTATATAGGGAAGCATTCTATATAATGTCATATCACAAGAATCTGGTTCACCTGTTCAACCAGAAAGAATTAGATAGAGACAACGAAGATGGTTAGAGTTGTTGAAAGATTTTAACTGTATCATCAAGTATCACCCTAGCAAGGCCAATGTGGTAGAGGATGCTCACAGTTGGAAGGAAATGGTCATTGTAGAAGGGGAAACCTTTGAGTCAGTTGAACAAAAGGAAGGGCACTGTATAGCCCCTACATTGGTTCTTGAGCCTCCTTCAGATGCTGAACCCTCTGTTACTGGCACTGTTATGTAGAGTGGATAGAGGCGACAGTTGAGCTGCTCTGTACCTTGACCATTCATCCTACCCTGCTTGATGAGATCAAGGATGCCACTAACAATGATGCTCATCTGAAGACTCTCAATGCATCACCTTGAGAATGGAATAGAAGACCCAGACCCTTTGGTTGAATAAAAAGGGGCCTGCTTGGATTGGGGTTTTGCCAAATCACTTTATCCCCTGACATAGGGTTTTTATTCTTATAAATTGAGGGTACCCCAATTAAAATTTATACATTCTATCCCTTTGGCACCCTGTCCCATGATTATTATATGATTCAGGCTACCATGCCATCCAATTTAATGTGTATGCCCTACTAAGGTTTTTGATCCATTTCTCAGTCTTTCTTAGAAGTTATGTGGCATGTGATATGGTTCCCTGGGATTATTGGGATGAGCTGATCTTAACCTTGGGTGTTCAAATTGTACCTTTTTAGATTTCACCTAAGGCTAGCTAATGTGTCGTCATCCAAGGCACCCACTATGGAAGCGAACTAGAAGAGCATCAGTGGGTCATCTCCAATGTGTTGGCAAACCACTAGCCACACCGGTTAGTGAACCTAATGGGTCGAATGGAGAACTACCACCATTCTCCCCATTTCATGGAATAGACCCAAGTACCGCATATGACACTATGTAGAGTTTTCAACAACTGAACCCAGAATAATTCAGTAGGTCATGTGCAAGTTCCTTCCACCTTAGGCATTGGATTCAAACTATGGAGGAAACTATTGGTAACCTCTACTGTTCAGATGCACATAAGATAATGTGTGCTACTTACCAGCTGGTGGGCGCGCCATATGAATGGTAGAAAATGACCCAGCCTACTCTGTTGCGGTGTCATGGAGTCATAACTTTTTTTGTGAAGCCTTCTTCGCTCATTATGCTCCACAACACAGGGAACCTGACCCACTGTTGCTTGAAACCAATCAAAGGGTTCGAGAGGGCTTACCTATACGAAAAGGCTTCTCCAAGATAAGGGCCAACTATTGCAATACTTACCTTGGGGAGAGTATCAATTCAGAGCCACACGACCAAGGTAACCTCTAACTGGTGAATTATTTGATTTGTCCTAATAGTGGAAATAGCAAGGTTTGATGAATGCCTTAAATATGGTTAAATGATTGTGCTTTGCACAAGGAATTTGAATGTTGCCTCCATCAAGTATTCCAATTTCTTGATGCAAACTCAGCATGCAAACTCATCATACGACTCATCGAGTTATGTTATGACATAAAGGGATATTGAGTGAGGACGTATCTTAAATTATGGTAGTCGATCATGATCATATGATTACTGACCGTCCCATGGTTGCATGTGAAGAGTATACATGTGGCATGGTTACGTAGAAAAGGAGATAATGCTTAGCCCACATAAACTCATGATATGTATAAGGATCATGGAATAGAGAGGACAAAGAATTCACAAGTGTCGTGACCAAGATGCCCTTGTTTGCACTTGGGTATAGTGTTGGAAGAATAATGGGAGAACTAAAGCAGTAGGAAGTCATACTGATTAGTATTTAATACACGTAGGCATAATTACTTGAGTAATATTTTTGAAGAATATCACATGATGATGGATGTATTGAATTGTGTGCCAAAATTATTAGGAGATCGAAAATGCATGTGGTGACTTGAATTGATGATTGCATGGATTTTTTTTTTTTTTGGATAGGTAGTGGCCCTAAAAAGATTGCATGGATTGTTATTATTAAGTTCTCATCTCGAATATCTTGAAAATGAAATTTTACTAATGAGTCGGGAATGTGCTAGGTAACGGATCGCGCACACCTCCCTAATTTCGCTCACTCGAGGACCAAAACTAGCAAAGCGGGAGGTCTTAGCAACAATGTAGACCAAAGTGCAACTTCATCCCACTTTTGTCAAGACACTCGAGACATTTCAACAGTTATAGATGAGACCATAAGAAGAGTCTATAAGCAGCATTGTGAGTTCCAGCTAAGAATGATAAAAACCTTAGCAAGGGCGAAGCGTGATGGCACCGCCTCTGTGTCAGTCTTGGCAGAAGTGTCAGACTTATTGGGACATCTTACCCAAAGTCTCTAGAAACAATAGAAGGGTACGGTTGTACGAATGGTAGCCGAGTGTCACAATTAGGTAACTCATCAAGGCTCCCAAGATGAAGTGTCGATAGCCCAAATAAGGGGTAAACAAGTGAAGATAACCCTAGAAGAAGAAACACTACGAGTTGTACCTTGTGTACCTTGTTTTGGGAATGAAGAACTTCCGATGGAACCTGTAAGACCCACACCCCATGAACCCGATCGAAACCTTTAATTCATGTCGTAACAGGTCTTCCAATCATCACCGGGCCAGACGGGACGAGCGGATGACAACCAGGTACGAAAATGGACCTAAAAGTATGATATTTTTCATACCGATCTATGGTACCGGTCGATGGTACCAGTCGACCGGTATGTCTGTGCGGGCAGACTAATTAGATCCGGAAACGGATCTCTGCGTGTCTCGCTTTCCAAATCTCAAGCCTAGGGACTTTCCTAACGTAGGGAAACTTCCTAAACTCAATCCTAGTCTATTTAAGGACCCTTAAACCTCCTTAAAACTCCTTGATTGATCCTCACAAACCCTAGAGAGGAGAAAGAGATCGAAGAAAGAGAAAGAGCCAAGAAAGGAGGGAGAGGAGCCATCGTTGGCCGTTGGATGAAGAACACCATAGTTGCGAACCAACGGTAAGTGCTTGAACTTTCTATCTTAAGCATTATAGATGATTAATCATGAATTGATCAATACCATGTAAGGCGAGGTATTGATCTAAAACCCTTAAATTTGCTACCAAACCCTAATACAGTCGATGACCCTAGATTCACATTCTAGGCTAAGGATCATCGAAACTAGGACTTGAATGGAACATGAAACAACTCTAACTTGTTGCTCAGGCCTAGAATGCATAGGAGAAACCCTAGAACCAATAGGGGATGACCGACGAAAGGCTAACACCAAGTTGGTGGTCTTTCGGAGGCATACCGGTCGCACCATATGCAACCGGTACAGTGACGGGTACCTCTCGGGAGCTGGCCTATGGGGGACCGGTCGACCATGCCAGTTGCACCTTTCCCCACAGTGCAACGACTGGTATTGCGACCGGTATGCACTGTGAGGGGTATATTTCGATCTAGTTGGTTTTTCGATCAACGTAAACCCTAAGAAACTAATTCTAGTTCAATACTAACATCGTGTAGGACCTGGTGATAGCAAGTTTGGATTCTGTGGCATGGAGCAAGCTAGCAATCAAGCATTGGGTAAGGGAATCGGACCTAAACCCTAATAACTTAATAACAATAAAATGTTGTTAATAATTATGATTCTGTGGAATGGTGTTTATGCATACTCACATGTCATCTTTACTTTCAGTTATTATATTGTTCATCCATACTTGCTATGCTAGGATTTGATTGTTAGGCATGTGATTGTTTTTGTTGGTGTATGGAATGGGAAGGACCTGAGGTCTGGGATCATTCCTCACACTAGTACCTTTTTGTATCGCTTCTATCTTAGCATGCTTGGTGTGGGTAGGGTATCAGGGGGAGGAAGTGGCACTGTGGTCTCCGGCCTGGCCACTAGACTCAAGCCCTATCTCTATGCTGTAGGGAGCTGTGCTGAGATAGGGCGTACTATGATGACATATAGGATTAGTTAGGTACGAGCCCAGTTTACAAGCCCTTTCCAATAAGGACTTACGTATTGGTATGGGTAGGGCATCAAGGGAAGTATTGGCGGTGTTTGATCCGGACACTTTAGCTCTATCTCTATTCTATGGTGGGTGCATGTAGGACAACAGTGGTGTTTGATCCATTGGGCGGATTCACATACTCGTGTATAGAGGTGCGGTGGCCGCCAATCCTTTCTATAGCACATTGTAAACTTAAAACCAGACCATAATGTGAATGTTATTCATGCATGTTGTTTGTTGCATTGTCTGATTTTTTTATTGAACTAAGTTGTGAGCTCACCCTTGTGTACACACTATTTTTAGATGTTGATGCAGGTTACACTGTGGAGGACTACGTGGATGCTCCAGTATATGGAAGAGTTGCTGCCCTGGAAGTGCAAGCAGGGGAGGACGAGCATGACGCTTCATGTGAGTGCCCTTACTGCGTGTACCTCAAGGATGGTTTTAATTTATTTTATTTTATTTTAGTTGGATTCATAAATTGTGTAAAGATATTTTATTTACGTTTTGGTATGGAGTATAATTGGTTACTATACTTACAATGTAGAACTCAGTTCATTTAATTTAAGACTTCTGTTGTATTTAATCGTATTCTGATTGTGGTTATGTGCAATGGTTTGTGTTAGTGGACACTGTTTTATTGAGATCCTGGTGTGAACCGTTGGTTTAGTGGCGGTTCACTCACACTTTTGGTTCAGTCGAAATTGAGGGGTGACAGAACCACCATCTACTATTAATAAGACCTTAAGGCCACCTAATGCAGGTCCCCAAAAATGTTATCGGTGTGGCCGTCGAAAGCACCTTATGCAACAATGCACTCGAATCACTAAAAAGGCACCGTCGCCAAGACCCAAGGAAATAGTCGCACACATCTCCTGCGGAGTGATGGGGGCATGAGGATCATAAATGTCAAAAGTATTGACAGTGCTACGCCTCTATGTGAGCTTGGACCTTGGGCTAACTTAAGGAGGTTTTGAGAATTGGGTAAGCCTTGAACTCCCTTGATTACTAAATATATTAGCCGATATGTATTGATCTCGTGAGTTATGATGCATGATAGACACCCATATGTATGGGATAAGAAATTACAGTTACGCTCTGATTACGGGGGCAAAATCCTTATAAATTGGGGGTATTGTAAGACCCCACTTTGAAATCCTCATAATTTGGATCTCTCTATATCGGGTCTTACTGTGCCAACACTTGGCACCATGACTTTTGACCCTCTATATGATGAGGGGTCAACTTCTTGGATCACTTAGTGATGGTAGAACATGTGAGAGGAGATCTATGAAACCTAGGAAACATCCCTACCAAATCGGGCCCACCTAACTAGGCTTAAATCTATTTTTAAGACCAACCAGAGGCATAACCGGATGAACGTTCATCCGCTTGACTACAACCGATTGAACACAGGATTGTGCCTTTCTCTCTCCACAGGGTATATAAAAAGGATGACCCAACCTCCTTTCCTTCCATTTGGAACCGTGGGAGAGTAGGAGTGGGAGAAGAAGAGAAGAGTAAAAAGACCTTGGACCTTAAAGCTCTAACCCTAGTCCCAATCTCCTTGGAGGTAAGTTCAATGAACCTCCTCCTCTCTTTGTTCGGCGTTTGAGACTAGGAACCTTGGTTGTTGAGCACCATTAATGGTGACCACCATTAAACCTAGAAGTTAGGTTTTTCTCCACCCAATTCCATGAATGGAGTTAATGGAACCATAAATGGTTCCCATTGAATATATAATCTGTGGAAAGATGATTCCCATCAACTAATTGAAGGTGAAACCATTGGGAATCAAAGTCCCAAGCTTAGAGACCAATTTTCATTTGTGACCTAGTTTCTGGGTCTGAATCAGTGGCACGAAACCAGTGTCACAGAACCGGTGGCACAGAACTGGTGGCACAGAACCAGTGGCACTGAACCAGTATCAAAGAACCAATGACATGAACCTGAGGCAGGAACTGGAGGCAGTGCCAAATTATGTATCAACCGACAAGGCTTCTTCTAAAAAAACTTCTAGAACCTCACTACTGTGATAGTATATAAACTGGATGACCAACCGGGTGACTAATCATCCAATTCATCCTCCGGTTTTGTTTACTAAGAAATGACTAAGTGTTAATCAGCCTATTGTACCGGAGGAACGATCAACTAGTTCTATCCTCTAGTTCAGTCTGTTTTGACTTATAGACCTAGAAATGATTATAAAGATCTACCCTTCGGTTCCTGGTTTATCTTGGGACCTGTAAATGGACACTAGGACTTATTTTTGCTGGTTTAAAAGATATTCACCAACCTAATGAAGCTTATTTAACTAATTAGGTAAAACACTGCGGGTAGTGGACGAAGCCTTCTGCCAGCTTCAAGGTTCTTCAGCATCACCGGTGTCTACAGGTGAGGGGTCGGATCACGTAGAGTTTGAGCATATGTTTGTTGTTTGTTATGATTGTGTTTCTTTTATAACCTATCATCTAATGAAATGTATATAACTATTCATGCTTTTGCATATAACTATAACTATGTATGTTGATGGTTGTTATTACATTGGTAGAAATACGGTGAACCATGGGAGTGGGGATCCAAGTTCTCTGCAAGGGGGTAATTGTTGATGTTATTATGTGCATAACCATGTATGATGTATGTGACGTATTAGAGTATAGACATGCGTACCGTGTTGGTGTGCTGGTATCCCAGTGAAGACATGGTGATCCATGGGAGTGGGGATCCGAGGTTCTCTATTGGGATGCCACCCATATATGGTGGTTCAGGTAACGAGTAACCTCGTGAATTATGTTGGGAGTAGCTGTACCTAGTGGAGGCACGATGAACCATGGGAGTGGGGAGTCTGGGTTCTCTACTGGGTGCAGTCCTATATGAAACTAAGTATGATGGGTGTATAGAGTATGGAAGTACAATACACGTGCCATGTTGGCACTCTATGCTCTAGTGGGGACACGGTCAGTCCATGGGAGTGGAACAGGGATTCCTGCTAGAGTATAATTTTACTTATTGCGTGCACATGCCATGTTGAGTGATTGTTATTATGGATGTGATTGCGTGTAGGGTATATGATCATATAGTGTGTGGGAGCACGATACATGATCATATTTTCAGTTACACCTTAGTAGGGACGTTGTCAGTCTATTGGAGTGGAATGGGGATCTCTACTGGGGTATAGCCCTATTTATTATATTTTCATGCATCCTGCATCAACTTAGTCAAATGACTTATGCTTTAGTGAAGAATGGACTAGCCACTGATCATCAAGGAGTGCTCGGGTCAGGGGTGTCATTGATCATTACTGGGAGTGCTCGGGATCAATGGCGGTTTATGTCACACCCCAATTCTACACCATTCAGAATGGTGTGATGAACCGCTAATAAACCAACGGTTCAATCAGGATCTCTAATAGGCTGTGTCCATTGAAAATGAAACCATACACATCCACAACCATAATCAGAATAAATACACAATAGCGGAAGTCTTAATAATAAATGAACTGAGGAATCTAGTTGTGATAATCATAAATAAAGTATCAAATTATGTTATATCAACTGAGACATAAGTAAATAAAATATCAATTACATTTCCTTAATAATTCAAATCAAAATCTAATAAAAAACGCATGTGTTGCACTCGCATGAAGAGTCATGCGATTCCACTAAGTCTTCAGCTTCCATCGCAGCGATGTGCCCGTACGTAGAAACATTCATATACTCTTCCACCGTGGTACCTACATCATCAATTAAAAATATTCGATGTCGAAAGGGTGAGCACACATCATGGCTCAGTGAGCAAACAAAACAATGCAACAAACATATGCATGCATTCAATTCATATCTGTGGTCTGGTTTATAAGTTTGCAATGTGCTATAGAAAGGTTCAGTGGTCGCCTCACCTCTATACACGAGTGTGAATCCGCCCAATGAGTATCAGCACTGTCGTCCCACATGCACCCATCGTGGACAATATACACCCCATGAAAACGGCATGGTTGTACCGGTTGCCCATACCAACACGTTAGCCCCTGCTGGCGAGGGCTTGCAAACTGGCTTGCAACTAATCAATCCTAATGTCAAACAGTGTATCCAAGGCCTCACCCCAACATCCCTCAGTACATCCATAGAGATAGAGCTAAGGCCCCCCGACAGAGTCGAAGACTACAAGGTCCGAGACCACCTCCCCTGATAACCTACGACATAATAGTTCTGCTAAGGTAATGGCGATACGATGATGTCAGTGGACATGACTTGAGTAGAACCATGGCACAATATACACCCCATGAAAATGGCATGGCTGTACCAGTTGATACCATCCCCTACCCGCACCATGTACACTAACCATACACATACATTCACATGCCTATTCCTAGCATCATCATCATCATCATGTTACAAATAAACAGAATTAAATATGCATGAACAATAATAGCAGGAATATTGGATGACATATTGAATGCACATACAAGCATACACGCATAGAATCAGTCATGGCATTGGACTCAAGAAATAAAAATAGTTTATCATTAGTCAAATTAGTTTAGGTCTTGTTCCCTCACCTTTGCTTGAGTATTGATCCTCTTTCAAGCTTTAAAACCACTTTTATATCAATAGAAAAACCTAACATGTCGATAGATTTTGGTTAGAAGTCATTCCGGCATCATTAGGCTTGTTTTTAAGCACGGGTTGCAGGGTGGGTCGCAGGTAGGGTAGCAGTCTACATCGACCCCCAGGGTAGGGTCGATGCTAGGGTCGGATGTTCCATCAACCCTAGGTGCAACCACCCCTATTTTGGACTTCCTGAATACTGGGGGTTGATCCTGTGGTCTGGTAGGGTCGATTCCCAATCGACCCCATGTGCGACCCCCCGTGGGTTGAGTCGAGATTTTCATTCTACAGTCCATTCCTTTACGTTTGGGTCCTATGGCTTACTTCCACAATCTATTCTAGGCTTGTTCTATGGCTTAGAACACTAGGTTTCTTCCTTACCTTGTCTACCATAATTTCTCCATGGATTTAATCGAAATATTCCCATGGGTGTATGATTTGGGTTTCTCCTAGACCATACTCTCTTCATGAACTATTTTAAGGTCTTAGATTATCAAATAGAAAGCTTGCCCATACCTTAGGTTTGCTGAGATTCAGAGATTTCTCTGAATTCTTCAATTCGGTCCTCTTCTCCAACTTTCCTTCTCTTCTTCTTCTCTTCTCTTTCTCTCACTCTCAATTAGGATTTCAAAAGGAGTAAAAGAGGCTTAGGGACGTCCTATTTATAGAGTAGAATCTCTAAAAATAAGTCCCATTGAGATTAGGAAGGAATCCCATTGAAATTTGGAAAGTTTTCTATTTGCGATTTCTGTAGGCAAACAGGAGGTCGATGAGGGGGTCGGAGATCCCGTCGACCCTCAGTTCCTAAGTTGTCCGACCTCCAGTGAAAAATCAGGGGTCTAACTTCTATGTGAGGGGGGTCGACCCTGCCTACCTAGATATGTGACCCTACCCTCCCATTCACTGTTTTTGGGTCAGTTTAGTACCTGGTTTTGCCATTTCCTTCATGCACTTGGTCCATTTGGCTCGACCATGATGGGTAGACCTGGTCAAGATGGTAAGACCGGTTATTTCGATACGGGTCTTACAACTCCCCCTACTTATAAAAATTTTGTCTTCAAAATTTTCATAACTTCCGAGTTGAATAGATGAGGGTATTGCTTTCGCATAGAATTCTCTTCTTCCCATGTGATTTCTTCTATATCCCTGCTTCTCCAAGTGACCTTAACATAATAAATGTCACGGTTGCGTAGTCGTTGCACCTTTCGGCTGGTGATTTTAGTTGGTGCTACTTCAAACGTCAAATCCTCAGTCAAATCAGGTAGATCTACTGTCAGTACGTGAGTTGGGTCTCTGACATACTTCTTCAACAAGGAGATATGAAATACGTCATGCACACTTGACATAGATGGTGGTAGTGCTAACTGGTAAGCCACTTTTCCACGCTTAGCTAGAATCTCATATGGTCCGACATATCTCAACATTAATTTCCCTTTCTGTTCAAACCGTTTCAAACCTCGCATAGGTAACACTTTGAGGAATACCTTATCACCTACGGCAAATTCAAGGTCTCGGCGTCTAGTGTCTGCATATTGCTTCTGACAATTCTGAGCCGTTCTTACACTTTCCTTGATAATGTCGACTACTCGACAAGTCTCTTCAAGAAATTCTGGTCCAACAATACTACGTTCTCCAACTTCTTTCCAAAACAAAGGAGTTCGATACTTCCTGCCATACAGTGCTTCATAGGGTGACATCTGTATAGTAGCCTGATAGCTATTGTTATAAGCGAACTCAATCAGTGGTAACTGTTCAACCCATGATCCTTTGAAATCAATTACACAAGCTCAGAGCATGTCTTCTAGAATCTGAATGGTGCGCTCCGACTGTCCGTCTGTTTGGGGATGGAATGCAGTACTGAACTTCAATGTTGTACCCATAGCCTTCTGTAATCCTTCCCAAAACTTTAAAGTAAATCGTGGATCTCTATCGGACACAATGATTTCAGGTACATCGTGTAATCTGACAATATTATCCACATACAACTTAGCTAACCTTTCCAGTGTATACTGAAGTCGTATAGCTATAAATCGAGCCATTTTAGCCAGTCTATCTACAATCACCCAAACTGTGTCAACTACTCGGGGAGTCAATGGTAACCCTGTGACGAAGTCCATAGTGATGCAGTCCCATTTCCATGCTGGTTCTGGTAACGGCTGTAATAGTCCTGCTGGTCTTTGTCGTTCAGCTTTCACCTTCTGACAATTTAGGCATTGAGACACGAACTTAGCTATATCTGCTTTCATTCCCCTCCATCAATATAATTTCTTGAGGTCATGATATATTTTTGTACTTCTAGGGTGTAACGAATAGGCGGTGGTATGGGCTTCCTTCATAAGTCGGTGTCTAATGTCCAATTTTTCTGTCTCAGGTATACATATTCTTCCTTTGTACTTCAGTACCCTTTCATCATCTAAGGAAAACTCGGGAGTAGTCCTGTCACACCCCAATTCTGCACACTTCAGAATGGTGTGATGAACCGCTAACAAACCAACAGTTCAATCAGGATCTCGAGTAGGCTATATCCATGTTATCTGAACCTCATACATCCATAATCATAATCAGAGTAAATACACAATAGTGGAAGTCTTATAATAAAATGAACTGAGAATCTACTGTAATATTAATATTTAAATAAAAAATTATTCTGTATCAACTGAGACATAAATAAATATCAAATACATGTCCATAATAAATCCATGTAAAGAAACCTAAGAAAAATATCTAATCGAATACACATGAGTTGCACTTGCAAGAAGAGTCATGTGTATCCACTTCAGCTTCAACTTCCATAGCCGCTACGTTCCCGTATGCTGGAGCATTCACATATTCTTCAACAGTGTAACCTGCATCATCAACTAAAAATATTTGACGTCGAGGGGTGAGCACACATCATGGCTCAGTGAGCAAACAAAACAATGCAACAGTACATATGCATGCAATCAATTCATATCTGTGGTCTGGTTTATAGTTTGCAATGCGCAATAGAAAGGTTGGGTGGTCAAAGGTTAAAGTTTACTGACCCCACCTCTATACACAGGGTGTGAAAGTCTGCCCAAAGGTTAATGTTTATTGTCATCCCCATCCACCCTAATCATGAACATTATATAACAAAGGTTAACGTTTATTGCTTTATAGTGCCATACCAACACGTAAGCCCCTATTGGCGAGGGCTTGCAAACTGGGCTCGCAACTAACCAATCCTAATGCCAAACAGTGTATCCAAGGCCTCACCCCAACATCCCTCAGAATGTCCATAGAGATAGAGCTAAGGCCCCCCGGTAGAGTCAGAGACTACAAGGACCGAGACCACTTCCCCTGATACTCTACGAAATAATAGTTCTGCTAAAGTAATGGCGATACGACGATGCTAATGCACAAGACTTGAGTTAGAGATAGAGCTAAAGTGCTAAGACCCGCTAAAGGTTAACGTTTATTGACGTTCTCATCACACCTCCCCTGATACTCACTCGCATCAAGTACACCAACCACACACATACAATCACATGCCTATTCCTATCATCATCATCATCATCATCATGTTATAAACAATAAAGTAAATATGCATGAACAAATAATAGAAATATTGGATGACATGTTGTATGCACATTACAAACATATTTGCATAGAATCAAGCATGGCATTGGACTCAAGAAATAGAAAATAGTTTGTTATTAACCAATTAGTTTAGAGTTTCATTTCCTCACCTTAGCTTGCTAATAGATACTTTTTCAAGCTTTAGAATCACCTTTATATTGTTATTATATTGCTAGAAGACCTAACAAAGTCGATAAAATTTAATTAGAATTTATTCAGAATTTAAAAACCATTCTGTTAACTGAGGGTCGGAGGTAGGGTCGGAGTCATGATCGACCCTGGGTGCGACCCTCCCCAATCTGGACTTCCCGAACATTGAGGGTCGATACTCAGGATCACCTAGGGTCGGATGGTCATCGACCCTCTGTGCGACCCTCGGTGTACTTTGGTCAATTTCCCTCTTTTATTCCATCCTTCGAGTTTGGGGTCCTATGGCTTTCTCCTACAGTCCATTCAACATTCATTCCATGGTCTAGAACCATGAATAATCCACCTAAATAGCTTTCATGTAATCTCCCATGGTTTTCCATGAAAACCTAACCATGGATTGATGGTTTGGGTTTTGTCGAGATCACACTCTCCTCATTCTCTAATCTAAGGTCTGTAGAAACTCATGGAATTATTATTCATACCTGAGAAGATTACTCATTCTCTGAAATTCTTCTTATTTTTGGCTTTCTTCTATTCCTTGCTTCTCTTCTTCTCCTTTTTCTCTCTTCTCTTTATCTCAATTCAATTAGGGTTGTAAAAGGAGTGAAAGAGGCTTAGGGACGTCCTTTAAATAGAGTAGGAACATCCTAAAATAAGTCCCTTTGAGATTAGGAAAGAATCCAATTCAAAAATTAGGAAATTTTCTAATTTTCAGTTTCAGCAGTAACTGAGGGTCGATGGGAGGGTCGATGATCCCGTCGACCCTAGGTTTCTAAATTGTCCGACCCTCCCTTCAAAACTGAGGGTCTAACTTTCTGTTTTTGGGGGGTCCGACCCTCCTTGGCTGGGTATGCGACCCTCCCCTTAAATTAAGTGTTTTAGGGTCGATTTGATACCTGGGATCTCGATCTCCTTCACGCCCTTAGTCCATTTGACTCGACCATGATGGGTAAACCTAGTTCAAGGTGATAAGACCGGGTTAGATTGACACGGGTCTTACAACTCCCCCCTACTTATAAAAATTCCGTCCTCGAATTTGTACGTACCTTCTGAATCAAATAAGTGAGGGTATTGCTTTCGCATAGCATTTTCTTCTTCCCAAGTAATTTCTTCCATGTCTCTACTTTTTCATGTGACCTTAACATAATAGATATCTCGATTCGTAGACGTTGAACCTTTCGGCTGGTGATTTCTGTTAGTGTTACTTCGAATGTCAAATCATCAGTTAATTTTGATAAATCTACTGTCAAAACATGCGTTGGATCCTTGACATACTTCTTCAAAAGGAAAATGTGAAATACGTCATGCACACTGGACATAGATGGTGGTAGTGCTAACTGATAAACCACTTTCCCACGCTTAGCTAGGATTTCATACGGCTTGACATATCTTGGACTTAGTTTCCCTTTCTGTCTGAACCTTTTCAATCCTCGCATAGGCGATACTTTCAAGAATACTTTATCACCCACGGGGAACTCCAGATCTCTGCGTCGAGTATCTGCATATTTCTTCGGACGGTTCTGAGCTGTTCTTACTCTTTCCTTGATAATGTCGACCACTCGACAAGTCTCCTCAACAAATTCCGGTCCAACAATACTACGTTCTCCAACTTCATTCCAAAACAAAGGAGTTCGACACTTTCTGCCATGCAGTGATTCATAAGGTGACATCTGTAGAGTAGCTTGATAGCTATTGTTATAAGCGAACTCGATCAGTGGTAGTCTTTCATCCCATGATCCCTTGAAGTTAATTACACATGCCCGTAGCATATCTTCTAGAATCTGGACTGTACGCTCTGACTGTCCATCTGTCTGTGGGTGGATCCAGTGCTGAACTTCAATGTTGTACCCATAGCCTTTTGCAATCCTTCCCAAAACTTGGAAGTAAATCGTGGATCTCTATCGGATACAATGATCTCTGGTACACCGTGTAATCGAACAATATTATCCACATACAGTTTTGCTAACCTTTCTAGTGTATACTGAGGTCGTATAGGTATGAAGCGAGCTGTTTTAGTCAGACAGTCCACAATCACCCAAACTGCGTCAACTACTCGAGGAGTCAGCGGTAACCCCGTGACGAAGTCCATAGCGATGCAGTCCCATTTCCATGCGGGTTCCAGTAATGGCTGTAACAGTCCTGTAGGTCGTTGTCGTTCAGCCTTTACTTTCTGACAATTTAGGCATTGAGACACGAACTTAGTTACATCTGTTTTCATTCCTCTCCACCAATATAGTTTCTTTAGATCATGATACATTTTTGTACTTCCAGGATGTTTCGAATAAATGGTGGTATGGGCGTCTTTCATCAGTCGGTGTCTAATGTCCACACTTTCTGTTTCGGGTACAAATATTCTTCCTTTGTATTTCAGTACTTTCTCTTCATCCAAGGTGAACTCAGGGTAAGTCCTACCTTTCTCGATATCTTCTTGTACTGTTCTCAGATAAGGATCTGACTTGATAGCTGTCTTTACTTCATCCATTATATCCGATATAATCTTCAATGCAGCGAACATATTTGAAAACCGATGAATAAACCCTTGGTTGGCAGATCCATCCGTTGTGTCTATCACATATTGTTCATTGCCATGATTGAATACCATTCCGGTAGTACATGTTGTCACACCCCAATTCTGCACTATTCAGAATGATGTGATAACCACTAATAAACCAACGGTTCAACCAGGATCTCAAATAGGTTATCCCCGCGTTATCTAAACTTACACACATTCGTAATCATAATCAGAGTAAATACACAATAGCGGAAGTCTTATAATAACATGAACTGAGAAACTAAGATGATATTAATAATTTAATAGAAAATTATTTTGTTTTCAACTGAGACATAAATATTTAAATACCAAATACATGTCTTAATAAATCCAATAAAGAAACCTAAAAAATATCTAATCAAATACACACGAGTTGCACTCGCAAGAGGAGTCGTGTGTATCCACTTCAGCTTCAGCTTCCATCGCTGCCACGTTCCCATATGCAGACGCATTCATATAGTCTTCAACAGTATAACCTGCATCATCAACTAAAAATATTCGACGTCGAGGGGTGAGCACACATCACTGCTCAGTGAGTAGCCAAAACAATGCAACAGTACATATGCATGCAATCAATTTATATCTTTGGTCCGGTTTAAAGTTTGCAGTATGCAATAGAAAGGTTTAGGTAGTCAAAGGTCGCGTTTATTAACCCCGCCTCTATACACGAGTGTGTGACGTCACCCGAAGATCACGTTTATCGTTAACTCACATGCACCCAATCATGAACATTATATAACAAAGGTTACGTTTATTGCTATATAGTGCCATACCAACACGTAAGCCCCTGCTGGCGAGGGCTGCAAACTGGTCTCGCAACTAACCAATCCTAATGCCAAAAGTGTATTCAAGGCCTCACCCCAGCATCCCTCAGAATGTCCATAGAGATAGAGCTAAGGCCCCCCGGTAGAGTCAGAGACTACAAGGACCGAGACCACCTCCCCTGATACTCTACGACATAATAGTTCTGCTAAAGTAATGGCGATACGACGATGCCAATGCACAAGACTTGAGTTAGAGAAAGAGCTAAAGTGCTGAGACCCGCCAAAGGTTAACGTTTATTGACGTTCTCATCACACCTCCCCTGATACTCGCTCGCATCAA
Source organism: Protea cynaroides (assembly GCA_028583415.1). Lineage (NCBI taxonomy): Eukaryota > Viridiplantae > Streptophyta > Magnoliopsida > Proteales > Proteaceae > Protea > Protea cynaroides. Next base: position 44,452,666 of record CM053271.1, read on the forward strand.
GTACATCAACCACACACATACAACCACATGCCTATTCCTATCATCATCATCATCATCAAGTTATAAACAATAAAGTAAATATGCATGAACAAGTAATAGAAATATTGGATGGCATGTTGTATGCACATTACAAACATATTCGCATAGAATCAAGCATGGCATAGGACTCAAGAAATAGAAAACAGTTTTTGTTATTAACCAATTTAGTTTGGAGTTCTGGTTCCTCACCTTAGCTTGCTATAAGATGTTTTTCCAAGCTTTAGAATCACCTTTACAGTGTTATTATATTGCTAGAAGACCTAACAAAGTCGATAGAATTTAATTAGAATTAATTCCAGATTTAAAAACCACTCTGTGAACTGAGGGTCAGAGGTAGGGTCGGAGTCCTGATTGACCCTGGGTGCGACCCTCCCCAGATTCTGAACTTCCCGAACACCGAGGGTCGATGGTCAAGAACACCTAGGGTCGGATGGTCATCGACCCTCGGTGCGACCCTCTGTGCACTTTGGTCCAATTCCCTCTCTTTAATCCATTCTTCGTGTTTGGGGTCCTATGGCTTGCTTCTACATTCCATTAAACAATCATTCCATGGTTTGGAACCACGAATCAACCACCTGGATAGCTTTCATGCATTCTTCTATGATTTTCCATGAAAACCTAACCATAGCTTGATGGTTTGGGTTTCTCCGAGATCACACTCTCTCCAATAACTATCCTAAGGTCTGTAGAAACTCATGGAATTAGTATCCATACCTGAGAAGATTACTTTTTCTCTGAAATTCTTCTCCTTTTTGCTTAATTATCTTCCTTGTTTCTCTTCTTCTTCTTTTCCTTCTCTTCTCTTTCTCTCAATTCAATTAGGGTTGTGAAAGGAGTGAAAGTGGCTTAGGGACGTCCTTTAAATAGAGTAGGAATATCCTAAAATAAGTCCCTTTGAGATTAGGAAAGAATCCCAATCAAAAATTAGGAAATTTCCTAATTTTATTTTCTTACGGCAATCGAGGGTCGATGGGAGGGTCGATGATCCTGTCGACCCTAGGGTCCTAAGCTGTCCGACCCTCCCTTCAAAACTGAGGGTCTGACTTTGTGTTTTGGGAGGTCCGACCCTGCTTAGCTGGGTATGCGACCCTTCCCCTATTTTAAGTGTTTTTGGGTCGATTTGATACCTGGGATCTCGATCTCCTTCACACCCTTGGTCCATTTGACTCGACCATGATGGGTAAACTTGGTTCAAGGTGGTAAGACCGGGTTAGATTGGCACGGGTCTTACACATGTAGCTACAGTTGTACTTACCTCCCCTTGAGATTTTATCATCGCCTTTCTGCTCAACGCATCCGCTACTACGTTAGCTTTCCCCGAATGATACTGGATATCACAATCATAGTCTTTCAATAGTTCTAACCATCTTCTTTGTCTCATATTCAATTCCTTCTGATTAAATAAATAAGTAAGACTTTTATGGTCCGACTTAATCTGGAATTTCTCTCCGTATAGGTAATGTCTCCATATCTTGACAGCATGTACTACTGCCGCTAACTCCAAATCATAAGTGGGATAGTTTTTCTCATGTATCTTCAACTGTTTCGAGGCATAAGCAATCACTTGTTCTCCTTGCATAAGCACGCATCCTAATCCCAGTCCTGACGCATCCGTGTATAAGGTATATGTCTGTCCTGGAATAGGAATAGTCAAAATCGGAGCGGATATCAATCTGGTCTTCAATGTCTGGAAGATCTTCTCACATTTATCCGTCCACACAAACTTTTCACCTTTCTTAGTCAAACTGGTGAGAGGTACGGCAATCCGGGAATAGTCTTCCATAAATCTCCGATAATAACCAGCGAGACCCAGAAAACTTCTAATTTTTGCAACGCTCTTTGGTGCTTCCAACTTTACAATAGCCTCGATCTTGTTGGGGTCTACCTTAATTCCTTCAACGGATACTACATGGCCTAGGAAGGCGACTTCACTTAGCCAAAACTCGCATTTGGTAAATTTGGCATATAGCTTCTCTTTCCTTAAACGCTGTAGGGCGGCGTTTAGGTTCTTGATATGGGTTTTCTTGTCCTTGGAATATACCAATATATCATCAATAAATACTATAACCGATGTATCCAACATATCGTGGAAGACCCGGTTTATAAGTTCCATGAAAGTTGCTGGTGCATTTGTTAATCCAAAAGACATGACCAAGAACTCATAATGTCCATATCTGGTCCTGAAAACTGTCTTAGGAATATCACCTTCTTTAATCTTCAAATGATGGTAGCCTGACCGAAGATCGATCTTAGAAAATACTTTTGCTCCTTGCAACTGATCGAACAAGTCATCGATCCGAGGTAGTGGATATCGATTCTTGATTGTCAGTTTATTCAGCTCCTGATAGTCGATGCATAATCGAATGCTACTGTCCTTCTTTTTCATGAATAATACCGGCGCTCCCCATGGTGATATACTGGGTCGAATATAACCCTTGTCCAGTAGTTCTTGTAGTTGTACTTTCAGTTCCTTCAGTTCAGTAGGAGCCATTCTATAAGGTGCTTTTGATACTGGTGCGGCTCCAGGTATAAGATCTATCACAAACTCTGTGGCTCGGTCGGGTGGTAATCCTGATAGTTCCTCTGGAAATACGTCGGGATAGTCCCACACGACATCAATATCTTCCAGTCATGGGGTTTCCTTGGTTAAGTCGACCACTGATACTAGATATCCGACTACCCCCTTCTCAAGGCACCTCTTAGTCTTTAGTGCTGAGAGTATGAGCTTGCGTCTACGAGGAAGTTTGGTTCCCGCAAAACTGAATTATGCTCCTTCTTTGTCTTTAAATGTTAGCTTCTTTTCGGCACATAATAGATTCACAGAATACCGAGCTAACCAGTCCATTCCCAAGATGACGTCAAAGTCTGCCATCTCAAGTTGTATCAAGGTTGCATCTAAGGTTTTCTCACCAATGCGGACTGGACATGGTCTATATCCTTTCTCTAACTCCACTTCTAACCCCATCGGTGACCGTACAAGTAATTTATAGTCTAATGTTTTGATGGGTAAATTTAACTTCTTTCCGAATGACATAGATACAAAGGAATGAGTAGCTCCTGAATCAAAGAGTACTCTGGCGAGTACGCCATTTATAGGTACGATACCTGTGATTTATTTTATTTAGTCTACATACTCATACAATGTAATTACAACTTTGAAAGGTTTCAGTCATACCTGTGACCACATCGGGTGATGCGAAAGCATCCTCGGATGTAACAGCATATACCCGTCCCTGATGTAACTGTTTCTTGGGCTTAGGGCACTCCCTTGCCATATGTCCCGGCTGGTTATAGTTATAACATTTCGGGCCTTCAGAATTTGGCTTTGGCTAATGTTGAGCTACTGGAGTAGTCCTGGTTGCAGCATTAAAGCCTTGAGCACGGAAGGGTTTGAATGTCTTGTTGTTCCCTCCGTTGTAAGTATTTCTAGCCGGCCTTTTTATACCTCTGTTCTGTGTAAAATAACTCTCCTTCTGGCTCGATTCTATAACTCGAGCAATTTGGACAGCTTCATTGTATACCTTCTTTTCCAAGCCCAGAACGTGCTCTCTGATGCTTCCTCTTAGTCCCGTGACAAACCTACTGGTTTTTGTGTCCTCTTCTTGCATACTGAGTGGTGCAAAGAAAAACAGCTCTTCATAATGCTGTTGATATGCATCCACTGACATTTGTCCCTGATATAAACTCAGGAACTCCTTCTCCATAGAATCTCTGAAGCTTCGTGGAAAATACTTCTCAAAGAAAGCTTCTTTATATATAGCCCAAGTCAATAGGGCGTGCTTGGTCAATAGATAGGACTGGGTATATTTCCACCAATGATGTGCATCGCCTTTGAGCATGAAGGTGGCACATAATACCTTTTCTTCCTCTGTAATAGTCATCATAAGAAAGTTTCTCTCCATCTCGTCGATCCAGTGTGCTGGCCATAATGGATCAGACGGTTTACCATTAAATTCCCTAGGCTTCATCTTCAAGAATCTCTCAACCAATCGAGAGTGATCCATCTAATTTTGGGGGTATGCCCCAAACATAGGTGGTGGATACTAATAGTTAACCTGAGCTGCTTCCGGACCTCGTATTGGAATCTGTGCAGTTGATGGTTAAGGTGTTTGAGGTGCTAGGTGGTTACCCTCCGGTGCTGCACTGGCTTGTCCGGTCTGCATGGGTGTAGCATGTGCGGCTTGGAACATAATTCCCATTGCAACTTGCATTTGAGCCTGTGCATGTTGCATCTGTTGCAGCTGTTGTGCTAAATTCATTACCACAGTTGCTAACTCCGGTGGTAGAGGTGGCAAGTTGGTAGGATTTGCCTGATTCGAATTTCCAGGTACATATATATTTTCCTGACTGGCCTCCTCTACAGGTGGTGGTGGTGGAACTGCATTCTGACTCTGCCTGGTCACTCTACGTCCAGACATGTTTGTCTTCTGAGATTGGTGGTGCCGGAAAATCATCAAAATAGGTGAGACAATCATTTATACTTCATGTAGGCACGCTAACCGATGTAAAATTTCAAAATTTCAGATCATTCTGTGAAAAATACTGTCTTTTCTATGCAGGGTCAATGGTGAGGGTCGATGGTATGTCCGACCCTTAGTATCAGACCCTGGGAATGACCTGTTCTTCCCGAGAGCTGAGGGTCGATGGGTATCCGACCCTCAGTATCCGACCCTTAGTTTTCTGTCAGATTCTCGAGAGCCGAGGGTCGATGGGTATCCGACCCTCAGTATCCAACCCTTAGTTTTTTGTCAGATTCCCGAGAGCCGAGGGTCGATGGGAGGGTCGATTCGAGGGTCGATGATCCTGGTCGAATTGTCTGACCCTCGGACCAAAAATCAGACCTTTAAGATCCGATTCTAGGTTCGATCTTCATTATTTCTCTCCCGTTTCGACTCATCTCTCCCCTCTAAGTTGCTACAGTGCCACTCCACTATTTTGGTCAGTTTGGATCCGGGTTTCGACGTCCACAACATCCCTACAGGTATGTTTTCTCATTTTTACCTGTTTTTAGGTTTTCCTTTCCAGGTTTTTGTCCATTTAACTTGTATTTTTCAAATTAAATTTTTTCCAACCGTAAAAATTTGATTTTTATTGGGGGCTTTTGTTATTTGTGTCTCGAGGAACAAAAGCCCTCAAAAATTTTTGAGTTTCATCGGTTAGTTATCGAGAAACTTGAATTTTTGCTCTTTTTGCCCTAATTTGTCAAAAAAATTTATTTCTTGAAATTTCTTCAAATTGGACTTCATTAGTTCCAATTTCCTACTGTGTAAGTGTTGTAGGATATGTTGGAACCTACGTAAGTCCTCCTGTCCACGTGTATGGGTGAAAAGTGAGGCTTTTGGCCAACTTACGTCGTTAAAATGTTAAATTTTGGATTTTTATCCTATTAACTCCTTATCTCCCTTATTCTTTCTTATTTGCAGATACCATGGCTCGTACCAAGGTACCCAGAGTTCGTGATCCCCTTCGCTTCCGCTCCAATGAAGCCGAGGCACAGTATGCTCACTATGCTCATAAGAAGGTAGAGGGTGGTCGTATGGTGAACTTGGCTGAGCTAGCCCTGTTCAATGTGGAGAGAGCATTTGGTGGTATGGGGTGGCTCCCTGTCATCACTTACGATGCCTGTATCTGCCCGGATTTGGTGCGATAGTTTTATTGTAACCACCAGGTGGTGGGGAATTACAATGATGTCGAGAGGGGTCAAGAGTTGCGCATCACCAACTACGTCAAAGGGGTGAATATCTCATTTGACTATCGGCAACTGGCCGACCTACCGGGCATTCCTTATGATGCCCCATGGTTTACTGTGCGCCTGGAGAGCCCCAATTTGTTTCCATGGAGATGAGGGCAGAGATCGACAATCAGCTGCTATGACTTGATCGCTGGCAGATGAGAGCTTGTTACATGCGTCCAGCTCCACGGGTCTTCTGCAAGATTATCCAGCATAATCTGATCCTGCAGAGTGGCCATTATGAGAGGGTTTCTCAGCTGACCCAGTTTCTGATATATAGTATCTGCACTAGACAGCCAGTCTGCCTTCCCTACATCATCATGCGGACCATGATTAGTACTACATTGTCCGGTCATAGGGGTAATCTACCCTATGGACGTATGATTACTGTTCTACTGACCCGCCTGGGGGTTGACTTAGTGGATGAGAAGATTCAGGAGAAGACCTTCTCGTCGCCTCGAAATTGGGAGGCTATCTGCAAGATGGGTATGCGGGATGCCCAAGTTTGTGACGAGGAGAGGAACGAGATGGTGCGCCCTCACACTCGCATCGAGATGGCTGACGCCGAGGCCGCTGCTGCCGTTGCTAGAGCTCATGTGGATCCTGTCGATGATGATGACCGTATGTATATGGATGTCGACTCGATACCACCGCCTTCTCCTACACATGCGGTTGGAGTTGGTACTTCTTCTGTGGCGGATCCTGCACCTGAGACTGGTCCTTCTCATGCGGCTGGTCCTTCACTCCCACCTTCTGACATGATGGAGATGTTGCAGGAGATCAGGGAGGCTCAGCGCAGATCTGATCTGAGGATGGAGGAGTTACTAGACGCTCAGCTGTGAGGACAAAGATGGAAATCTTTAGAAGTCGCCACCTAGATTTAGGTCTAGGACCTTAGAAATGTAAAATCTCACCCCAAGGTAAGACTTCGATTGACTCATGACCCTTAGATTAGAATTCTGGTCCATCAGAGATTGGGTAAGCGTCAGGTTACGGTTATGGGAAGGGGTTAGGCACCCAAACCGCCCGATCGAAATCGGTCTCCTATACCTTTCCTATGCTAGACTCTATTTGTTAAGCCAAACCAAACCAAGTGGTTTGATATCATTGAACCGAATCTGTATCCATCAGATTGCCTACGTATTACGGAATTATTCCGAAAATCAGGTTCACCATCGTAGTTCAGGTGTGATTAAAGTTTATGGATGTGATTTATGCTTGTGCATGATTAAGTTCTTTGTTCAAGTTGAAGTTTATGCTTGAAAGGTTGAGAAATCCTATGGGTTAGGATCTGGATAGTCCAAGTGGACTGATAGATAGTCCTAGTGGATCTAAGAATAACCCTATTTGGATTGGAATGTGGATAATATCCTAGTGGATCTATGGATAGTCCAAGTGGACTAAGATGTGGATAAATATCCTAGTGGATCTATGGACAAGTGCTAAATGTGTGGATAACCCTATTTGGGTTGAAATATGGGGGATATCCTAGTGGATCTATGGATAGTCCAAGTGGACTAAATTGTGGATCCAAATTTGGGTTTCTCCCAAATGGCCTACGTATCCTAGGGTTTGCCCTAGGAATCAGAATCCACGTAGTTCATAAATGATGGGTGGATATCCTAGTGGATCTATGGATAGTCCAAGTGGACTAAGGTTTGGATAACCCCTTTTGGGTTGGAATATGGATAGATATCCTAGTGGATCTATGGATAGTCCGAGTGGACTAAGGTGTGGATCCGAATTTGGGATTCTCCCAAATGGCCTACGTATCCTAGGGTTTGCCCTAGGAATCAGAATCCACGTAGTTCGAACTGGATAACCTGTTCTAGGTTAATGATTGAGAACCTATTCTAGGTTTAGGGTTTAGAACCTATTCTAGGTTTAGGGTTTGCCGAGGGGCAAAATCATCCAAAATCACCCTTTTTATCCTGAATTCTAATTTTGGAAAGTTTGGCAAGGCATTCTCTTTCTTTATTAAGATTTTATCATTCCCATTATGCCCTTCCCAAGAATGTGGGTGCCTAAATGCACGTCCCCACACCTACATTGTCTTCTAGAAGTGTGCATATATGGCAATTTAAATAGGGTGTTGCATAAAATAAGTTATTGCCAAAAAATAGAATATTCTATCTAAATATGGCACATAAAACATTTATGACAAGAAATTCACATACACTAAGATTGTTTACAATCTTTCAAATATGGCATGTATTGCAAATAAGGCAAGAGCCTACATGGCATGATCTAGTATGCTATTTTCTACCCTAATTGTTATTTTCTTTCCATTTTAGGGTTTTCTACCCTAAATGTTACTTTCTTTCCATTTTAGGGTTTTCTGCCCTAATTATTATTTTATTTCCATTTTTTTAGGGTTTTCTACCCTAATTGTTACATTCTTTCCATTTTAGGGTTTTCTACCCTAATTATTATTTTATTTCCATTTTTTAGGGTTTTCTACCCTAATTGTTACTTTCTTTCCATTTTAGGGTTTTCTACCCTAATTATTATTTTCTTTCCATCTTAGGGTTTTCTACCCTAAATGTTACTTTCTTTCCATTTTAGGGTTTTCTACCCTAATTATTATTTTCTTTCCATCTTAGGGTTTTCTACCCTAAATGTTACTTTCTTTCCATTTTAGGGTTTTCTGCCCTAATTATTATTTTATTTCCATTTTTTAGGGTTTTCTACCCTAACTGTTACTTTCTTTCCATTTTAAGGTTTTCTACCCTAATTATTATTTTATTTCCATTTTTTTAGGGTTTTCTACCCTAATTGTTACATTCTTTCCATTTTAGGGTTTTCTACCCTAATTGTTATTTTATTTCCATTTTTTTAGGGTTTTTTACCCTAATTGTTACATTCTTTCCATTTTAGGGTTTTCTACCCTAAATGTTACTTTCTTTCCATTTTAGGGTTTTCTACCCTAATTATTATTTTCTTTCCATTTTAGGGTTTTCTACCCTACTTATTATTTTCTTTCCATCTTAGGGTTTTCTACCCTAAATGTTACTTTCTTTCCATTTTAGGGTTTTCTACCCTAATTATTATTTTGTTTTCATTTTTTAGGGTTTTCTACCCTAATTATGGCAATAAGCATCCAACTATGGCAATGAGCATTCAAACATGGCAGTGTATCTAAAAAAAAACACTCATGATGAAAAATTCAATGGTATAAATCACTATTAATGGTAATCTAACCATTCAGATGCTTTGAATTCAATCATGATGATAATCTAATGGGTTAGATGCATTTAAAACATTCATAGTGAAGATCCGACGATTCAGATTCATTTAAGACACTCATAATGAAGATCCATTGGTTTGGATCAAGCATCAACATATCTAAAATCAATGGTCCAGATTTGCTAATTCAAACATCCAAGATCAATGACCCGATTTTATTATTAAAGCATCCAAGATCGATGGCCAAATTTTATCTCATAAAAATTCATAATCAGAGGCCATGATCAATCACTTAAGGAAAATCTAAATCAAAGGCTAGAACAATCACCTTAAGATTTCGAATCATATGGCTCACAATTGATCAAATTAAAATTCATTCAATATCAATGGCTCAAATTACATCCTCATCAGATTAACATCAATGACTCAAATCATATGACCATTTCATGGCATCATATGATCAAACAAAAATAATCATCCAAAAACTCAATTTCATGGGAGAGAAGATTAGGTGATAAATTTATGGATCAAGGGGGATTGCAATGGATATGGAGTAGCGAGTTGGGATAATGGCTGCAGGTGATAGGATATTACAGTGGTACACCGAATCAGGTAAGTGAATGGTGGTATTGATAATAAAAAGAATGAAAGAGGAGAGGGTTTACCTGGTTTGCAGATCCCTGAACCTTCTGCTCTTCTTCTTCTCCTCTCTTCAGCTTTCTTTAGCTTTCGGATTCCCAAAACCAAACCCCCCTAAGAAAGCCCACGTTTCCTCCTTTTTTCTCTCTTCTTCCCTTCTTTTTCTCCCAAAAACCTAGCCCCAAAAGAAAAATCCCAAAACCCCTACTAATTCTCCTTTTTCTTTCCCTCTTTTCTCTCTCTTCTCCCTTTCTTTTCTCCCGAAAACGTGAGCCACAAAGCCCTTTCACGTTTTTTTTCTTTCCCCTTTTTTTTTTCTCTTCTTCCCTTACTTTTCTCCCAAAACTTAGCTCAAAAGCCTTTCCACGTTTTTTCTTTCTCTTTTCCTTTTTTTTTCTCCTTTCTTTTCTCCCAAAACCGAGCCCCCCTAGAGAAGCTCACGTTTCCTCCTTTTTATTTCCCTCTTTTCTCTCTCTTCTCCCTTTCTTTTCTCCAAAAAACGAGCCCCCTAGAGAAGCTCACGTTTCCTCCTTTTTTCTCTCTTCCTCCCTTCTTTTTCTCCCAAAACCTAGCCCCAAAAGAAAAACCCTCACTCATTCACTTTTTTTCCTTTTCTTTTCTCTCTCTTCTCCCTTTCTTTTCTCCCAAAATCGAGCCCCCTAGAGAAGCTCACGTTTCCTCCTTTTTTTCTCTCTTCTTCCCTTCTTTTTCTACCAAAACCTAACCCCAAAAGAAAAACCCTCACTCATTCACGTTTTTTCCTTTTCTATTATTCTCTTTTTTCCCTTTCTTTTCTCCCAAAACCGAGCCCCCCTAGAGAAGCTCACGTTTCCTCCTTTTTTCTCTCTTCTTCCCTTCTTTTTCTCTCAAAACCTAGCCCCAAAAGAAAAACCCTCTTCATTCACGTTTTTTCCTTTTCTTTTATTCTCTTTTGGAAATCTAAAAAATCTTTTTGTTTATCTTAGAAAAGCCCATGTTTTTTCCTCTTTCTTCTTTCCCTTTTTTTTCTCCAACAAAATCTTTTTGGATTCCCTTAGAAAAGCTCACGTTTTTCCTCTTTCTTCTTTCCCTTTTTTTTCTCCAACAAAATCTTTTTGTTTATCTTAGAAAAACCCACGTTTTTCCCTCTTTCTTCTTTCCTTTTTTTTTTTCAACAAAATCTTTTGGATTCCCTTAAAAACCCTAATCCCCCTTCTCCTTTTACGTCTCCTCTCTATCCCTTTTTCCCTTTTTTTTCATTTAGATTTACTCCAAAATCGAGATTTTCTCTCTCTCAATCTCTCTGATTTCCTTCCAAAAAGAAAAAAGAACCCTAATCACGTCTCCTCTTTGTCCTCTCTCTCATCCTTCCCTTTTAGATTTTATTCAGATCCTACTTCCTTTTTATATAAAACATATAAATATATAATATATTAATATATTAATATATACAATATAATATACATATAAGACATATGTATATATTATACGATATACTATAATATATTATATATTATATAAACATATAAATAATATATAAAAGAAATACATGCATAAGCACCAACATGAATCGGTCTGAATTGACAAGGATTGACTGGGTTGGGTCAAGACTAGCTTGGGTTGAGCTGAGTTGACTGGGTTTCTCTCTATCATTTCATGGGCCACTTCCGCTGTCATTCCGTATGGAATTTTTCGATAGCCTTTACTCCATATTTTCAGTGTTCACTTTGTAGAACATTAAAAATGAGAAATATTGGAGCTTGAATCACTTCATTTGGAAGTAAAATGGTCAACTTATGAATTTTTGAAGTTTAAGCGGACCAATTATCGATAATTTGACTGACCATTCTGCATGAGATCCTTCGGAGGCTTCTACCGGAAATATTTAACGTCCACTTTTTAAATCACTAAAAATGGAACATAATGAGACTGGAATCACCTGATTCGGATATGGAATGATCAAAATATGAATTTTTGAATATTAAATGACCATTTTCATATGTAATTTTGCATGGGACCCACTGGTGACTTCTACCCGGGATTTTTTACGTCCACTTTGTAGAACATCATGAATGAAGAATAATGGTCTCGGAATCATCTGAATCCGATGTAGAACAGAAAAGATATGAAGCTTTGAAGTTCTAACGATAATTTTGCATGCAAGCTTGCATGGGACCCACTGGTGACTTCTACCCGGGATTTCTTACGTCCACTTTGTAGAACATCATGAATGAAGAATAATGGTCTCGGAATTATCTGAATCCGATGTAGAATGGAAAAGATATGAAACTTTGATGTTCTAACGATAATTTTGCATACAAGCTTGCATGGGACCCACTGGTGACTTCTACCCAAGATTTTTTACGTCCACTTTGTAGAACATCATGAATGAAGAATAATGGTCTTGGAAATCATCTGAATCCGATGTTGGATGATCAAGATATGATGATTTGAAATTCAAACAATCCGACTTAGGATAATTTGCATGAAGGCCCCTGGGATTATTATTTATAATAATTTCAGAAACCTCCCTATATGTATCATCCGACTAAAATGGTAGTATCTTCCTCATTTGATATCGAATTGAGCAATTCTGGTCTCGTTTCGAAGATAATTCTATGACCTATGCATCTATGCAGATAATAGCCCATGACCCTGCTGTGGGGATTAGTGGAGAATCACAAATCTTTGGGTTAAAGGTCAGAAACCTGCCATATTGGTTCACTTATGCCGAGGGTGGTAAAAATGGGGTGCTTACAGATGCCCCTCTTTAGCCGAGATTGTTATCAGTTGAAGGCTAAAGATAAAAGAATCACATTTTTGGGGTATGAGTGATATTGTTTATTGGGCTGCACTTAATGTAATTCTTCCTAAACTGCCTACGTATTCTAAGGGTGTCCTAGAAATCAAGCCCATAACGTAGTTCGACTGGCAAGAAGGTTTGCTCTTCTTGGAGAATTGATGAATGCTCTTCTTGTGTGAAGCTACTGTGAATACAAGGCTCATTTGTAGGCTAGGAACCTCTTCTTGCTGAGGTGACTCATTATGCAAGGTACTTGCGGGCTTGAACCCGGCTTGATCCATTTATAGGCTGATAAACCTCTTCTTGTACGAAGCTAGGCTGTGAATACAAGGCTCATTTGTAGGCTGGGAAACTCTTCTTGCTGAGGTGACTCATGATGCAAGGTATATGCGGGCTTGGACCCAGCTTGATCCATTTGTAGGCTGATAAACCTCTTCTTGTATGGAGCTAAGCTGTGAATACAAGGCTCATTTGTAGGTTGGGAACCTCTTCTTGCTGAGGTGGAACTCAATGCAAGGTATGTGCGGGCTTGGACCCGGCTTTATCCATTTGTAGGCTGATAAACCTCTTCTTGTATGGAGCTAGGCTATGAATACAAGGCTCATTTGTAGGTTGGGAACCTCTTCTTGCTGAGGTGGAACTCAATGCAAGGTATGTGCGGGCTTGGACCCGGCTTTATCCATTTGTAGGCTGATAAACCTCTTCTTGTATGGAGCTAGGCTGTGAATACAAGGCTGATTGCATGAGCTTGGGCTCGGTTTTGATTTGTTTGGATGGAAGACTTGATGTCTTCTCTGAGGCTCTTTTGATTGAGATTCTGAGATTGTTTTATCTGAATAAGCTAGGGCTCTGCATTTGATTCACTTATAGGCTGAGATTGATTTGAACTTTGGATGAGTTAGGGATCTGCATTTGATTCCCATATAGGCTGAGATTGACTTGATCTTTGAATGAGCTAGGGCTCTACATTTGATTCACTAATAGGCTGAGATTGATTTGAACTTTGGATGAGCTAGG
>CM053271.1:44466559-44815815 GCA_028583415.1 Protea cynaroides
AGTTCTTAAATGAACCAGAAATGGTGATTGAATCTGGGGCTGAATATTTCTTTGATACTGAGATGAACTGAATGTGATTGAATCTGCCTAGGGGATGAATCTTTCCTTAATTCTGGAAAACCGAAATGATGATTGGACCTACTTAGGGGCTGAACCTTTCCTTAATTCAAAGGTGAATAGGGAACAATGATTGGATTTGCCTAGGGGCTGAATCTTTCCTTAATTCAAAGGTGAATAGGGAACAATGATTGGATAGGGGCTGGATCTCTCCTTAATTCAGAGATGAATCGAGAACGGTGATTGGATTTGTCTAGGGGCTGAATCTTTTCTTAATTCTGAGGTGAATCAAGAACTATGATTGGATTTGCCTAGGGGCTGAATCTTTCCTTAATTCAAAGGTACATTGAGAACTATGATTGGATTTGCCTAGGGGCTGAATCTTTCCTTAATTCAAAGGTGAATCGAAAACTATGATTGGATTTGCCTAGGGGCTGAATCTTTCCTTCTTTCTTACAAAATTTGATGTTCAATCAAGATCTAGATTCATGACTTCCATTGATTCATTTAGAAAGATAATATGGATGGATCTCAAGGTGGGAGATCAAAACAATTCCCTAATTGTAGGGGCCTCTTACCCTAAAAGGGTGGATATGGTTGCAGTTTGATTTTCTTTTCCAAAGGCATTGAAATCCAATGGGGAAATATTGAGATTCTAGACATCTAGAGGAGTGGAAGAAGTCACATGCACAATCAAGGATGACTCAACCAAACAAGAGTTAGATCCCTCATAAGGGCGATTGGGTAAACATTATCCAAGTCAATTTAATTGAATTTGATTAAGCCATGTGTTCAGTCTTGGGACCTCATGATTCCAAAATGGATAATCAGTGGTACCAAGGTCTGACCAATTGGATTACCGAATTCGATGAAATTGAAATGGAAATATTAATCCGTCGTCCTTATTAGGGATGGTTAGCAAAAGCGGTTCCTAGATGAACAAACTAATAAATTTCTTCTTGACCATGGTATCTATGTCTTGACAGGGATTTTCTGTTCATTTTTTGATATCGATGTGTTAACAATGAGAGATTCGACACATCGAGCTTACTTAATGGAGGGTGTATAGTGACCATTTACTATGATGTAGAACAGGTGTATACACACCTCATACTCCCAATGGGTGAGAGTTCAAGATGCTCATCGTGTAGATTCTAACATGTTGACCAATCGAGGACAAACATTGGGCTACAATCTGGGTTAGGACAGAAAAGGTCACCTTGACGAAGATGGGGTAACCTATCACCGAATGCTCGATGAATAATGGGCCCCCATTCCCTTTATATACTATATTGCAAGGATCCAAGCGACGTGGAGTAGCATAACGCATTCCCAGGTGGACCCAAGAAACGCTCGTTAGAGGCTGCTCACCGGTCGTGGTCTCACAAAGTACAGGCCAAGACTGTGTGTTTCGCCTAGCGGGCTGCCCCATATACATGGGACCCGGTTTGGCTACTCGCACGAATGTGTGACTGAACCCATTTCCCCTAAAGCAATATTATACAAGCATAAATATAGTATCCTAAAATCTAGCATCCAATTCACACAAGAAAAGTTTTCATTTAGAAGTTTGACATTTATATCCCCAGTGGAGTCGCCACTGTGAGGACAAAGATGGAAATCTTTAGAAGTCGCCACCAAGATTTAGGTCTAGGACCTTAGAAATGTGAAATCTCATCCCAAGGTAAGACTTTGATTGACTCATGACCCTTAGATTGGAATTGTGGTCCATCAGAGATTGGGTAATGTAAGCACCCCATTTTTGCCACCCTCGGCATAAATGAACCAATATGGCAGGTTTCTGACCTTTAACCCAAAGATTTGTGATTTTTCATTGATCCCCACAGCAGGGTCATGGGCTATTATCTGCATAGATGCATAGGTCATAGAATTATCTTCGAAATGAGACCAGAATTGCTCAATTCCGATATCAAATGAGGAAGATATGACCATTTTAGTCGGATGATACATATATGGGAGGTTTCTGAAATTATTATAAATAATCCCAGGGGCCTTCATGCAAATTATCCTAAGTTGGATCGTTTGAATTTCAAATCATCATATCTTGATCATCCGACATCGGATTCAGATGATTCCAAGACCATTATTCTTCATTCATGATGTTCTACAAAGTGGACGTAAAAAATCCCAGGTAGAAGTCACCAGTGGGTCCCATGCAAACTTGCATGCAAAATGATCATTAGAACTTCAAAGCTTCATATCTTTCCCGTTCTACATCGGATTCGGATGATCCCAAGACCATTATTCTTCATTCATGATGTTCTACAAAGTGGATGTAAAAAATCCCGGGTAGAAGTCACCAGTGGGTCCCATGCAAACTTGCATGCAAAATGATCGTTAGAACTTCAAAGCTTCATATCTTTCCCGTTCTACATCGGATTCAGATGATTCCAAAACCATTATTCTTCATTCATGATGTTCTACAAAGTGGACGTAAAAAATCCCGGGTAGAAGTCACCAGTGGGTCCCATGCAAGCTTGCATGCAAAATTATCGTCAAAACTTCAAAGCTGCATATCTTTTTCGTTCTACATCGGATTCAGGTGATTCCAGTCTCATTATGTTCCATTTTTAGTGCTCTACAAAGTGGACGTAAAATATTTTCGGTAAAAGCCTCCGAAGGATCTCATGCAGAATGGTCAGCCAAATTATCGATAATTGGTCCGCTTAAACTTCAAAAATTCATAAGTTGACCATTTTACTTCCGAATGAGGTGATTCAAGTTCCTATATTCCTCATTTTTAATGTTCTACAAAATAAACGTAAAAAATTTGGAATAGAGGCCATCGGAAAATTCCATGCGGGATGACAGCGGAAATGACCCGTGAAATGACAAGGAGAGAAAACCCAGTTAATTCCAATCAGTCCAGTCAACTCAGCTCAACCCAAGCTAGTCTTGACCCAACCCAGTCAATCCTTGTCAATTCAGACCGATTCATGTTGGTGCTTATGCATGTATTTCTTTTATATATTATTTATATGTTTATATAATATATAATATATTATAGTATATCGTATAATATATACATATGTCTTATATGTATATTATATTATATATATTAATATATTAATATATTATATATTTATATGTTTTATATAAAAAGGAAGTAGGATCTGAATAAAATCTAAAATGGAAGGATGAGAGAGAGGAGAAAGAGGAGACGTGATTAGGGTTCTTTTTTCTTTTTGGAAGGAAATCAGAGAGATTGAGAGAGAGAAAATCTCGATTTTGGAGTAAATCTAAATGAAAAAAAAGGAAATAAGGGATAGAGAGGAGACGTAAAAGGAGAAGGGGGATTAGGGTTTCTAAGGGAATCCAAAAGATTTTGTTGGAGAAAAAAAAGGAAAGAAGAAAGAGGAAAAAACGTGGGCTTTCTAAGATAAACAAAAAGATTTTGTTGGAGAAAAAAAAGGGAAAGAAGAAAGAGGAAACACGTGAGCTTTTCTAAGGGAATCCAAAAAGATTTTGTTGGAGAAAAAAAAGGAAAGAAGAAAGAGAAAAAAACGTGGGCTTTTCTAAGATAAACAAAAAGAGTTTTTGGATTTCCAAAAGAGAATAAAAGAAAAGGAAAAAACGTGAATGAGTGAGGGTTTTTCTTTTGGGGCTAGGTTTTGGGAGAAAAAGAAGGGAAGAAGAGAGAAAAAAAGAGGAAACGTGGGCTTTCTTAGGGGGTTCGGTTTTGGGAATCCGAAAGCTAAAGAAAGCTAAAGAGAGGAGAAGAAGAAGAGCAGAAGGTTCAGGGATCTGCAAACCAGGTAAACCCTCTCCTCTTTCATTCTTTTTATTATCAATACTACCATTCACTTACCTGATTCGGTGTACCACTGTAACATCCTATCACCTGCAGCCATTATCCCAACTCGCTACTCCATATCCATTGCAATCCCCCTTGATCCGTAAATTTATCACCTAATCTTCTCTCCCATGAAATTGAGTTTTTGGATGATTATTTTTGTTTGATCATATGATGCCATGAAATGGTCATATGATTTGAGTCATTGATGTTAATCTGATGAGGATGTAATTTGAGCCATTGATATTGAATGAATTTTAAATTGATCAATTGTGAGCCATATGATTTGAAATCTTAAGGTGATTGATCTAGCCTTTGATTTAGATTTTCCTTAAGTGATTGATCATGGCCTCTGATTATGAATTTTTATGAGATAAAATTTGGCCATCGATCTCAGATCCTTTAATGATAAAATCGGATCATTGATCTTGGATGTTTGAATTAGCAAATCTGGACCATTGATTTTAGATATGTTGATGCTTGATCCAAACCAATGGATCTTCATTATGAGTGTCTTAAATGAATCTGAATCGTCAGATCTTCACTATGAATGTTTTAAATGCATCTAAATCATTAGATTATCATCATGATTGATTTCAAAGCATCTGAACGGTTAGATTACCATTAATAGTGATTTATACCATTGAATTTTTCATCATGAGTGTTTTTTTTTTAGATACACTGCCATGTTTGAATGCTCACTGCCATAGTTGGATGATTGCCATAATTAGGGTAGAAAACCCAAAAATGGAAAGAAAGTAACATTTAGGGTAGAAAACCCTAAGATGGAAAGAAAATAATAATTAGGGTAGAAAACCCTAAAATGGAAAGAAAGTAACATTTAGGGTAGAAAACCTTAAGATGGAAAGAAAATAATAATTAGGGTAGAAAACCTTAAAATGGAAAGAAAGTAACAGTTAGGGTAGAAAACCCTAAAAAATGGAAATAAAATAATAATTAGGGCAGAAAACCCTAAAATAGAAAGAAAGTAACATTTAGGGTAGAAAACCCTAAGATGGAAAGAAAATAATAATTAGGGTAGAAAACCCTAAAATGGAAATAAAGTAACAATTAGGGTAGAAAATCCTAAAAAATAGAAATAAAATAATAATTAGGGTAGAAAACCCTAAAATGGAAAGAATGTAACAATTAGGGTAAAAAATCCTAAAAAATAGAAATAAAATAATAATTAGGGTAGAAAACCCTAAAATAAAAGAAAATAACAATTAGGGTAGAAAATAGCATACTAGATCATGCCATGTAGGCTCTTGCCTTATTTGCAATACATGCCATATTTGAAATATTTTAAACAATCTTACTGTATGTGAATTTCTTGTCATAAATGTTTTATGTGCCATATTTAGATAGAATATTCTATTTTTTGGCAATAACTTATTTTATGCAACACCCTAGTTAAACTGCCAAATATGCAAACTTCTAGAAGACAATGTAGGTGTGGGGACGTGCATTTAGGCACCCACATTCTTGGGAAGGGCATAATGGGAATGATAAAATCTTAATAAGGAAAGAGAATGTCTTGCCAAACTTTCCAAAATTAGAATTCAGGATAAAAAGGGTGATTTAGGACGATTTTACCCCTTGGCAAACCCTAAACCTAGAATAGGTTCTAAACCCTAAACCTAGAATAGGTTCTAAATCCCAAACCTAGAACAGGTTCTCACTTTATAACCTAGAACAGGTTATTTTCGAACTACGTGGATTCTGATTCCTAGGGCAACCCTAGGATACGTAGGCCATTTGGGAGAATCCCAAATTCGGATCCACACCTTAGTCCACTCGGACTATCCATAGATCCACTAGGATGTTTATCCAAACCTTAGTCTACATGGACTATCCATAGATCCACTAGGATATTTATCTATATTTTGACCCACATAGGGGAATCCACATTCCAACCCAGAATGGGTTATCCATATTTCAACCCAAATAGGGTTATCCTTAGATCCACTAGGACTATCTATCAGTCCACATGGACTATCCAGATCCTAACCCATAGGATTTCTCAGCCTCTCAAGCATAAATTTCAACTTGAACAAAGAACTTAATCATGCACAAGCATAAATCACAGCTATAAACTTTAATCACACCTGAACTACGATGATGAACCTGATTTTCGAAATAATTTCGTGATACGTAGGCAATCTGATGGATACAGATTTGGTTCAATGATATCAAACCCCTTGGTTTGGTTTGGCTTAGCAAATAGAGTCTAGCATAGGAAAGGTATAGGAGACCGATTTTGATCGGGCGGTTTGGGTGCCTAACCCCTTCCCATAACCGTAACCTGACACTTACCCAATCTCTGATGGACCAGAATTCTAATCTAAGGGTCATGAGTCAATCAAAATCTTACCTTGGGGTGAGATTTCACATTTCTAAGGTCCTAGACCTAAATCTAGGTGGCGACTTCTAATATTTCCATCTTTGTCCTCACAGTGGCGACTCTACTGGGGATATAAATGTCAAACTTCTAAATGAAAACTTTTCTTGTGTGAATTGGATGCTAGATTATAGGATACTATATTTATGCTTGTATAATATTGCTTTGGGGGGAATGGGTTCAGTCACACATTCGTGCGAGTAGCCGAACCGGGTCCCATGTATATGGGGCAACCCGCTAGGCGAAACACACAGCCTTGGCCTGTACTTTGTGAGACCACGACCGACGAGCAGCCTCTAACGAGCGTTTCTTGGGTCCGCCTGAGAATGCGTTATGCTACTCCACGTCGCTTGGATCCTTGCAACATAGTATATAAAGGGATTGGGGGCCCATTATTCATCGAGCATTCGGTGATAGGTTACCCCATCCTTGTCAAAGTGGCTTTTTCTGTCCTAACCCAGATTGTAGCCCAATGTTTATTATTTTTTGGTTCATCCCTGAACCGACCCGGTAAAATCGGCTTAACCATGACATCCATGTTCGAGACGTTGAAGTTTTGCCCATTTTTTTCCTCGATTGGTCAACATGTTGGAATCTACACGATGAGCATCTTGAACTCTCACCCATTGGGAGTATGAGGTGTGTATACACCTATTCAACATCATAGTAGATGGTCACTATACACCCTACATTAAGTAAGCTCGATGTGTCGAATCTCTCATTGTTAACACGTCGATTTTGAAAAACGAACAGAAAATCCCTATCAAGACATAGATACCATGGTCAAGAAGAAATTTACTAGTTTGTTCATCTATGAACCGCTTTTGCTAATCATCCCTAATAAGGACGATGGATTAATATATCCATTTCAATTTCATTGAATTCGATAATCCAATTGGCCAGACCTTGGTACCACTGATTATCCATTTTGGAATCATGAGGTCCCAAGACTGAACACATGGCTTAATCAAATTCAATTAAATTGACTTGGATAATGTTTACCCAATCGCCCTTATGAGGGAGCTAACTCTTATTTGGTTGAGTCATCCTTGATTGTGTATGTGACTTCTTCTACTCCTGTAGATGTTTAGAATCTTGATATTTCCCCATTGGATTTCAATGCCTTTGGAAAAGAAAATCAAACTGCAACCATATCCACCATTTTAGGGTGAGAGGCCCCTAAAATTAGGGAATTGTCTTAATGTCCCACCTTGAGATCCATCCATATTATCTTTCTAAATGAATCAATGGAAATCATGAATCTAGATCTTGACTGAACATCAAATTTTGTAAGAAAGAAGGAAAGATTCAGCCCCTAGGCAAATCCAATCATAGTTCTCAATGTACCTTTGAATTAAGGAAAGATTCAGCCCCTAGGCAAATCCAATCATAGTTCTCAATGTACCTTTAAATGAAGAAAAGATTCAGCCCCTAGGCAAATCCAATCATAATTTCCGATTCATCTCTGAATTAAGGAAAGATTCAGCCCCTAGGTAAATCCAAACATAGTTCTCAATGTACCTTTGAATTAAGGAAAGATTCTGTCCCTAGGCAAATCCAATCATAATTCTCGATTCATCTCTGAATTAAGAAAAGATTTAGTCCCTAGGCAAAATCAAATCACCATTCTCCATTTACCTTTGAAATAAGGAAAGATCCAGCCCCTAGGCAAATCCAATCATAGTTCCCGATTCATCTTTGAATTAAGGAAAGATTCAGCCCCTAGGCAAATCCAATCATAGTTCTCGATTCACCTCAAAATTAAGGAAAGATTCAGCCCCTAGGCAAATCCAATCACCGTTCTCGATTCATCTCTGAATTAAGGAAAGATCAGCCCCTGGGCAAATCCAATCACTTTCTCAATGTACCTTAGAATTAAGGAAAGATTCAGCCCCTAGGCAAGTCCAATCATAGTTCTCGATTCACCCCTGAATCAAGGAAAGATTTAACCCCTAGGCAGATTCAATCATAGTTCCCCAATTCATCTCTGAATTAAGGAAAGATTCAGCCCCTAGGCAAATCCAATCATAGTTCTCAATTTATCTCAGAATTAAGGAGAGATCCAGCCCCTAGGAAAATCCAATCATAGTTCTCGATTCATCTATGAATTAAGGAAAGATTCAGCCCCTAGGCAAATCCAATTATTGTTCCCTATTCACCTTTGAATTAAGGAAAGATTCAGCCCCTAGGAAAATCTAATCATTATTCCCTATTCAACTTTGAATTAAGGAAAGATTCAGCCCCTAGGCAGGTTCAATCATTAATTCGGTTCATCCAGAATTAAGGTAAGATTTAGCCCCTAGGCAGATTCAATCACATCCAGTTTATCTCAGAACCAAAAAAATATTCAGCCCCTAGGCAGGTCCAACCACCATTTTTGGTTCATCTCAGAACTGAAGGAAAGATTCAGCCCCTAGGCAGGTCCAATCATCATTTCGGTTCATCTAGAATTAAGGAAAGATTCAGCCTCTAGGCAGATTCAATCACATCCAGTTCATCTCAGAATCAAAGAAATATTCAGCCCTAGATTCAACCACCATTTCTGGTTCATCTCAGATTTAAAGAAGGGTTTAACCTTTAGGCAGGTTCAATCATCACTCCCAGATCATGCTAAAATGAAGAAGCATTCGGCCCTAGGCTTTTTCACCCTTCACCTCCTGTTTAGGTTCTGATTCAAGTCGGAACTAGGGAAAATTTCATTCATCTGAATTCAATTAGCCACTAGGCTTATCCAACCATCAACTTTGGTTAGGATTCCGGTTCATGTTGGAACTAGGAAAAATTCCATTCATCTGAATTCAATTAGCCACTAGGCTTATCCAACCATCAACTTTGGTTAGGGTTCCAGTTCATGTCTGAACTAGGAAAAGTTCCATTCATCTGAATTTATTTAGCCCCTAGGCTTGTCCAACCATCAACTTTAGTTCAGGTTCTGATTCATGTTGGAACTAAGAAGAGTTTCATTCATCTGAATTCAATCAGCCACTAGGCTTATTTATGTGGTTCAAGTTCTGATTCATGTTGGAACTAAGAAGAGTTCCATTCATTTGAATTTAATTAGCCCCTAAGCTTGTCCAATCGTCAACTCCAGTTCAGGTTTAATTCATGTTGGAACTAAGAAAAGTTTCATTCATATGAACTCAATGTGAGCATGAGTTAGCCTGTAGGCCTGTTTAATCATTACCTTTGGTCCATGTTCCACTTCATAAAGGAATCAAAGAGAATTTCAGTCATTTCAATTCAATCAATCCATCATCTCTATCAATTAGAGTCCAATCCATGATTGTCTTCCTTGGCCTCTATCAATCGGAGCCCAACTCAAGCAATCCTTGCCTCTAGCAATTAGAGCCCAGTCCATGACTGTCAATATTGATCTCTATCAATCAGAGATCAATTCAAAGTCAATATTGATCTCTATCAATCAGAGACCAATTCAAAATCAATCTTGATCTCTATCAATCAGAGATCAATTCAAAGTCAATCTTGATCTCTATCAATCAGACACCAATTCAAAATCAATCTTGATCTCTATCAATCAGAGACCAATTCAAAGTCAATCTTGATCTCTATCAATCAGAGACCAATTCAAAGTCAATCTTGATCTCTATCAATTAGAGACCAATTCAAAGTCAATCTTGATCTCTATCAATTAGAGATCAATTCAAAGTCAATCTTGTCTCTATCAATCGGAGACCGATTCAAAATCAATCTCTGGCTCTATCAATTAGAGCCCGATCCATGTCTATCATAGCCCAGTGCTACAAGTTAGGATAGCCGTCAGGAATGGTGAATGAGAAGCATTCCTCATTGCTTGTCAGTAAAGATCAATTCTAGATTCTGGAGTCATCAAGAAATCACGAACCTTCAGCTATGATAGTGTTGTCCCATCTCGGGCATTTCTGCCCCATTGGCCAAGGAAATGCTAGAATCCAAAGAATTGCCCTCATATTTCTCATTGTTCAAAGAGAGGGAATGGAATTTTCCCGAGCAGCAGGGTTGACCAAAGATGAGATCCGGTATGCCCCAGGCTAGGATAGGAACCAGAATCACAGCTAGGGAATGGTCCAATGATGAAACCCTTAACCCATAAACTGGGGCATGAACCAGATTGACCTTGGACCTAAATTGAATGCGGTCTAATGAGGAAAGCCATTATGCCTTAAACTGGGGCATGGACCAAATTGACCTTAGACCCAAATTGAGAGTGGTCTAACAAAGAAATCCATTGAACCCCCCAAGCCAAGGCATAAATTAGTCCAATCTTGGATTCAAAATGGTGTAGTGCAATGGTGATACCCCTGGCTCCATAAGCTGGGGCATAAGCCAAAATGATTTTGAATTCAGCTATAAGCGGTCCACTGATGAATCTACTGGACCCCAAATTGGGGCATGAACCAAAGTAACCTTGAGCTTAAAAAGCAATAGTCTGGTTATGAATGGATCCTAAACTGAAAGAAAAGAGGGTAAGAATTGTATGGAACCCTGAATGGTAGGCATCCTGCACCTATTGATAGAGGGGCATGATGAGTCTTACTATTAGAAATCTGAAGGAAGATTTATTCCCACAATGACTGAAGGTGGTCGTCGAAGGCGTCATGCCCAACTGGAGCCACTTGGATGAACTAGTTGTTTCAACTTTCTATTATCGATATTCGATAGGTCATCCATGTCTAGGTCCAAAATTGATATGCTTGTTGACAAGTCCAGTCCAATCTGCCCTGTAAGTAAAAAAAAAAAAAAATCACCCGTTTGGGATTTCAATCTTTGTGCCTTGTCTCTTCCATATATTTCCTCCCAGTTTCGTACATCTTCTTATTCTACGTGCGCAGTCAATTCTGACTCTGAAGATGATTGAAACGATGAGCCATCTCCTGAACTTCTACGCCACCCGGCCTCTTGAGAAAGAAAGGTCCAACCGGTCTGGGAAAGCTTTAAATGATCAATCGGGAGACACAAGAGTAGTCTCAAGAAACATGTATTGGAGAAGCTGCCATTTGTTCTATCTGTGAAAAGATTCCAAGGAAAGCATTACAGATCATATCAACAGGTCAGCCAATCAGTACAAATGAGTGGAGGACAGATGTGCCACCAAGAAGATGGAAATACCAAAGTTCTTACAAAGTACATCATCTGCAAGCAAGAGATACATGATGAATGATCAATCTCAAAATCAAAGAATGAGGTCATTGGGATACCCAAAAAAAAAAAGAAAAAAAAATTCAAGCCTATGTTTTATCTACATCAATAATGGGAAGGCAGTCACATCAGATAGAAGGTGATGATTAACTTCCAGAGGATAGCATACGGATTCACCATTCAGATAAAATCAGATACTATATGAGCAGTCACAAATGCTCATAAAGTTTCTAAGAAGATCGAGTGCTAGTTGGGGCAAAGACGTTCTATCGATTGAAAATGTCGGAAGAAGAAGATTCAAATCCAATATTGAAAGTCAGGATTCAATTTCGCGATCAAACGAAGCACTGCATTATGTGGCCTTCACATCCAAAAAAAAAAAAGAAAAAAAAAGAAAAAAATTCAAACCTATGTTTTATCTATATCAATAATGGGAAGGCAGTCACATCAGATAGAAGGTGATGATTAACTTCCAGAGGATAGCATACGGTCTCACCATTCAGATAAAATCAGATACTATATGAGCAGTCACGAATGCTCATAAAGTTTACAGAAGATCAGAGTGCTAGTTGGGGCAAAGACGTTCTATCTGATTGGAAATGTTTGGAAGAAGAAGATTCAAATCCAATATTGAAAGTCAGGATTCAATTTCGCAATCAAGCGAAGCACTGCATTATGTGGCCTTCACATCCAAAAAAAAAAAAGAAGAAAAAAAAAGAGAAGAAAAGAAAATAGTAAGATGTTGAATGGCAATGGAGCTTGACAGTAAGCCAATTGTCCCTCTCACTTCAAGAGGATGATAGTTCCAACCAAAGCCTGATAGCAAGTTCAATCATTCGTCGAGATTTACAACATGTTGGACCGGACTTTTGGTTTTGGCCAATTACATCCTGCCTTTACAGGAGACGATCTCATCACTTCTTCATCATCAGAGAAACATTTCTCATCGGCATTAGACTCTCTCTCCCGTCTATCAATCTGACGGCCTTCCAAGGATTCTCTATCACAAGCCTTTCTTTTGATTATCAATTTTTATGGCATTGTATCTCATGATCATGTCATCATCTTATGTACAAATTCATGAATCTGGCTAGAACTCTCATCTGTCGTTCATTACATTCGACGGCTTCCCAAGGTTCCTATAAGCCCTTCATTTCTCAAGCCAATAAAATGGGATCTTCTCGGTAAGATAAACCCATTCTACATAAATAACCAAACACTCTCCCAATGGTAGACCCATGTGGACAGTTTCACATCAGTCCTCTTGGACCTTCAACATCAATACTTGTCAACAAACCTAAAGGTTTCCGGCCCAGATATGATCGTGATTGATTCGGAATCTCGATATAGCTTATTGGGACACGTGTTTCATCTGAACATCTCCAAGAAAGGAAAACATAATTTGGCACCATTTTTAATCTTGGTGTGGGACTGCATTTCCCTAAGATCACTTTTAGTAATGATTCAAATAGCTGCCCGCCTATCAATACGTGTAGGTGTCAACTTAAACAGTGGGGCAAGGCTACCCATTTGTCATGAAAGTCATGCCGTTCAGATTTCCCCTAAGGGTTTCAGACCATTGGATAAGACCATAGTTTTGGCAATATCCTCACCATATCAGGACTCTTTATTCAACCCAAGATGGATTTTGCAAAAATAAAAAATAAAAAAATAAAAGGAAGAAAAGAAACCTCAGCAGGGAAAAAGTAACCCAAGAAACTTCAATGGGCAATCCATAATACCTCAGTGGTGATAGGCGACCTGATGCAACCCTAAAGCATTGCCCTCTTTGGCCCTTCATAGAAAAATTCAGTGGTTCATGTAGACAAGTGTCATACCAGTCTACCCTCCATAAGGAAAGGAACCCCTCTTGCTCTCCAGTGAATCATACTCGGAGGAGTTGAACAAACCATCATCTGTTGGGCTCCATAGCATTGCCTTTCAACAGAATTCTATCTTCAAATCCTACTGGTCATGTTAGGGAGAGAGCAAATTCTCATGGCCTGGTTATGGATGTAGCCAAATTCATTCAAATCATCAGTTTCTTCATTTTTCATGATTCAAGAAGGGTTTATCCAAGAAGTCACTTTCTACAATCTTCCCTTGACCTCAGAAGCACGGTCAAATTCTAAATGCAATCCAGATTCAACCTTGTTCTAACTCTGTTAGATTTCCCATTTCCTTCTATAGTAGCGGTCTGTCACAACATGCAGACGTTGGGGCATAGATATACCCTATGTAGAGGAATCGAACTTGATCATGAGCATTACATCAAGGATCCATTGTCTAGTCTGAAGTCACTACTTTCATAGTCAACAGAAGTAGGTCCATCCAAGTTGGTTTTTGTCAATTTCTCAATTCTCCCAATCCTGTTGATGAAGAAAATCCAATGTGGTCGATCACCTGTTAAGATTTGGTCACCAAATTCTCTGAAGGAACACTTCGAATCCTTTGCTCCTCGTGCCTACTTTGGGGCCATGGTTTATTCATCTTTCAAAATTGGCACAACAATGTTGCAATGCCCTGAGCTTTTCATGAGCCTAGGTTGAGGGCCAAACCCATGTCACATTTCATCGCCGCTTGGCTATTCTACCAATTTGTTCTACCATAATGCACAGTTAAAGAACTTAGTTGACTAAATGTCCCTTGACAGTTTAACACCATGGTCAATCAATAAAGTCACTTTGGTTAAAGACTGTCAAGGTCCCCTCATTCTTGTCCAAAATCCTCACTAGAGTTTCTTTCAATCCAGAATCCAACAATATCAATGTTGGCTGAAGAAATTACATGGAAGCTTTCCAAGGGAGCAACCAAGTCATCCCTACCATGCTAAAATTGAGTCAAACTTTCAGTACCAGGTCATAAATGGAAATTTTCAAATCTAGGTATCATGCCAGCAAAGTCCATGACACCATTTCCAACGATGTCATGTTTTGTGCCTTCACCAATAAAACAGGAGCAAAAAACTCAGAAAACTGCCAAGGAATTCACCATCATTTCTAATATGTCCAGCACTCTATAGGTTCAAAGTCAAGAGACTTCCAAGATGGGTCAGATTTCAACCCTAAAGGTTCAAAGTCAACAAAGCCTTCATGTATGGGTCACTTTCAAGCATCCTAAAGGTTCATAGCCATAGAGCTTCCAAGAAGGATATTCCTATTTTCAATCCCGAAGGTCCAAAGCTGGTAGGAACTGCCAAGATGAGTCATTCAGTATCACCCTATAAGTGACCTTCTGAGTTCTTACTCATTACAGAATCAAATGTAGAGCCCTAGCTCATCCAAAGATCAAATCAATCTCAGATTATTAGTGAATCAAATGTGGAGCCCTAGCTCATTCAAAGATTAAGTCAATCTCAGCCTATAAGTAAATGCAGAGCCCTAGCTCATTCAAAGATCAATTCAATCTCAGCCTATAAGTGAATCAAATGCAGAGCCCTAGCTTATTCAGAAAAAACAATTTCAGAATCTCCATCAAAAAAGCCTCAGTTCAATCAAAGAAAAGACATCAAGTCTTCCATCTAGACAAATCAAGCCGAGCCCAAGCTCATGCAATCAGCCTTGTATTCACAGCCTAGCTTCATACAAGAAGAGGTTTATTAGCCTACAAATGGATCAAGCCGGGTCCAAGCCCGCACATACCTTGCATCATGAGTCACCTCAGCAAGAAGAGGTTCCCAGCCTACAAATGAGCCTTGTATTCACAGCCTAGCTTCGTACAAGAAGAGGTTTATCAGCCTATAAATGGATTAAGCCAGGTTCAAGCCCGCAAGTACCTTGCATCATGAGTCACCTCAGCAAGAAGAGGTTCCCAGCCGACAAATGAGCCTTGTATTCACAGCCTAGCTTCATACAAGAAGAGCATTCATCAATTCTCCAAGAAGAGCAAACCTTCTTTCCAGTCGAACTATGTTCTGGGCTTGATTTTTAGGACACCCTTAGAATACGTAGGCAGTTTAGGAAGAATTACCCTAAGTGCAGCCCAATAAACAATATCACTCATACCCCAAAAATGTGGTTCTTTTATCTTTAGCCTTCAACAGATAACAATCGCGGCTAAAGAGGGGCATCTGTAAGCACCCCATTTTTGCCACCCTCGGCATAAATGAACCAATATGGCAGGTTTCTGACCTTTAACCCAAAGATTTGTGATTTTTCACTGATCCCCACAGCAGGGTCATGGGCTATTATCGGCATAGATGCATAGGTCATAGAATTATCTTCGAAATGAGACTAGAATTGCTCAATTCCGATATCAAATGAGGAAGATATGACCATTTTAGTCGGATGATACATATAAGGGAGGTTTCTGAAATTATTATAAATAATCCCAGGGGCTTTCATGCAAATTTTCCTAAGTTGGATCGTTTGAATTTCAAATCATCATATCTTGATCATCCGACATCGGATTCAGATGATTCCAAGACCATTATTCTTCATTCATGATGTTCTACAAAGTGGACGTAAAAAATCCCAGGTAGAAGTCACCAGTGGGTCCCATGCAAACTTGCATGCAAAATGATCGTTAGACCTTCAAAGCTTCATATCTTTCCCGTTCTACATCGGATTCAGATGATCCCAAGACCATTATTCTTCATTCATGATGTTCTACAAAGTGGATGTAAAAAATCCTGGGTAGAAGTCACCAGTGGGTCCCATGCTAACTTGCATGCAAAATGATCATTAGAACTTCAAAGCTTCATATCTTTCCCGTTCTACATCGGATTCAGATGATTCCAAGACCATTATTCTTCATTCATGATGTTCTACAAAGTGGACGTAAAAAATCCCGGGTAGAAGTCACCAGTGGGTCCCATGCAAGCTTGCATGCAAAATTATCGTCAGAACTTCAAAGCTGCATATCTTTTCCGTTTTATATCGGATTCAGTTGATTCCAGTCTCATTATGTTCCATTTTTAGTGCTCTACAAAGTAGACGAAAAATATTTCTGGTAAAACCCTCCGAAGGATCTCATGCAAAATGGTCAGCCAAATTATCGATAATTGGTCCGCTTAAACTTCAAAAATTCATAAGTTGACCATTTTACTTCCGAATGAGGTGATTCAAGTTCCTATATTCCTCATTTTTAATGTTCTACAAAATAAACGCAAAAAATTTGGAATAGAGACCATTGGAAAATTCCATGCGGGATGACAGCAGAAATGACCTGTGAAATGACAATGAGAGAAAACCCAGTTAATTCCAATCAGTCCAGTCAACTCAGCTCAACCCAAGCTAGCCTTGACCCAACCCAGTCAATCCTTGTCAATTCAGACCGATTCATGTTGGTGCTTATGCATGTATTTCTTTTATATATTATTTATATGTTTATATAATATATAATATATTATAGTATATCGTATAATATATACATATGTCTTATATGTATATTATATTATATATATTAATATATTAATATATTAATATATTAATATATTATATATTTATATGTTTTATATAAAAAGGAAGTAGGATCTGAATAAAATCTAAAAGGGAAGGATGAGAGAGAGGAGAAAGAGGAGACGTGATTAGGGTTCTTTTTTCTTTTTAGAAGGAAATCAGAGAGATTGAGAGAGAGAGAAAATCCTAATTTTGGAGTAAATCTAAATGAAAAAAAAGGAAATAAGGGATAGAGAGGAGACGTAAAAGGAGAAGGGGGATTAGGGTTTCTAAGGGAATCCAAAAGATTTTGTTGGAGAAAAAAAAGGAAAGAAGAAAGAGGAAAAAACGTGGGCTTTTCTAAGATAAACAAAAAGATTTTGTTGGAGAAAAAAAAGGGAAAGAAGAAAGAGGAAAAACGTGAGCTTTTCTAAGGGAATCCAAAAAGATTTTGTTGGAGAAAAAAAAGGAAAGAAGAAAGAGAAAAAAATGTGGGCTTTTCTAAGATAAACAAAAAGATTTTTTGGATTTCCAAAAGAGAATAAAAGAAAAGGAAAAAACATGAATGAGTGAGGGTTTTTCTTTTGGGGCTAGGTTTTGGGAGAAAAAGAAGGGAAGAAGAGAGAAAAAAGGAGGAAACGTGAGCTTCTCTAGGGGGCTCGGTTTTGGGAAAAAAGAAAGGGAAAAAAGAGAATAAAAGAAATGGAAAAAACGTGAATGAGTGAGGGTTTTTCTTTTGAGGCTAGGTTTTGGGAGAAAAAGAAGGGAAGAAGAGAGAAAAAAGGAGGAAACGTGAGCTTCTCTAGGGGGGCTCGGTTTTGGGAGAAAAGAAAGGGAGAAGAGACAGAAAAGAAAAGGAAAAAACGTGAATGAGTGAGGGTTTTTCTTTTGGGGCTAGGTTTTTGGAGAAAAAGAAGGGAGGAAGAGAGAAAAAAGGAGGAAACGTGAGCTTCTCTAGGGGGGCTCAGTTTTGGGAGAAAAGAAAGGGAGAAGAGAGAGAAAAGAGGGAAAGAAAAGGAGGAAACGTGAGCTTCTCTAGGGGGGCTCGGTTTTGGATAACCCCTTTTGGGTTGGAATATGGATAGATATCCTAGTGAATCTATGGATAGTCCGAGTGGACTAAGGTGTGGATCCGAATTTGGGATTCTCCCAAATGGCCTACGTATCCTAGGGTTTGCCCTAGGAATCAGAATCCGCGTAGTTCGAACTGGATAACCTGTTCTAGGTTAATGATTGAGAACCTATTCTAAGTTTTGGGTTTAGAGCCTATTCTAGGTTTAGGGTTTGCCGAGGGACAAAATCGTCCTAAATCACCCTTTTTATCCTGAATTCTAATTTTGGAAAGTTTGACAAGGCATTCTCTTTCTTTATTAAGATTTTATCATTCCCATTATGCCCTTCCCAAGAATGTGGGTGCCTAAATGTACGTCCCAACACCTACATTGTCTTCTAGAAGTGTGCATATATGGCAGTTTAACTAGGGTGTTGCATAAAATAAGTTATTGCCAAAAAATAGAATATTCTATCTAAATATGGCACATAAAACATTTATGACAAGAAATTCACATACAGTAAGATTGTTTAAAATCTTTCAAATATGACATGTATTGCAAATAAGGCAAGAGCCTACATGGCATGATCTAGTATGCTATTTTCTACCCTAATTGTTATTTTCTTTCCATTTTAGGGTTTTCTACCCTAAATGTTACTGTCTTTCCATTTTAGGGTTTTCTGCCCTAATTATTATTTTATTTCTATTTTTTTAGGGTTTTCTACCCTAATTGTTACATTCTTTCCATTTTAGGGTTTTCTACCCTAATTATTATTTTATTTCTATTTTTTAGGGTTTTCTACCATAATTGTTACTTTCTTTCCATTTTAGGATTTTCTACCCTAATTATTATTTTCTTTCCATCTTAGGGTTTTCTACCCTAAATGTTACTTTCTTTTCATTTTAGGGTTTTCTACCCTAATTATTATTTTCTTTCCATCTTAGGATTTTCTACCCTAAATGTTACTTTCTTTCCATTTTAGGGTTTTCTGCCCTAATTATTATTTTATTTCCATTTTTTAGGATTTTCTACCCTAACTGTTACTTTCTTTCCATTTTAAGGTTTTCTACCCTAATTATTATTTTATTTCCATTTTTTTAGGATTTTCTACCCTAATTGTTACATTCTTTCCATTTTAGGGTTTTCTACCCTAATTGTTATTTTATTTCCATTTTTGTAGGGTTTTCTACCCTAATTGTTACATTCTTTCCATTTTAGGGTTTTCTACCCTAAATGTTACTTTCTTTCCATTTTAGGGTTTTCTATCCTAATTATTATTTTCTTTCCATCTTAGGGTTTTCTTCCCTAAATATTACTTTCTTTCCATTTTAGGGTTTTCTACCTTAATTATTATTTTGTTTTTATTTTTTAGGGTTTTCAACCCTAATTATGGCAATAAGCATCAACTATGGCAATGAGCATTCAAACATGGCAGTGTATCTAAAAAAAACACTCCTAATGAAAAATTCAATGGTATAAATCACTATTAATGGTAATCTAATCATTCAGATGCTTTGAAATCAATCATGATGATAATCTAATGGTTTAGATGCATTTAAAACATTCATAGTGAAGATCCGACGATTCAGATTCATTTAAGACACTCATAATGAAGATCCATTGGTTTGGATCAAGCTTCAACATATCTAAAATCAATGGTCCAGATTTTTTAATTCAAACATCCAAGATCAATGACCTAATTTTATCATTAAAGCATCCGAGATCGATGGCCAAATTTTATCTCATAAAAATTCATAATCAGAAGCCATGATCAATTACTTAAGGAAAATCTAAATCAAAGGCTAGATCAATCACCTTAAGATTTCGAATCATATGGCTCACAATTGATCAAATTAAAATTCATTCAATATCAATGGCTCAAATTACATCCTCATCAGATTAACATCAATGACTCAAATCATATGACCATTTCATGGCATCATATGATCAAACAAAAATAATCATCCAAAAACTCAATTTCATGGGAGAGAAGATTAGGTGATAAATTTACGGATCAAGGGGGATTGCAATGGATATGGAGTAGCGACTTGGGATAATGGCTGCAGGTGATAGGATGTTACAGTGGTACACCGAATCAGGTAAGTGAATGATGGTATTGATAATAAAAAGAATGAAAGAGGAGAGGATTTACCTGGTTTGCAGATCCCTGAACCTTCTGCTCTTCTTCTTCTCCTCTCTTCAGCTTTCTTTAGCTTTCAGATTCCCAAAACCGAACCCCCCTAAGAAAGCCCACATTTCCTCCTTTTTTCTCTCTTCTTCCCTTCTTTTTCTCCCAAAACCTAGCCCCAAAAGAAAAATCCCAAAACCCCTACTAATTCTCATTTTTCTTTCCCTCTTTTCTCTCTCTTCTCCCTTTCTTTTCTCCCAAAAACGTGAGCCACAAAGCCCTTTCACGTTTTTTTTCTTTCCCCTTTTTTTTTCTCTCTTCTTCCCTTACTTTTCGCCCAAAACTTAGCTCAAAAGCCTTTCCACGTTTTTTCTTTCTCTTTTCCTTTTTTTTTTCTCCTTTCTTTTCTCCCAAAACCGAGCCCCCCTAGAGAAGCTCACGTTTCCTCCTCTTTCTTTCCCTCTTTTCTCTCTCTTCTCCCTTTCTTTTCTCCCAAAACCGAGTCCCCCTAGAGAAGCTCACGTTTCCTCCTTTTTTCTCTCTTCCTCCCTTCTTTTTATCCCAAAACCTAGCCCCAAAAGAAAAACCCTCACTCATTCACGTTTTTTCCTTTTCTTTTCACTCTCTTCTCCCTTTCTTTTCTCCCAAAACCGAGCCCCCTAGAGAAGCTCACGTTTCCTCCTTTTTTCTCTCTTCTTCCCTTCTTTTTCTCCCAAAACCTAGCCCCAAAAGAAAAACCCTCACTCATTCATGTTTTTTCCTTTTCTTTTATTCTCTTTTTTCCCTTTCTTTTCTCCCAAAACCAAGCCCCCTAGAGAAGCTCACGTTTCCTCCTTTTTTCTCTCTTCTTCCCTTCTTTTTCTCCCAGAACGTAGCCCGAAAAGAAAAACCCTCTTCATTCACGTTTTTTCCTCTTCTTTTATTCTCTTCTGGAAATCCAAAAGATCTTTTTGTTTATCTTAGAAAAGCCCACGTTTTTTCCTCTTTCTTCTTTCCCTTTTTTTTCTCCAACAAAATCTTTTTGGATTCCCTTAGAAAAGCTCACGTTTTTCCTCTTTCTTCTTTCCCTTTTTTTTCTCCAACAAAATCTTTTTGTTTATCTTATAAAAACCCACGTTTTTTCCTCTTTCTTCTTTCCTTTTTTTTTCAACAAAATCTTTTGGATTCCCTTAAAAACCCTAATCCCCCTTCTCCTTTTACGTCTCCTCTCTATCCCTTTTTCCCTTTTTTTTTCATTTAGATTTACTCCAAAATCGAGATTTTCTCTCTCTCTCTCTCAATCTCTCTGATTTCCTTCCAAAAAGAAAAAAGAACCCTAATCACGTCTCCTCTTTCTCCTCTCTCTCATCCTTCCCTTTTAGATTTTATTCTGATCCTACTTCCTTTTTATATAAAACATATAAATATATAATATATTAATATATTAATATATTAATATATTAATATATTAATATATACAATATAATATACATATAAGACATATGTATATATTATACGATATACTATAATATATTATATATTATATAAACATCGCAGAGTATAGCTCATATCCAAACATCTGATTGGGGAACGGGGCAACGCCCATGAAGCTCCGACGGAAAGGGAAGGCCATAAATAATATATAAAAGAAATACATGCATAAGCACCAACATGAATCGGTCTGAATTGACAAGGATTGACTGGGTTGGGTCAAGACTCGCTTGGGTTGAGCTGAGTTGACTGGGTTTCTCTCTCTATCATTTCATGGGCCACTTTCGCTGTCATTTCGTATGGAATTTTTTGATAGCCTTTACTCCACATTTTCTGTGTTCACTTTGTAGAACATTAAAAATGAGGAATATTGGAGCTTGAATCACCTCATTTGGAAGTAAAATGGTCAACTTATAAATTATTAAAGTTTAAGCGGACCAATTATCGATAATTTGACTGACCATTCTGCATGAGATCCTTCGGAGGCTTCTACCAGAAATGTCCACTTTGTAGAGCACTAAAAATGGAACATAATGAGACTGGAATCACCTGATTCGGATATGGAATGATCAAAATATGAATTTTTGAATATTAAATGACCATTTTCATATGTAATTTTACATGGGACCCACTGGTGACTTCTACCCGGGATTTTTTACGTCCACTTTGTAGAACATCATGAATGAAGAATAATGGTCTCGGAATCATCTAAATCCGATGTAGAACAGAAAAGATATGAAGCTTTGAAGTTTTAATGATAATTTTGCATGCAAGCTTGCATGGGACCCACTGGTGACTTCTACCCGGGATTTTTTGCATCCACTTTGTAGAACATCATGAATGAAGAATAATGGTCTCGGAATCATCTGAATCCGATGTAGAACGAAAAAAGATATGAAGCTTTGATGTTCTAACGATAATTTTGCATACAAGCTTGCATGGGACCCACTGGTGACTTCTACCTGGGATTTTTTACGTCCACTTTATAGAACATCATGAATGAAGAATAATGGTCTTGGAATCATCTGAATCCGATGTCGGATGATCAAGATATGATGATTTGAAATTCAAATAATCCGACTTAGGATAATTTGCATGAAGGCCCTGGGATTATTATTTATAATAATTTCAGAAACCTCCCCTATATGTATCATCCGACTAAAATGGTCGTATCTTCCTCATTTGATATCAGAATTGAGCAATTCTGGTCTCGTTTCGAAGATAATTCTATGACCTATGCATCTATGCAGATAATAGCCCATGACCCTGCTGTGGGGATTAGTGGAGAATCACAAATCTTTGGGTTAAAGGTCAGAAACCTGCCATATTGGTTCACTTATGCCGAAGGTGGCAAAAATGGGGTGCTTACATCAGCGTGTGAGAGTGGATGAGCTGTTAGCCGCTCAGCACATGTCAGACATGCGGATGGGAGAGCTCATAGAGGTTCAGCGTGTGACTGATCAGAGGGTAGCCGATCTCACAGCTAGTCTACAGACGACCCAGACTCAAATAGCCTGGTTGACTAGAGTCTATGCTAAGGACTATGACAGAGATCGTGAGGCACCGCCTCCTCCTTCGCCTCTAGCTTCTTGATTGTATTTATTTTCCTTGTACTACAGAGTAACTGTCCGGGTTGTGGACCATACTCTGCTTTAGTTATGTATATACGTTTTGTTTTTCTCTCATTGTATGTAAACTTGTTTCCCCTTTAATAGATGCATTATTCTCTTTTTAAGTTTGGTCTCAACCATCACTTGTGCTTATAGTGTGTTAATATTACTGTTTTTACTTTTATCCTATCTCAGTTCACAATTGTCTTGAATGTATGTTAGTTCAGCGGACAAGGCCTGAGATGCTCTGATACCAAGTTGTCACACCCCAATTCTGCACACTTCAGAATGGTGTGATGAACCACTAACAAACCAACGGTTCAACCAGGATCTCGAGTAGGCTATATCCATGTTATCTAAACCCCATACATCCATAATCATAATCAGAGTAAATACACAATAGCGGAAGTCTTATAATAAAATGAACTGAGAATCTACTGTAATATTAATATTTAAATAAAAAATTATTCTGTATCAACTGAGACATAAATAAATATCAAATACATGTCCATAATAAATCCAAGTAAAGAAACCTAAGAAATATATCTAATCGAATACTCATTCTCTAATCTAAGGTCTGTAGAAACTCATGGAATTATTATTCATACCTGAGAAGATTACTCCTTCTCTGAAATTCTTCTTATTTTTGGCTTTCTTCTATTCCTTGCTTCTCTTCTTCTCCTTTTTCTCTCTTCTCTTTATCTCAATTCAATTAGGGTTGTAAAAGGAGTGAAAGAGGCTTAGGGATGCCATTTAAATAGAGTAGGAACATCCTAAAATAAGTCCTTTGAGATTAGGAAAGAATCCAATTCGAAAATTAAGAAATTTCCTAATTTTTAGTTTCGACAGAAACTGAGGGTCAATGGGAGGGTCGATGATCCCGTCGACCCTAGGTTTCTAAATTGTCTGACCCTCCCTTCAAAACTGAGGGTCTGACTTTTTATTTTTGGGGAGTCCGACCCTCCTTGGCTGGGTATGCGACCCTGTCCATAAATTAAGTGTTTTAGGGTTGATTTGATACCTGGGATCTCGATCTCCTTCACGCCCTTGGTCCATTTGACTCGACCATGATGGGTAAATCTAGTTCAAGGTGATAAGACCGGGTTAGATTAACACGGGTCTTACAAGTCCTACCTTTTTCGATGTCTTCTTGTACCGTTCTTAGGTAAGGGTCTGATTTAATCACTGTTTTCACTTCATCAAGTATATCGGGTACAATCTTCGATGTGACGAACATATTTGCAAACCGATGGATAAACCCTTGGTTGGTTGATTCACTCGGTGCATCTATCACAAACTGTTCATTACTATAATTGAATACATTTTCGGTAGTACACAGTGCAGCTGTCACACCCCAATTTTGGACTAACCAAAATGGTGTGATGAACCATCAATAAACCAACGGTTCAACCAGGATCTCGAATAGACTATCCCACATATGATAAACCAAAACACATTCCACATTAATCAGAGATAATAAAGAAAATAACGGAAGTCTTAAAGATAATGAACTGAGGTTTAGTCATGATAAATAATTAATATTCTATTTATTTCCAAATAACCAAAACATAACTTAATACATATTACAATATCCAAATACGAAGTCTAAACACTAAACATATCCACAGTTGAAACGCTCTCTTAACGAACCATGTTCGTTCTCCACAGCTTGCTCATTCATAGCCTCCACCCGTTCATATATTGGCGTGTAGACATAATCTTCAATCATAGTACCTGCAACATCAGAAACTAAAATAATTGCGCGTGCGAGGGTCAGCTCTCCAACTTTAGCTCAGTGAGAAAACAAAAGAATGCAACGAACATATGCATGCATTCATTCATATCTTTGGTCTGGTATATAAGTTTGTAATGTGCTATAGAAAGGATTGGTGGCCAAAGGTTACGTTTATTGACGCCTCACCTCTATACACGAGTATGTGAAGCCGCCCAAAGGTAACATTTATTGTCATCCCACATGCACCCACCATGGACAATGTACACACAAAGGTTACGTTTATTGCTGTACCGGTTGCCCATACCAACACGTAAGCCCCTGTTGAAAAGGGCTCGTAAACTGGGCTCACAACTAACCAATCCTAATGTCAAACAGTGTATCCAAGGCCTCACCCCAGCATCCCTCAATACGTCCATAAAGATAGGGCTAAGGCCCCCTGGCAGAGTCAGAGACTACACGGTCCGAGACCACCTCCCCTCATACACTACGACGTAATAGATCTGCTAAGGTAATGGCGATACGACGATGTCAGTGGACAAGACTTGAGTTAGAGATAGAGCTAGAGTGTTGAGGCCCGGCCTATGACACTCCCCCTGATACTCGTTGGCATCAAGCACACTAACCACACACATACATTCACATGCCTATACCTATCATCATCATCATCATCATCATGTTATAAACAATAAATTTAAATATGCATGAACAATAATAATAGAAATATTGGATGACATATTGAAGGCACATACAAGCATACACGCATAGAATCAGTCATGGCATTGGACTCAAGAAATAAAAACAGTTTATTATTAACCAATTAGTTTAGGTCTTGTTCCCTCACCTTTGCTTGATTATAGATCCTCTTTCAAGCTTTAAGAATCACTTTTATATCAATAGGAAACCTAACAAGTCGATAGATATTAGTTAGAATTCATTCTGACAATTCTAGGCTTGCTGTTAAGTGGGGGTAGTAGGATGAGTAGCAGGACGGGTAGCAGTTTTTTGTGATCCCCAGGGGTAGGATAGATGCTAGGGTTGGATGTTCCATTGACCCTGGATGCGACCACCCCTTTCCTGGGCTTCCCGAATACTGGGGGTCGATGCTAGGGTCGGATGTTCCATCGACGCTAGGTGCGACCCCCCATGGTTTGAGTTGAGAATTTCATCCTACAGTCCATTCTTTCATGTTTGGATCCTATGGCTTACTTACACAATCCATTCTATGCTTGTTCTATGGCTTAAAACTCTAGGTTTCTTCCTTACTTTTCCTACCATGATTTTCTCCATGAATTTCATTGAAATCCTCTCATGGATGGATGATTTGGGTATCTCCTAAGTCATACCCTCTTCATGAACCATTCTAGGGTCTTTAATAAATCATGGAGAATGTATTTATACCTTAGGTTTGCTGAGATTCAGAGTTTCCTCTGAATTTCCTCCTCCTTGGTCTTCTTCTTTAATTCTCTTTCTCTTCTCCTTCTCTTCCTTCTCTTCTCTTTCTCTCAATCCAGTTAGGGTTGTAAAAGGAGTAAAAGAGGCTTAGGGATGTCCTATTTATAGAGTAAAACCTCCCAAAATAAGCCTCATTGAGTTTAGGAAAGGTTCCAATTGAAATTAGGAAGTTTCCTAATTTTTGGTTCTGTCGGCAACTGGGGGTCGATGGGGGGTCGGACAATTCGAGACCCCTGCGACCCCCAGACCAAAAAGTCATGGGTCGGACAGGGGGTCGACCCTGCCTGTTTAGGCATGCGACCCTACCCTCATTTTGACTGTTTTTGAGTAAAATTTCATATTGGGTCTTGGGTTTCTTCACACACTTGGTCCACTTGGCTCGACCATGATATGTAGACCGGTCATGACACAAAATGTAAGGTTAGACCGGGTTCGTGGCGTGCGGGTCTTACAACTCCACCACCCTTAAAAGAAATTTCGTCCTCGAAATTTGAAAGTACGGATCTTACAACTCCCCCATCCTTAAAATAAATTTTGTCCTCAAAATTTAAATTTAGGTGGGAATTCTATTTCGGCATTGCATCTTCTTCCTCCCATGCAATCTCCTCCGTGTATCGTCTTCACCAGGTTATCTTCATATACTAATTATCCTAGCTTTCGAGATGTTGTACCTTCCAACCAGTGAACTTGGCTGGTACCACTTCAATAGTTGAATCTCCTATTTAAACCAGTAGATCCGTGGTCATTATCTCAGATATGGATCTCTAATGTACTTCTTCAATAGAGATACGTGAAATGCATCATGCACACTAGACATGGACAGCGGTAACGCTAATTGATATGCAACTTGTCTCTCCAAAGTCTATAGGATCCAACACCTATATAGAATATAACTTTCCCTTCTTGTTTAATCGTTTCAAACTCTGCATAAGTGATATCTTCAAGAACACTTTGTCACTTATGGCGAACTCAAGGTCTTGGTGTCTCTTATGACATCTTGAGCTATCTTGACCCTTTTCTTTTATCTTGTCTGCTACTTGACAGGTTTCTTCAACAGACCCAGGTTTTAAAAATCTTCATTCACTAACTCCATTCCAAAACAAAGGAATTTGACATTTCTACCTTACCATGCTTTATAGGTGACATTTACATAGTAGCTTGGTAGCAACTTCAATTCACGGTTAACTTCTCAACTCAAGCTCCTTGAAATCAATTTCACAAACTCGGACATATCTCTTAGGATCTGTATAGTCCGCCCCGACTGTCCGTCGGTTTGAGGTAAAGTGCGGTACTAAACTTCAACTTTGTCCCCATTATTTTCTATAGATCCTCCCAAAACTTCGAGATAAGGCATAAGCCTCTGATCGACACTAAGCTCTCATGCATACCATTCAATCTGACAATATTATCCACATATAGCTTATTTAACCGCTCCAAAGCATATCGAGGTCGTATAGCAATGGAATGAGCTATCTTCATAAGGCAATCAACAATCCCCCAAACTGCATCAACCACTCTAGGAGTCAGTGGCAAATCAGTGACATAGTTCATTGTAATGCAATTTCACTTCCAGACTGGCTTTGATAGTTATTGTTGTAGCCATGTTGGTCTTTGTATTTCAGCCTTTACTTACTGATAATTCAATTACTGAAACATGCATCTAAACCACATTTGTTATCATTCCTCTTTACCAATACCATCTCTTCAGGTCATGATACATATTGGTACTCCAGGATGTCTTGAATATTGAGTACAATGGATTCTTATCATTATCCTCTTGATAATATCTGAGTCATTATCTTCATGTATTCAGAATCTACCTCTGTATCTGAGTACTGTCTCCACATCCAAAGTAACTCAGGGTTGGGTTTTCCTTTTTCTAAATCTGCTTACACCGTTCTTATTTATGGATCTCACAAAATTGCTACTTTTACTTCATCCATCAATTTAGAAATGATCATTAATGCCACCAGCACAGCCGAATTATTGCTTCATAAGTTCATTCATAAGTTCTTGCTCTATTGGATCATCATGAGTTTCTATTGTATGTTACTCTACTTCCAAATCTGAATCTGTTACTGCGGAACATAAGGCAGCATTTATACTGGGACCTTCCTTGGACTTCATAATTCCCTTTTTGCTTAAGGTCTTAGTTACTTCATTAGTCTTTCTCGAGTGACACTGAATATCGTAATCTTAATACTTCAATGTTCTAACCATCTTTTCTGCTTCATGTTCAACTCTTTCCGATGAAGAGATAAATAAGATTCTTGTAATCCGATCTAATCTAAAATTCTCCTCCGTATAGATAATGTCTCCAAGTCTTGATTGCATAATTCATCACTGGTAATTTCCAATCATGAGTAGGATAACTCGTCTCATGCTCCTTCAGTTTTCTAAAAGCATATGCAATCACTTGTTTACCATGCATCAACCCGCATCCTAGATCCAATCCGAAAGCCTCGATGTATAGGGTAAAAGGTTGCCCTGGTATCCGAATGATCAAGGTGAGAGTTGATATCAACCCTTCTTCACACTTGTCAGTCCAATTAAACTCATCTTCCTTCCTGGTTAGCTTGGTAAGAGGTTTTGCGATCTTAGAGTGGTCCTCCAAAAATCGTCTGTAATAATCAGCTAGACCCAAGAACTTCTGATCTTCGCAATACTCTTCAGGTGTTTCTTACCATATGATTACTTTTATCTTAAAGGGGTCCTCTTTAATCCCTTTATATGATGCTACGTAATCCAAGAAGATCACTTTGTTTAATCAAGTCTCCTATTTTTTGGACTTGGCATAAAGCTTTTCACTTCTCAACTGTTGTGAAGTTGTTCTAAGATCCGTTGTATGAGTTGCTTCATTCTTGGAATAAACCAAAATATCATCTATGAAAACTATGACCGACGTGTCCAACATGTCATGAAACACCCAGTTCATCAGCTCCATAAAAGATGTAGGGGCATTGGTTAATCCCAACGTCATAATCGAGAACTTATAATGTCCAATCCCGATTCTAAAGGTATCTTCGAGATATCGCTGTCCAAATTCTTCAGCTGTTGATACCTTGACTGAAGATCAATCTTAAAAATTCCCTTTGCTCTTTGCAACTGTTTAAACAAGTCATCGATCCGAGGTGATAGATATCGATTCTTGATTGTGAGCTTGTTCGATTCTCAGTAGTCTATACGCAAACAACACTATCATCCTTCTTCTTCACGAATTGGCACTCCCCGTGATGCAATACTTAGCCGATTGGAACCCTTGTCTAATAACTCTTGTAGTTGAGTCTCAGTTCCTTCAACTCCATAGGAGCTACCCTATAGGTGCCTTTGACACAAG
Organism: Protea cynaroides; assembly: GCA_028583415.1. NCBI lineage: Eukaryota > Viridiplantae > Streptophyta > Magnoliopsida > Proteales > Proteaceae > Protea > Protea cynaroides. Next base: position 44,496,130 of record CM053271.1, read on the forward strand.
TATCCTCCTTGGTAACAAGTTGATGACGAACTCGGTCATATGATCAAACGGTAACCCAGGTAGGTCTCCTGTAAACACATCAGGAATTTATGCATCACATCAATATCTTCCATCTGTGGTGCTTATTTGGTAATGTATACCACAGATACCATATCTCCAACTCATTTCTCTTCAGAGCATCTCTTCGCCCTTAGCATAGAGAGGATCAGCTTTCACTTCTTAGGCAACATGCTTCCGATAAAACTAAATTATATCTCATCTTTATTCTTGAAAGATAACCTCTTCTATGCACATACAACTTTGTAGAGTGTTGAGACAATCGGTTTATCCCCAAGATGATGTCAAAGTTTGTCATCTCAAGTCAAATTAGGTTGCATCCTACTTCTATCCCTCCATACTATTCGGACATTGTTCATAACACTCATCTAATGCACATCTAGTCCAAAAGGGCTTGAACTAGCAAAATCTGGTGTAAAGGTCTTAAGAGCTTGTCTAGTTCCTTCATCTCTTATGATTTTTCAAAGACTATCGTCAAAATCTCATATTGCACTCATTAGCTTATATTTCTTTTATCCTTGTTGTTCTACCCTGATCTCTCTTTTATATACCTCAAAAAATATCTTGTGATTGTTACTTCATATCCCAAGTCTATCTATAAGCATTAGGGTATATGCTTATAATTTCATTAATTCAGCCAACTCTTTTGGTCTTTACTTAATCATCTCAATCGACATTGGGCATAACTCAGTATTACTTATACTAATCCGAATACTATCAATGCCACGCTTTTTGACTTTATCCTTGTATCCACTCTTAGATTTGTCTTTAGGAATCTTCTACCTTGTCAAAATTCATACCGATATAACCATCTTTAACTTTATTTGAGTGTTATCTACTCTTTCCTAGTTACTCTCGATATTTTCACTTTTTGCTCATGCACTCTTTTATAGACATGGCTCATATCCATCAATTCAGTAATCTCAAAATAGATCCTCCATTACTTCATCTGAGGTTCATTGGCCATAGAATCTTAATCTGAATCCAATCATCTTTCTTTCAATAATTCCATTATCACTAAACATATTTTTAATGGATGTCGAGAAATGTAAGAATCATAATGTTTATCCAAAAGCGATTCACCTCCTCCTTTCAAATTTAGTATGATAAAGGACACTTGTTTTATCTAGTGAACCTAGGTTTAAGGGATCAGGAGTAAATCTGTGGTAATCCAACCGGCATCCAAAGGTCGTTAAGTTGCACGGTGGTCCAAATACATGGAAATAGAGGTTTTATAACTCTTAACCTCAAGATTACAGTTCTATCAAATATATAATGCCATTGGTCAAGGCGTTACAGGAGTAAATCTGGAGAATGTTTTCGTACATCAGTAAATCAGGTAAAAAAATCAGAAGATGTACACTCAACATGATTAAACATTTAACTGTTCATTCAGTTCGTATCTCTATTCATGTTTTCGATCATAAGAGTGGCTCAGATTGGTATAATTAGGACTAATACTAAAGAAACAATATCTATAACTCCAATTGACAGGTTAAATCAAGAAGGAATCCTGTTAAGACACGAGAATTTAAAATTTGGTATGTGCATCCTCTATAATCATAAGAGTAAGTCAATAATGCACCGCATCCTATATAAACCTATCTACTTATATGGTCATAATAGATTTGATCCTTTGCTGAAAATGTCCGAGGCATCATCTTCAGAAGACATTCTTCAATCCTTGTCGGATCATTCTGTCATGATGCAACTATCCCATACATCAATGGCTGATAAGGTTAACCACCTTGATACACTGCTTGTTGTGCACCAAACTTCTACACTGGGGTGTGCATTACTGGGACTTGCTATATGGTAGGCACTGTGTTATAGCTAACAGGTGTTGGGGTACAGTGATGCTTCCAATTGGTACCGTACTTGGTTTGACCCGGAGGTGTTGATGTAGCATCAGCAACTTGGGTAGTCCAGGTGATTGGCTGGAGTGGCCTAGTTGTTCACCTCCTTTGATTTGCCCCAATTTGATTATCATTATTTAGCATCTGCTCAGATGAGTTTTCATTACCCATTCTCAACCCAAATAGTGGTGGGGTCAAGTTGCAACTTCTACTTAATGCTCAGCGGGTATGGATCAGCTTATGGTGGATCTCATTCCGAGTCTCCATGTTACCCAGGAGTATAGCTCTATCTTCTTGTAGTTACTCTTATTCTTAATGTATGGCCATTATTCTCTTATCTCTGTTGGATTAGCCTGAGATCTTTCCCTTTATCTCTACAGGGATTTTGGCATTACTTGCCATTTTTCTTCTTCCTCTGTCATACATTGAGTTTCACATCTTGTGAGTACCAACTTGGTATTCCAATTTTCTACTGTACAGATGCTTCCTTCTTGCTACAGTACTATATCCTTTGTATACGTAGATAACTACCCAACTTATGGATAGTACCCTATATTATTTGTTTATCAGGATAAATTTTGGTGTTCTCTTTCTGTTTGAGTGTATATATATGGTTTCACTTTTTTTTTATTTACATTATTGTCTTGTTTAAGTTCTATCTCAACCAACACAGGTGCTTATTGTGTGTTTGTATTAAAACTTTTAATTTATCCTAACTCAGTTCATGGACTCTAGTGGAAGTATTTAGGTTTCATGGGAAAGGCCTGAGAGCTCTGATACCAAGTTGTCACACCCCAATTTTGGACTAACCAAAATGGTGTGATGAACAGTCAATAAACCAACGGTTCAACCAGGATCTCGAATAGGCTATCCCACATATGATAAACCAAAACACATTCCACATTAATCAGAGATAATAAAGTAATAGCGAAAGTCTTACAGATAATGAACTGAGGTCTAGTCATGATAAATAATTAATATTCTATTTATTTCCAAATAACCAAAACATAACTTAATACATATTACAATATCCAAATACGAAGTCTAAACACTAAACATATCCACAGTTGAAACGCTCTCTTAACGAACCATGTTCGTTCTCCACAGCTTGCTCATTCATAGCCTCCACCCATTCATATGTTGGCGTGTAGACATAATCTTCAATCATAGTACCTGCAACATCAGAAACTAAAAGAATTACGCGCGCGAGGGTCAGCTCTCCAACTTGAGCTCAGTGAGAAAACAAAACAATGCAACAAACATATGCATGCATTCATTCATAACTTTGGTCTGGTATATAAGTTTGCAATATGCTATAGAAAGGATTGGTGGCCAAAGGTTACGTTTATTGACGCCTCACCTCTATAAACGAGTGTGTGAAGCCGCCCAAAGGTAACATTTATTGTCATCCCACATGCACCCACCATGGACAATGTACACGCAAAGGTTACGTTTATTGCTAAGAATATTATTCCCGCCAGGCTTAAGCCGTTCGGACAATTTTGCCCCCTTCGCCGAAGGAAATCAACCAAAGGTAAGGGGTTTAATACCGGTTGCCCATACCAACACGTAAGCCCCTGCTGGCGAGGGCTCGCAAATTGGGCTCGCAACTAACCAATCCTAATGTCAAACAGTGTATCCAAGGCCTCACCCCAGCATCCCTCAATACGTCCATAGAGATAGGGCTCAGGCCCCCTGACAGAGTCAGAGACTACACGATCCAAGACCACCTCCCCTCATACACAACGACGTAATAGTTCTGCTAAGGTAATGGCGATACGACGATGTCAGTGGACAAGACTTGAGTTAGAGATAGAGCTAGAGTGCTGAGGCCTGGCCTATGACACTCCCCCTGATACTCGCTCGCATCAAGCACACTATCCACACACATACATTCACATGCCTATTCCTATCATCATTATCATCATCATCATCACGTTATAAACAATAAATTTAAATATGCATGAACATTAATAATAAAAATATTAGATGACATATTGAATGCACAGACAAGCATACACACATAGAATCAGTCATGACATCGGACTCAAGAAATAAAAATAGTTTATTATTAACCAATTAGTTTAGGTCATGTTCTCTCACCTATGCTTGATTGTAGATCCTCTTTCAAGCTTTAAGAATCATTTTTATATCAATAGGAAACCTAACAAGTCAATAGATTTTAGTTAGAATTCATTCCGACAATTCTAGGCTTGCTGTTAAGTGGGGGTAGTAGGACGGGTAGCAGGACGGGTAGCAGTTTTCTGCGACCCCCAGGGGTAGGGTAGATGCCAAGGTCGTATGTTCCATCGACCTTGGGTGCGACCACCCCTTTCCTGGGCTTTCCGAATGCTGGGGGTCGATGCTAGGGTCGGAAGTTCCATCGACCCTAGGTGCGACCCCCCATGGTTTGAGTCGAGAATTTCATCCTATAGTCCATTCTTTCATGTTTGGGTCCTATGGCTTACTTCCACAATCCATTCTATGCTTGTTCTATGGCTTAAAACTCTAGGTTTCTTTCTTACTTTGCCTACCATGATTTTCTCCATGAATTTCATTGAAATCTTTCCATGGATGGATGATTTGGGTATCTCCTAAGTCATACCCTCTTCATGAACCATTCTAAGGTCTTAAATAAATCATGGAGAATGTATTCATACCTTAGGTTTGCTGAGATTTAGAGTTTCCTCTAAATTTCCTCCTCCTTGGTCTTCTTCTTCAATTGTCCTTTTCTTTTCCTTCTCTTCCTTCTCTTCTCTTTCTCTCAATCCAATTAGGGTTGTAAAATGAGTGAAAGAGGCTTAGGGACGTCCGATTTATAGAGTAAAACCTCCCAAAATAAGTCTCATTGAGTTTAGGAAAGGTTCCAATTGAAATTAGGAAGTTTCCTAATTTCTGGTTCTGTCGGCAACTGGGGTCGATGGGGGGGTCGGACAATTCGAGACCCCTGCGACTCCCAGACCAAAAAGTCATGGGTCGGACAGGGGGTCGACACTGCCTGTTTAGGCATGCGACCCTACCCTCATTTTGACTGTTTTTGAGTAAAATTTCTTATTGGGTCTTAGGTTTCTTCACACACTTGGTCCACTTGGCTCGACCATGATATGTAGACCGGTCATGACACAAAATGTAAGGTTAGACCGGATTCGTGGTGTGCGGGTCTTACAGCAACAGTGGTGCTAACCTCCTCTTGAGATTTCATCATTGCCTTTCTACTCAGTGCATCCGCAACCACATTTGCTTTTCCCGGATGATACTGGATATCACAATCATAGTCTTTCAATAGTTCCAGCCATCTTCTTTGTTTCATATTCAACTCCTTCTGATTAAAGAGGTAAGTAAGACTCTTATGATCTGATTTAATCTAAAATTTCTCTCCGCACAAGTAATGTCTCCATATTTGACAGCATATACTATTGTCGCTAATTCCAAATCATGAGTGGGATAGTTCTTCTCATGTGTCTTCAATTGTCTTGAGGCATAAGCAATTACTTGTTCCCCTTGCATAAGTACACATCCTAATCCCAGTCCTGACGCATCAATGTACAAAATAAAAGGCTGTCCTAGAATCGGAATGGTCAAGATTGGAGCTGATATCAATCTAGCCTTCAATGTTTGAAAACTCTTCTTGCATTTATCAGTCCACACAAACGTTTCGCCCTTCTTAGTCAAACTGGTAATAGGTACGGCAATTCAGGAATAGTCTTCCACAAATCGTCGATAATACTCAGCTAGACCTAAGAAACTTTTAATTTCTGCGACGTTCTTTGGTGCTTCCCACTTCACAATAGCTTCGATCTTGCTAGGATCCACTTTAATTCCTTCAGCGGATACAACATGGCCTAGAAAAGCGACTTCCTTTAGCCAAAACTCACACTTTGTAAATTTGGCGTAGAGCTTCTCCTTCCATAATCGCTGCAGAGCGGCGTTTAGATTCTTAATATGAGTTTTCTCGTCTTTGGAGTAGACCAATATATCATCAACGAATACAATAACTGAAGTATCCAACATATCGTGGAATACCAGATTCATAAGTTCCATAAAGGTTACTGGTGCGTTTGTCAATCCAAAAGATATGACCAAAAATTCATAATGTCCATATCTGGTCCTGAATGCTGTCTTGGGGATATTACCATCCTTAATCTTCAGCTGATGGTAGCCTGACCGAAGATCGATCTTGGAGAACACTTTGGCACCTTGCAACTGATCGAACAAGTCATCGTTCCGAGGCAATGGATATCGATTCTTGATTGTCAGTTTATTCAGTTCTCGGTAGTCTATACACAATTGAACGCTACCGTCCTTCTTCTTCACGAATAATACTGGCGCTCCCCATGGTGATATGCTAGGTCGGATGTAACCCTTGTCCAGCAGTTCTTGTAGTTGTACTTTTAATTTCTTCAATTCAGTAGGAGTCATTCGATAAGGTGCTTTAGATATTGGTGCGGCTCCAGGTATCAGATCTATAACAAACTCCGTAGAGTGGTCCGGTGGTAATCCTAGTAGTTCTTCAGGAAATACATCTGGATAGTCACGCACGATATCAATATCCTCCATTCGTGGTGCTTCTTTGGTAAGATCGACCACAGATACTAGATACCTAACTGCTCCTTTCTCGAGGCACTTCCTAGCCTTTAATGCAGAGAGTATGAGCTTTCGTTTACGGGGAAGTTTGGTTCCCAAAAAACTGAACTCTGCTCCTTCTTTGTCTTTAGTTGTCAGCTTCTTCTCGGCACACAATAGATTTGTAGAATGTCGAGCTAACCAGTCCATTCCCAAGATGACATCAAAGTCTGCCATCTTAAGTTGGATCAAGGTTGCATCCAAAGTCTTTTCATCAATCAGAACTGGACATGGCCCATAACCTTTTTCTAACTCCACTTCTAATCCCATAGGTGATCGTACAAGCAGTTTGTAGTTTAAGGATTTAAGGGGTAGATTTAGCTTATTTCCAAATGACACAGATATAAAAGAATGAGTAGCTCCTGAATCAAAGAGTACTCTGGCGGGAATGCCCTTAATAGGTATGATACCTGTGATTTTTTTGGTTTAGTCTACATGCTCACATAATGTAACACAAAATGATAAGATTCAGGTCATACCTATGACCACATCAGGCGATGCGACAGCATCCTCAGATGTAACTGCGTTAACTCTGCCTTGTTGTAGTTGTTTCTTGGGCTTAATACACTCCCTTGCAATATGCCCTACTTGATTGCAGTTAAAACATCTTACTCCTTCACTGACTTGCTTTTGTTCCTGTGGAGCTACGGGGGTAGTCTTGGCTGCAGCATTAAAGCCTTGAATACGGAAGGATTTGAATATCTTGGTGTTCCCTCCGTTGTAAGAATTTCCATTAGGCCTTCTGATTCCTCTATTTTGAGCAAAGTAGCTCTCTTTCTGGCTCGACTCTATCACTCGAGCAATTTGTGCTGCTTCATTATAGATTTTATTTTCAAGTCCCAAAACATGCTCACGGATGCTTCCCCTAAGTCCCATGACGAACCTTCAGGTCTTGGTGTTTTCCTCTTGCATACTGGTGGGTGCAAAGAAGAACAGCTCCTCATAACGCTGTTGATATGCATCCACGGTCATCTACCCCTAATATAAACTCAGGAACTCTCTTTCCATAGAATCTCTGAAACTTCTAGGAAAGTACTTCTCAAAGAATGCCTCCTTATAAATATCCTAAGTCAGTTGGGCGTGCTTTGTTAATAAATATGTCCTAATAGACCTCCACCAATGGTGTGCATCTCCTTTCAGCATAAAAGTGGCACACAATACTTTCTCTTCTTCATTTACTGTCATCATCATAAAATTTCTTTCCATTTCTTCAACCTACTGTGCCGGCCATAAAGGATCTGCTGGCTTGCCATTAAATTCTTTGGGCTTCATTTTCAAAAAATGCTCCACCAGTCTTGAGTGGTCTAGTTGTTGCGGGACATACGCCCCATACATAGGTGATTGGTATTGATATCCACCTTGAGCTACCTTAGGATTCTGCACTTGAGCCTGCATGATGGGAGTCTGAGGTGCGTGGGGTACTATGTTGCTTCCCCCTAGTACTATGCTTGCCTGTCCTACTAGCATCGGTGTCGTCTGTGCAGCTGGAAAGGTCATGCCTATGGCAGCTTGCATAGTAGTTGTGCCTGTTGTATTTGTTGCAGCTGTTGGGCCAAATTCATTACTACTGTAGCTAGGTCTGTAGGTGGAGCTGGCAGATTTATAGGATTTGTCTGCCCATTAATTACGGACGGTGCCGTGTTCGTATTTCCCAGTGTTTTTGGGTGTGTCTGGCTGTCTTCCCCCATAGGTGGTGGTGGTGGGATAGAGTTACGGCTTTGTCTGCTTACTCTGCGTCCAGCCATTATCTAATCTGGTAGTGGGAATGCCTAAAAATCATAGAACACGTGAGGCAATCATTATATACTTCATTCTCATATTTTAAAACCACTAACAAATGCAAATTTCAAAATTTTCAGATCATTCTGTCGAAAATGTTGTATTTTCTCGATGGATGTCCGACCCTCAGTATACGACCCTGAGGAATCATTGATTCTTCCCGAGAGCCGGGGGTCGATGAGGGGGTCGATGGATGTCCGACCCAGGGTTTGACCCCTGGTTCTTTGTCAGATTACCGAGAGCTGAGGGTTGATGAGGGGGTCGAAGGGGGGGTCAGATGTCTTGGTCGAATTCTCTGACCCTCGGACTAAAAATCAGGTTTTTATTTCTGATTTTGAATCCATTTCTCATTCTTCCTCCTCCTTTCCAACTCGGCTCATCCCTCTGAGTTGCTACAGTGCCAACTCGGACTCTTTGGTGCTATTTGCTTCTTATTTCGACGTCCACACCTCGTCTACAGGTATGTTCTCTACATTTTCATGTTTTTAGGTTTCCTTAGCTAGGTTTTTGCTCATTTAACTTGTTTTCTTCAAATTAAAATTTTTCCAACCGTAAAAATTCAATTTTTATTGGGGGCTTTTGTTGTTGGTGACTCAATGGATGAAAGCCCTGAAAAATATTTGAGTTTCATCGGTTGGTTATCGAGAAACTTAAATTTTCCCATTTTTGCCCTAATTTGTCGAGATCTTTTAATTTCTTGAAATTTCTTCAAATTCGATCTCTTTAAATGAAATTTCCAACTGTATGAGTCTTGCAGGATCATTTAAAACTTTTATAAGTCCTCCTGCCCACGTGTATGGGTGAAAAATGAGGCTTTTAATCAATTTATGTCGTTATACTTTTGAAATTTTTGAGTTTTTCATCTTTACTAATCCAATATCTGTTTCTCTTTGTTTTTGCAGATACTATGGCTCGTACCAAAGTACCCAGGGTTCATGACCCAGTCCGCTTCTATTCTAACGAGGCGGAGACACAATATGCCCGCTATTCTCGTAAGAAGGTAGAGGGAGGTCGCCAGGTAGACTTGGCTAGCCTGGCCTTGTTCGATGTAGAGAGGGGTTTTGGTGACATGGGTTGGCTTCCTGTGAGCACCTATGACACCTGCACTCAGCCGGATTTGGTGCGACAGTTTTACTGTAATCTCCAGGTGGTGGGAGATTACAACGATACAGAGAGGGGTAGAGAGCTTTGGATCACCAGCTACGTCATGGGGGTCGAGATTTCATTCGATTATCGGTAGCTAGCCGACTTGTTGGGCATTTCATATGACGGCCCCTTGGTGTTCTGTGCTCTTGGAGAGCCCCAGTTCTTTTCATTGGAGATGAGAGCTGAGATTGACCGTCAGATCATCAGAGAGGGTCGCTGGGAGATGAAAGCGATCTATCTTCGTCCAGAGCCTCGGGTGTGCTGCAAGATTATTCAGCACAACCTGATGCCTCAGAGTGGGCACTACGAGAGGATCTCCCAGTTGACCCAGTATCTGTTGTACTGTAACTGTACTAGGCATCCCGTCTGTCTTCCTTACATCATCATGCAGACGATGATGAGTGCTACGTTGCCCGGTCATACTGGCAACCTGCCTTATGGATGCATGATCTCTATGCTACTGACCCGCCTGGGTGTTGACATGACGGATGAGAGGATTCAGGAGAAATCCTTCTCGTCACCTTTGGATTGGGAGACCATCTGCAAGATGGGCATGCGGGATGCCCAGGTCAGCGACGAGGAGAGGAACGCTCTGGTGCGTCCACATATTCGAGTGGAGATGGCTGACGCTGAGGCAGCAGCAATAGTCGCTGGAGCAGGGGTTCATGGGAGTGATGATGATCGCTTGTACATGGATGTGGATGCCATACCTCCTCCATCACCTACTCATGCTACAGCAGCTGGTCCTTCGTATACACCTTTGGATGACATGATGGGGCTATTGTGTGAGATTAGGGAGGCCCAGCGTGCATCGGATCAGTGGATGGCCGAGCTGGCAGCTAGTCTCCAGGTGACCCAGACTCAGGTAGCCTGGTTGACTAGGGTGTATGCTGAGGACTATGATAGAGATCGCGAGGCACCTCCTCCTCTAGCACCTCCAGCTCCATGATGTATTCTCTTTTGTCTTTCTTTTTGTACTTCAGAGTAACTGTCCGGGTTGTAGATTGTACTCTGCTTTAGTCATGTATATATATGTTTGTTCTTCTTTTGGGTGTATATAAATTTGTTTCTCGTTTAATAGATGCATTATTCTCTTTCAATTTTGTCTTAAACAACACAGATGCTTATGGTGTGTTATTATTACTGTTTCTAAATTTTTATCCTAACTCAGTTTACAAATTTTTGTGGAAGTATACTGGTTTCACAGACAGGGCCTAAGAGCTCTGATACCAAGTTGTCACACCCCAATTCTGCACCATTCAAAACGGTGTGATGAACCGCTAATAAACCAACGGTTCAACCAGGATCTCTAATAGGCTGTGTCCGTTGAAAATAAAACCATACACATCCACAACCATAATCAGAATAAATACACAATAGCGGAAGTCTTAATAATAAATGAACTGAAGAATCTAGCTGTGATAATCATAAATAAAGTATCAAATTATGTTATATCAACTGAAACATAAGTAAATAAAATATCAATTACATTACCTTAATAATTCAAATCAAAATCTAATCGAAAACGCATGCTTTGCACTCGCATGAAGAGTCATGCGTTTCCACTAAGTTTTCAGCTTCCATCACAGCGACGTGCCCGTACACAGAAACATTCATATAGTCTTCCACCATGGTACCTACATCATCAATTAAAAATATTCGACGTCGAAAGGGTGAGCACACATCACGGCTCAGTGAGAAAACAAAACAATGCAAGAAACATATGCATGCATTCAATTCATATCTGTGGTCTGGTTTATAAGTTTGCAATGTGCTATAAAAAGGTTCGGTGGCCGCCTCACCTCTATATACGAGTGTGTGAATCCGTCCAATGAGTATCGGCACTTTCGTCCCACATGCACCCACCATGGATAATATACACCCCATGAAAACAGCATGGCTGTACCGGTTGCCCATACCAACACGTAAGCCCCTGCTGGCGAGGGCTTGCAAACTGGCTTGCAACTAATCATTCCTAATGTCAAACAGTGTATCCAAGGTCTCACCCCAGCATCCCTCAATACATCCATAGAGATAGAGTTAAGGCCCCCCGGCAGAGTCGAAGACTACAAGGTCCGAGACCACCTCCCCTGATACCCTACGACGTAATAGTTCTGCTAAGGTAATGGCAATACGACGATGTCAGTGGACATGACTTAAGTAGAACCATGGCACAATATACACCGCATGAAAATGGCATGGCTGTACTGATTTATACCATCCCTTACCCACACCATGTACACTAACCACACACATATATTCACATGCCTATTCCTAGCATCATCATCATCATCATGTTATAAATAAATAGAATTAAATATGCATGAACAGTAATAGTAGGAATATTGGATGACATATTGAATGCACATACAAACATACACGCATAGAATCAGTCATGGCATTGGACTCAAGAAATAAAAATAGTTTATTATTAGCCAAATTAGTTTAGGTCTTGTTCCCTCACCATTGCTTAAGTGTTGATCCTCTTTCAAGCTTTAAAATCACTTCTTTTTTTTTGGATAAGTATTAAAACCACTTTTATATCAATAGAAAAACCTAACAAGTCGATAGATTTTGGTTAGAAGTCATTCCGGCATCATTAGACTTGTTTTTAAGCACGGGTTGTAGGGTGGGTCGCAGGTAGGGTAGCAATCTACATCGACCCCCAGGGTAGGGTCGATGTCAGGGTCGGATGTTCCATCGACCCTGGGTGCAACCACCCCTATTCTGGACTTCCCGAATACTGGGGGTCGATCCTGTGGTCTGGTAGGGTCGATTCCCAATCGACCCCACGTGCGACCCTCCGTGGGTTGAGTCGAGATTTTCATTCTACAGTCCATTCCTTTACATTTGGGTCATATGTCTTACTTCCACAATCCATTTTAGGCTTCTTCTATGGCTTAGAACACTAGGTTTCTTCCTTACCTTGTCTACCATGATTTCTCCATGGATTTCATCGAAATCTTCCAATGGGTGTATGATTTGGGTGTCTCCTAGACCATACTCTCTTCATGAACTATTCTAAGGTCTTAGATTATCAAATAGAAAGCTTGCCCATTCCTTAGGTTTGCTGAGATTCAGAGATTTCTCTGAATTCTTAAATATTCGGTCCTCTTCTCCAACTTTCCTTCTCTTCTTCTTCTCTTTTCTTTCTCTCACTCTCAATTAGGGTTTCAAAAGGAGTGAAAGAGGCTTAGGGACGTCCTATTTATAGAGGAGAATCTCTAAAAATAAGTCCCATTGAGATTAGGAAGGAATCCCATTGAAATTTGGAAAGTTTCCTATTTACGGTTTCTGTCGGCAAACAGGGGGTCGATGAGGGGGTCGGAGATCCTATCGACCCTCAGTTCCTAAGTTGTCTGACCCCTAGTGAAAAATCAGGGGTCTGACTTCTATGTGAGGGGGGGTCGACCCTGCCTACCTAGGTATGCGACCCTGCCCTCCCATTCACTGTTTTTGGGTCAGTTTAGTACCTGGTTTTGCCATTTCCTTCACGTACTTGGTCCATTTGGCTCGACCATGATGGGTAGACCTGGTACAAGGTGGTAAGACCGGTTAGTTCGATACGGGTCTTACAGTTTACTCATGGGTTGTGCGAGCTACTGATCATTGAGGAGTGCTCGGGTTAAGGGTGTCATTGATTCATTACTAGTGCTTAGGGTCAATGGCGGTTCACTCATGGGGTGCAATTGAGCTAGGGCATAGGCCAACCATGATTGCATACACATTTGATTGCCACTTACAAATTACTTGTTTATTTGCTTCTGTACTGCATTCATAAAATTATTACATAGGATTGCATTGGATACCTGACTTCTCGTTAAGCTGAGATGGGAGTTCACCCCTCGATATCAAATTCTTTTTAGCTTTGATTGTAGGTACCTCTACTGTATTTGCTGCTATGGGTCCTGTTGATGATGAGGGCACCTCTATTGGCGGTGGGTCACTGAGGGGTCATGTTGAGGGCTGTGCCTGTAAAGACTGTTTATGGGACCTATGGCAGGGCCTTGCTTCCATGATTTTGATGTCTGTAGATAGATGTAGGTTAGTCTATCTATAGTATTTTATTTAAATTTACTCTAGTTATTTAGTATGGAGTATATATAACATGAATATTACTTGTGAAACGGTTTATAAGATATAATAGACATATTATGTATTAATAACATTAGAAGCATCTGTTCTCTATTATGATTCCGCTGCAGCTCTTATTATTCTACTGCAATGATTATTAATTATTATTAATTATTGTGGATATTGTTTGTATTGACTGTGGGGTTTGCTGGTAGATCATTTTCGTTGTTGATAGTTGAAAGATTCGGATTACCACGAGCGTTGACCTAGATATCAAGCCCGATTCCCCCAAATGGGTAGTGACACTTCTACTACTGTGTAAGACCTGCACTCCACTAACTTGGTCTGACAGTGTCATGCCAGGTCTTCCCATCATTTCTGGACCAAGTGGACTGAGCGTGTGAAGATAGATTACAAACCAGGTATGAAGAGTTAAAAACACTAAAAATCATACCTAAGGTCGCATGCTTGGGTAGGTATGGTCGACCATAAGGAAGGGAACCAAAAAATATCAAATCCAGAACCCCATGGTCGATGATTTTGACCTTACAGTCGATGGTTTATGCGACCGTATGATCGATCGTGAGAACCCAGATCAGACTCTGAGTTTTGGAAACTTTCCTAAACTGAGGGATTGCTTTCCTAATTGAAAGAGGACTTTATATGGAGAGTTTTTCTCTATATAAAGGAAGTCCCTCAGTCCTTTTTCACTCTTTTAGAACATTAGTAAACCCTCAAGAAAGATAAGGAAGAGAAGAAGAAGAAGAAAAATCCAAGGAGAAGAGTTTGCTGAGAAGGGATTGACTGAAGGAATTGAAGGTACAATTACAAGAATTACTAGACAAGAGTTATATCAGACCCAGCATATCACCATGGGGAGCACCAGTATTGTTCATAAAAAAGAAGAACGATAGCGTTCGACTGTGTATAGATTATCAAAAATTGAATAAGCTTACAATCAAGAATTGGTACCCGTTGCCTCGGATCGATGACTTGTTCGATTAGTTGCAAGGTGCCAAAGTGTTCTCCAAAATTGATCTTCGGTCAAGAAACCATTAGTTGAAGATAAAGGAAGGTAATATTCTGAAGACAGCATTTAGAACCAGATATGGACATTATGAATTTTTAGTCATGTCTTTTGGATTAATTAATGCACCCACAACTTTTATGGAACTCATGAATCGGGTATTCCATGATATGTTGGATACGTCAGTCATTGTATTTATTGACGACATACTAGTCTACTCCAAGGACAAAGAAACTCATGTCACAAATCTAAGAGCCACTCTTCAGCGACTAAGAAAAGAGAAACTTTACGCCAAATTTACAAAGTGTGAGTTCTGGTTAAATGAAGTCGCTTTCTTAGGCCATGTTGTATCCGTTGAAGGAATTAAAGTGGATCCTAGCAAGATTGAAACCATTGTGAAATGGGAAGCACCTAAGAATGTTGCAGAAATCATAAGTTTCTTAGGTTTAGCTGGTTACTATCGATGATTCGTGGAAGATTACTCTAGAATTGCCGTACCTCTCTCCAGTCTGACAAAGAAAAGAGAAAAGTTCATTTGGACCGATAAATGTGAAGAGTGTTTTCAAACATTGAAGGCTAGATTGATATCAATGCCCATCTTGACTATTTCGATCTCAGGACAACCATTTACCTTGTACACTGATGCGTCTGGATTAGGTTTAGGATGTGTGCTTATGCAAGGAGAACAACTAGTTGCGTATGCCTCAAGACAACTGAAGACACAAGAGAAAAACTATCACACTCATGACTTGGAATTAGCAGCAATAGTACATGCTGTTAAGATATGGAGACATTATTTGTATGGAGAGAAATTTTAGATTAAATCAGATCATAAGAGTTACTCATCTTTTTAATCAGAAGGAGTTGAATATGAGACAAAGAAGATGGCTGAAATTACTGAAGGATTATGATTGCGATATCCAGTATCATCCAGGAAAAACTAATGTAGTTGCTGACGCACTGAGTAGGAAAGCTATGACAGAATCCCAAGAAGAGATTAGTGCAAATGTTGTGGCGTGTGTCACAGGGAGAGTATTTAATTACAGTAAAGAGCAATTCGTAGTTGATATTCCAAATGAATCAACTGACCAAGGGTTTATTCATCTATTCTCAAACATGTTTGCTACATTGAAGATTATACCTGATCTATTAGACGAAGTAAAAGCCGCTATAAAATCAGACCCTTATCTGAGAATGGTGCAAGAAGACCTCGAAAAAGGTAGGACTACTCCTAAGTTCACCTTGGACATTGAAAAGGTACTAAAATACAAAGGAAGGGTATGTGTTCCTGAAAATAAAGACTTGGATATTAGACCCAGACTAACGAAGGAAGCTCACACCATCGCTTATTCGGTACATCCTGGAAGTATGAAAATGTATCATGATCTGAAGAAACTATATTGGTAGAGAGGAATGAAAACGGATGTAGCTAAATTTGTGTCTCAATGCTTAAATTGTCAACAAGTAAAGGCTAAAAGGCAAAGACCTGCAGGATTGTTGCGGCCACTGCCAGAACCAGCATAGAAATGGGACTGCATCACTATGGACTTCGTCACTGGGTTACCATTGACTCCCCGAGTAGTTGACGCGGTCTGGGTGATTATGGATCGTTTGACCAAAACAGCTTGTTTCATAGCTATACGACCTCAGTATACCCTAGAGAGGTTAGCTAAGCTTTATGTAGATAATATTGTCCGATTACATGGTGTACCTGAAAGCATTGTGTCCGACAGAGACCCACACATTACCTCAAGGTTTTGGGAAGGATTACCGAAGGCTATGGGTACAACATTGAAGTTTAGTATTGCATTCCATCCTCAGATAGACGGACAGTCGGAGCATACTATTCAGATTTTAGAAGACATGCTTCGAGCTTGTGTTATTGATTTCAAAGGATCATGGGATGAGAAATTACCATTGATAGAGTTCTCTTATAACAATAGCTATCAAGCGATTATACAGATGTCACCCTATGAATCACTATATGGTAGAAAATGTCAAACTCCTTTGTTTTGGAATGAAGTTGGAGAACGGAGTATTGTTGAACCAGAGTGTGTTGAAGAGACTTGTCGAGTAGTCGACATTATCAAAGAAAGAGTCTGAATAGCTCAGAACCGTCAGAAGCAATATGCAGATAATCGACAGAGAGATCTCAAATTCACCATAGGTGATAAGGTATTTTTGAAAATATCTCCTATGCGTGGTTTGAAAAGGTTTGGATAGAAGGGAAAACTGTATCCCAGATATATTGGACCTTATGAAGTTCTAGATAGACGTGGAAAAATAGCATATCAGTTAGCACTACCACTGTCCATGACAAGTGTGCATGATGTATTTTATATTTTATTACTGAAGAAGTATGTCAGAAATCCAACACACTTGTTAACAACGGATCCACCAGATTTGACTGAAGATTTGATGTTCAAAGTAGTACCTTTTGAGCTCACTAGCCGGAAGGTGCAATGTCTTTGCAACCGTGACATTTACTATGTTAAGGTTACTTAGAAAAGCCAAAATGTAGAAGAAGTTACATGGGAAGAAGAGAACGCTATGCGGAAGCAATATCCTCACCTATTCGACTTGGAAGGTATGTGCAAATTTCGAGGACAAAATTTATATAAGAGAGGGGGAGTCATAAGACCCGCACTCCACTAACTTGGTCTAACCGTGTCGTGTCAGGTCTTCCCATCATTTCTAGACCAAGTAGACCGAGCGTGTGAAGATAGATCACAAACCAGATATGAGAATCGAGTTAAAAACACTAAAAACATACCTAAGGTCGCATGCCTGAGTAGGTATGGTCAACCATAAGGAAGGGAACCAAAAATATCAAATCCAGAACCCCACGGTCGATGATTTTGACCTTACGATCGACGTTTTATGCGTCCATATGATCGATCGTGAGAACCCAGATCAGACTCCGAGTTTTGGAAACTTTCCTAAACTGAGGTATTGTTTTCCTAATTGAAAGAGGACTTTATATGGAGAGTTTTTCTCTATATAAAGGATGTCTCTCAGCCTTTTTTCACTCTTTTAGAACATTAGTAAGCCCTAGAGAAAGAGAAGGAAGAGAAGGAAGAGAAATAGAAGAAGAAAAAAGCTAAGGAGAAGAGTTTACTGAGAAGGGATTGACTCTCTATCACAGGCAAAGGTATGAAACGAATCTCTGGAGATGTAAACTCTAAGAATAAGACTTCTATGGAGGATAGGCAATATCAACCTATTATGATCTATGTGATTTCCTTGAGAAAATCCCAAGGAGAACCATGAGGAGTGAATTTGATGATTAGGGTTGATAAGAAATTACTAATGATGGCCATAGGATGACTTTAGAATAAAACCCATTGAAGAACAGAAGAATTGGCCCAGGAAGAACTTGAATTTCAGGTAGACTGTGACCAAAAATCTCAAGGTCGCAGTTACGGTCGACCATAGCATGACCAGTATGACCAGAGGATTGGCCATAGGCATTCGGGAAGATTTCTGAAATCATATGGTCGTAGCTAAGGTCGCACCATATGCGACCGTAGGGTATCGACCGTAGACAGTAAGGTCGATACAGCATGAAACCATAGAACTAATCAGACACCTATCAGTGCCCTATTTCAATTTTCGACTACTGTAACATGTCACATATGAACCCTAACTTAAATTTATATAACTTTTAGGTTGTTAAATCAATTCAAAGAGAATTTCAAGGCTTGGAAGAACATCGAGAATCGCTAATAGGTGAGGGAACAAGACCTAAATTAATTGAAGAATAACAAACTATTTATTTTTATTAAGTCAATGCCATGATTGATTCTATGCGTGTATACTTGTAATGTGCATCTCATATGTCATTCAATATTCCTGCTATTACTGTTCATGTATATTTAATTCCATTTATTTATAAGATGATGATGATGATGATGTTAGGAATAGGCATGTGAATGTATGTGTGTGGTTGGTGTGTTGGATGCGAGTGGAGCATCAGGGGGAGGACGTGGCATGGTGGTCTTTGACTTCGTCACCAGACTCTAGCTCTATCTCTACTCAAGTCTTGCCCACTGACATCTTCGTATCACCATTACCTTAGCAGAATTATTACGTAGTAGGGCATCAGGGGAGGTGATCTCGGACCATGTGGTCTCTGACTCTGTCGGGGGGCCTTAGCTCATCTCTATGAACGTATTGAGGGATGCTGGGGTGAGGTCTTCGATACACTGTTTGGCATTAGGATTGATTAGTTGCGAGCCCAGTTTGCAAGCCCTTGCCAATAAGGGCTTACGTATTGGTATGGGTAGGGCATCAGAGGAAGTATTGGCGATGTTTGATCCGGACACTTTAGCTCATCTCTATTCCATGATGGGTGCATGTGGGATGGCAATGGTGTTTGATCCATTGAACGAATTCACACACTCTTGTATAGAGGTGCGGCGGCCACCGAACCTTTCTATAGCACATTGCAAACTTAAAACCAGACCAAAGATATAAATTGAATGCATGCATATGTTTGTTGCATTGTTTTGTTTGCTCACTGAGCCATGATGTGTGCTTACCTTTCGACGTCGAATATTTTTAGTTGATGATGCAGGTCTTACGGTTGAAGAATATATGAATGCATCGACGTATGGACACGTTGCTGCGATGGATGTAAAGGCTGAAGAAGATGCGCATGATTCATCATGCGAGTGCAACCAATGTATTTTTGCTTAAGTTTAGTTTTAAATTTAAAAAAAAAATTAATTTTTTTTTTTTTTTTTTTTTTTTTTTTTTTTTAAAAAAATTTTTTTTATATATTATTTTTTTTTATTTAAATTTTTATTTTATTATATATAAGATTTTATTCTTTATTTATTACCTCCGATTATTAATGTGGAATGTGTGTGTGGTATGTCCACCCATACAAACCAATTACACATAACCACAATCAGAATATAAATATCCAGCGGAAGACTTTAAATAGAATGAACTGAGTATCTATTGATAATTTAAATAAATATCCCATTATTCAAATTCAAAGATAAAATAATAATCTTTTACATCTCTTAATAACAAACAAAAATAACTGAAATAAATAAATAAAACAAATCACAGGTACACGCAGAAAGGGCACTCGCATGAAGCGTCATGCTCGTCCTCCCCTGCTTGTACATCCAAAGCAGCCACACCCCCATACGCCGGAGCGTTCACATAATCGTCCACAGTGTATCCTGCATCAACATCTAAAAACAATGTATATACAAAGGGTGAGCACACAACACAGCTCAGTAAGACAATCAGACAGTTTCACAAGATTATGCATGAGTAACAACCATTTTATGCTGTGGTCTGGTTTTAAGTTTGCAATGTGCTATAGAAAGGTTTGGTGGCCCCCGCACCTCTATACACGAGTGTGTGGCGTCGCACAATAATCACACTACCACCAACCCACATGCACCCATCATGGAATAGAGATAGAGCTAAGGTATACCCGCACCTCCCCGATACTCTACCCATACCAAGCACCTAAGCCCCCCTCGGCCGGGGCTCGCAAACCGGGCTCGCAACTAACCAATCCTATATGTCAACAATGTATGCTCTATCCCAGTACAGCCGTCTACGGCATAGAGATAGAGCTAGAGCATGCAGGCCGGGTCGGAGACCACCAAACCTCACCTCCCCCTGATACCCTATCCGCAACTAACCCACTAGGATAGAAACAATGCGCAAGTAGACCCTATCCCAACATAACTCCCTACGGCATAGAGATAGAGCTAAAGCATCGTGGACAAGGCAGCGTCGACTCGGAATCCTCAGTACCACACAACGATGGCCGGGACAACATCAATATCGGAGACCACCGTACCACGATCTTCCCCTGATACCCCACCCGTACCAAGCATGCTAAGACAGAATACTACAAAAAGGTGCCAGTGTGAAGAGCGATCCCAGGCCCATGCCCCACTCCACACACCAACGAAAACAATCACATGCCTAACAATCACATCCTATGAATGCATGAACAATAATAATAGCTGAAAGTAAAGGATGGCATGTGAATATGCACAAACATCACATCATAGATATTCAATGATTAACAACGATTTACTGTCCATTAATTATTAGGTTTAGGTCAGATTCCCTTACCTGACGCTCGTTCGATTACTTGCTCCACGTCACAAGATCCAAACGATAAGTCACAGCGTCCTACATAATATTAGGGTTTCGTTAGAATATATTATTTAGGGTTTCATGTTGGTCGGAAACCAACAGAGATCACAAATTACCCTCACAGAGCTGACCGGTGGCATGTACCGGTCGCAGCTCTGTAGGAAAGACTGGCGACCGGTATGGTCAGCCGGTCCCCCACAGATAACCTCCCGAGAGGTAGCGGTCGCAACATACCGGTCGCACTATGTGCAACCGGTATAGTCGACCGGTATGTCTCCGGAAGACCACACATGGGTTCTTCGACTGCCGTCGATCATCCTCCACGGATTTTCAGGGTTTCTCCTATCCATTCTAAGTCTAGGCTTTGAGTTAGAGTTATCCCCAACTCATTCAAGTCTCGTTTTGACGACTATCATCTCGAAACTCGAATATAGGGTTTGACGGCAACTTAGGGTTTATTGGCCAATTTAGGGTTTTAGATCAATACCTACTTTGCATGGTATTGATCCACCCACACAACTAACATAGGGTAAGAAGATGGATTCAAACACTTACCGTTGACAGGCGTAGCGAGAGCTTCGTCCAACGGTAATGGCGGCACCTCCTTCTTCTTCCTAGCTCCTTCTCCTTTCCAAGCTCTTTCTCTTCTCTAGGGTTTGTGAGAGACAATGGAAAGGATTTGAGGGGTTTAAGGGTGTATTTATAGGCTAGAAATAGGGTTTAGTAACCCTACTAGGATTAGGAAACTTCTAGGATTCGAAATCAGGAAAGCGGGACCCGCAGAGACCAATTTCCAAATTCCCGCACATAGCTGTGCAGGCCATACCGGTCGACCGGTACCATCATCCGGTACCATCGACCGGTATACCTAAAATCAGGTATCATTGGTCGACTTCGGGTCCGATTTCGCACTGTTTGTTATCCGCTTGCCCCGCCTGGCCGTTGGTGATGATCGGAAAACCTGTCACGATACAAAACCCAAGGTTAGACCGGGTTTTCAGAGTGCGGGTCTTACAACTCCACCACCCTTAAAAGAAATTTCGTCCCGAAATTTGCATGTAGGTACTACAACTCCCCCACCCTTAAAAGAAATTTCGGCCTCGAAATTTGAACGTACCTTGATCGTCAAAAAGGTTAGGGTACTCCTTCCTCATCGCGCTCTCTTCTTCCCAAGTAATTTCCTCCACATTTTGGCTTTTCCAATGCACCTTCACATAATGGATATCCTTGGTTCGAAGTTGCTGAACTTTTCGGCTTGAGAGCATTACAGGCACCACTTCGAAAGTTAAGTCTTCGGCCAAGTCCGGAGGATCAGCGCTCAAGATATGCGATGGATCTCTCGACATACTTCTTCAAGAATGATACATGGAACACATTATGGACGCTAGACATAGATGGTGGTAGAGCCAATTGATATGCTACATTACCACGTCGATTTAATATCTCATATGGTCCCACATACCGGGGCATAGCTTCCCCTTCTTACCAAACCGTTTCGGACCTCGCACCGGTGACACCTTCAAGAACACTTTGTCACCCACCGCAAACTCCAGATCTCGACGTCGATTATCCGCATAGTGCTTTTGCCGAACTTGAGCTGTCTTTACTCTCTCTTTGATCTGATCAATCACTCGGCAAGTTTCTTCAACAAACTCCGGTCCTACAATTCTTCTTTCCCCCACTTCATTCCATAACAGAGGTGTACGACATTTTCTCCCATAGAGAGCTTCATATGGGGCCATCTGAATTGTAGCCTGATAACTATTGTTGTAAGCAAACTCGATAAGCGATAACTTCTCATCCCAAGCTCCTTTGAAATCTAATGCACAAGCTCGAAGCATATCTTCCAAAATTTGAATGGTTCGCTCTGACTGTCCGTCCGTCCGAGGATGGAAAGCCGCACCGAACTTCAACTTTGTTCCCATAGCTCGTAATCCTTCCCGTAATTTCGATGTAAAACGGGGATCTCTCGTCGATACTATACTCTCCGGAACGCCATGAAGTCCGACTATATTATCAACATATAACTTGGCCAGCTTCTCCATGGTATACCGAGGTCCGACCGCAATAAATCGAGCCGTCTTGGTGAGCCGATCTACTATAACCCAAACCGCATCCACCGACCTTGGTGTCAAAGGTAAGCCGATGACGAAATCCATAGTGATACAATCCCACTTCCATGCAGGTTCCGTAACGGCTGTAGTAAACCCGCGGGTCTTTGCCTTCCGCTTTAACTTGTTGACAATTCGGACATTGGAACACAAAACGAGCTATATCCGCTTTCATACCTCTCCACCAATATAGTCTTCTTAGATCATGGTACATCTTGGTACTTCCCCGGGTGTACCGAATATGGAGTGTAATGAGCTTCGCCATAACTCGGCCTCTCGATATCGCAGTCTTCGCTCTCGGGTATACATAACCGTCCGCGATACTTGAGTACTTTGTCCGATTCCAAGGTAAAGTCGGGATTGCACGTACCCTTCTCTAAGTCTTCCCGCACTGTCTTGAGATATGGATCCCTGTAGGATTGCGACCTTGACTTCATCAATTAGACTCGGTGAGATCTTCAAGGCGGCGAACATCATAGTGAACTTATGAATCAAGCCTTGCTCAACCGGATCTTCTGCGCAGTTTCGATAATATGTTCTTCATCAATTTCCATCGAACTCGAGGCCGCAGCACACAATGCAGCATTTGTACTCGGTCCCGCCTCGGGTTTCGATGCCCACTTTCTACTTAAGGCGTCAGCCACCACATTTGCTTTACCCGGATGGTACCGGATGTCGCAATCATAATCTTTTAACAATTCCAGCCACCTTCTCTCGCCTCATATTCGGATCCTTCCGAGTGAAGAGATAAGTTAAGCTCTTGTGATCCGACTTGATCCGAAACTTCTCACCGTACAAATAGTGTCTCCAAGTCTTGATTGCATGAATAACCGCCGCTAGCTCCAAGTCATGCGTAGGGATAGTTCTTCTCATGCTCTTTTAACTGCCTTGATGCGTAAGCGATCACCGTTCTCCTTGCATCGTAACACACCCAATACCCAACCCCCGAAGCATCCGTATATAGAGTAAACGGTACGCTTGGTTCGGGGATGGTCAGGATAGGTGCAGAGACAAGTCTTGACTTCAAAGTCCTGGAAGCACTTCTCACACTCATCCGTCCATATAAATTTCTCTCCCTTCTTGGTCAATCCGGTGAGTGGAACCGCGATCCCGGAGTAATCTTCCACGAATCTTCTATAATAACCAGCCAACCCAAGGAAACTACGAATCTCTCGCAACAGATTTTGGTGCTTCCCATCCTACTATAGCAGCTATCTTGCTTGGATCAACCTTGATACCGTCTCCGGATACAACATGGCCCAAGAAAGCCACTTCCTTCAGCCAAAACTCGCACTTCTTGAATTTTGCATAAAGCCTCACATCCCTCGGCCGTTGTAGGGCTGCCCTCAAATGCGCTCTATGAGTCTCCATGTCCTTAGAGTAAATCAATATGTCGTCGATGAATATGATGACCGAAGTGTCCAACATGTCATGGAACACTCGGTTCATCGGTTCCATAAACGACGCCGGAGCATTGGTCAACCCGAAAGACATAACCAGTAAACTCATAATGCCCATACCTCGCCCCGAAAGCGGTCTTCGGAATATCTCCGGCCTTGATCTTCAATTGGTGATACCCCGATCGGAGATCGATCTTCGAGAAAAACCTTTGCACCCCTGCAGCTGATCGAATAAATCATCGATCCTAGGCAAAGGATACCGATTCTTGATCGTCAACTTGTTTAGCTCACGGTAGTCAATACATAGCCGTACACTTCCATCTTTCTTCTTGACGAACAACACAGTGTGCTCCCCAAGGCGAAATACTAGGTCGTATGAAGCCCTTATCCAGCAATTCCTGTAATTGGGTCTTCAACTCCTTTAACTCGGTTGGGGCCATCCCGTATGGCGCTTTAGACACCGGAGCCGAACCCGGTATAAGATCTATTACAAATCTCGTAGCCCCGTCCGGTGGTAAGCCCGGAAGATCTTCCCGGAAATACATCCGGAAACTCCCGAACCACCTCTATATCCTCCATCTTGAGTGACTCTGCCGTGAGGTCGACTACGATACGAGATAACCCACTCCCCCTTTCTCCAAGCATCTCTTAGTCTTTAGGGCGGAGAGGATCAACTTCCGCTTCCTAGATAGCTTAATTCCCAAAGAAACCGTATTCTTTCCCCTCCTTGTCAGGAAGCATAAGCTTCCTTTCACCACATAAAAGGACGGCCGAATGATGGCCTAGCCAATCCATTCCTAAAATGACATCAAAATCTGCCATCTCAAGTATTACTAGGCTTGCTTCTAAGTCTCGGCCCTCGATACTTACAATACATGGTCCATAATGCTTGGTCAAAGCCACTTCGACTCCTAGTGGAGAGCAAACTATCAAGCTTGGGTTCAATTGCTTGATTGGTAACTCCATTCGCTTCCCAAACGAAACGTAAAACAAAGGAGTGCGTGGCCCCGGAGTCAAATAATACTCGGCGGGTAAACCAGCTACATTTACAATTCCCGGGGATAAATTGCCCCTTAGTTCTATATGCTCATGCAAACCGAAAGAATAAACCAAATAGTAAGGGATAAAGTCGTACCGGTTACCACATCGGGTGATGCGGCTGCCTCTTCAAGTGGTGATCGCATAAACTCGGCTTGCCGGGGAGCTTGCTTCTTAGGTAGCGTGCAGTTCCTTGCAACATGTCCCGCTTGGCCGACGCTATAACATTTAATATTTGGGTTGGGTCCGGCTAATTGTGGCACTGTGTGGTGCCAGGTTGTTTCTCGCAGTGCTGTAGCGGCCCGCCCCTCGTATGGGCGGAATGGTCTAGCATTACCGCCACCCGAGCTCTCTCCAGCCAGATCTCTTCACTCCCCGTTCCGAGCGAAGAAGCTGTCCCTCCGACCGGACTCTATCACCCTCGCAACCTGCACCGCCCTCGTTGTAGGTCTTCTTATCCAGCACCCAAAAGATGCTCTCGATGCTTCCACGTAGTCCCATGGTGAACCTACGTATCTTTGTCTCCTCTTCCCGCATATACGCCGGTGCGAAGAAGAACAGCTCTTCGTACCTCTGCCGATATGCATCTACAATGACCGAGCCTGCCGCAGTTGAGAAACTCTCTCTCCATTTGATCTCCCAAGCTCTTTGGGAAATATTTGTCGAAGAAAGCCGCTTTAAATACTTCCCGAGCCAACTAGTGCGTATTGGTTCTCCAAATACGCCCGTGTGGAATTCCACCAAGCATTCGCGCCCCTCTCAAAGATGTGGGTGGCAAACGGAACCTTCTCCTCCTCGCACACGTCATCAATCGGAAGTTCTTTTCCATTTCGGAAACCCACCGTGCTGGCCACAATGGTTTCCCTGTCCCGCCGGTGAATGATGACGGTTTCAACTTCAAGAACCCGTCCACCGACCCGCTAAGATCGTGCTGTCCCCGCGTATCCGCTCCGTACCATGGTGGTGGATACGGATACGCCCCGGATACGCCGAAGGCGACGGAAACCGATGCGGTGGTGGTACATGTCGTGCTTGGGCCCTCGGCCTTGGGCTACTATGCACCCGTTGGGTAGTGTTAACTCCTCCCGACTCGGGCGTATTACGGGCGGGAACGTAACCCGCCGACCGAGCATCTTTAGTACCTCACTCGTAAATTCCTTCGTTGAGCTTGCATCCGATAGACCAAGTTTGTAACTATGGTCTCGGAATTCCCGTGAGGTGGTCCCGTGCAATTCCGTCGGTACTTCCGGGACCTGTTCCTCCTCCACTTCGGGGCTGGTTTCTCTAACCCGGTCCCGCTCAGCCTTGCTCCTCTTCTAGGCGCTTTCCCGGCATGATGATGCTTTCTACCCCTTCGACCGTTTCCACCCGCCATCTCGGACTATTTATTTGGATCCGAGAAGAAGACATAACACGTGAGAATCATCAATAATAGTAGTGTTAGTCTTGAATAATGCAGAAAATAGTCGAGAAGTAACATTCGATTTACACAATTTTGGAAATTTTTAAAATTTTCCGGCTCTTTTGGGGCGTACCCGGTCGCAACATACCGGTCGCACACCTGTGGAAATATGCTGCGGCCGGTATAGTCGACCGGTCAAAATTAAAATTCGGCCGAGACATACCGGTCGCATGTCTATGAGATACCGGTCGCCACTCAGATACGGTGTTGCGACCGGTATAGTCGACCGGTCGAAAAATTTTCTGGCCGAGACATAGCGGTCGCACACCTGGGTTGATACCGGTCGACCGGTATAGGCATAACCGTCGACCGGTATGCCCAAAATGGCTTTAAAATCGCGAAAAAGTGAGATTTTTCTCACTTTTTCCTTTCTCTTTCTCTCCGGTGGCGATTCCTCTCTGGGTTCCGAGTTGCTACAGTTCGACCGGTGCTATTTGAAGCCGATTCCTTCCATTCAAGACCTAGCATATCGTCTCCAGGTAGGTCTCTACCCTCTCTCTCATATTTTTAGGAAATTTTCATATCGTCTTTATGTAGAAATTTAGGTTTTTCTTTGTTCGAGATGTTTTAACCGTAGGAATTCTTTTCCTTCGGCTTAGAAAGGGTTTAGGGACCCCCAAGAGCAAAAGCCCTCAACCAGTTTGGGGTTCCACCGAACGGTTTTCCTAAAAATCAAAATCTTCATCTTTTGACCTAGGTTTTCATGAAATTTCGAAATTTTTCCTAATTTTTCTTAATTCTTGAAATTTCTTGAAATTTCTTGTTATAATTGCTTGTGATTGGCTTATGGAAGAGTGTGGGGGTTACGTAAGTCCTCCTCCCCATGGTTTTGGGTGAGTTCGAGGCTTTTTTCCCAATTTACTGTCGTTATGCTGCCGAAATTTCGAAAATTTCTAACTTCTATCTCTTTTCTTTTGTTTTGCAGATTTTAAATGGCTCCTAGACGCACTCTCGGGAAGCGCTCACATGGTTCTAGTTCTCGGGTTCCCTCTCCACCAATCCCTCAGCTAGATGAGCTATGGTTTCGCTCTTTGGAAGCTCAGGCTCGGTTTCCCTGGGTTTGATGATAAGAGTATTGTATCCGGGCGCCGGGTGGTGTGGGACAATTACACCGGTTTAATGTAGAGACGGCTTTTGGTGCTCTAGGTTGGCTGCCGGTTATTTCCTACACAGAGACCACACGCCCTAATCTGGTCAAGCACTTTTACGCAAATTTGGAACTCGAAGGGGATGTCGAAGACCCGAACCAGTGTAGGGATCTACGCATCACCAGCTACGTCCGGGGCGTACATATTTCCTTCAACACCCACCAGTTGGCTGATCTGCTTGGGGTTCCCAATGATGGAGATTTGGTGTACTGCGCCCCCAAGGCGAAAGGTTACTTGACTGAAGATTTGCGCCGGGAGATAGCGCATCAGATACTCAACCCTGGGGCTCCTATGAAGGCAGCTAGCTTGAGACCTATACCCCGGGTCTACAGCCGCATCATCCAGCACGATATAGTGCCACAGAGCGGTCACTACAATGAGTTGTCCCAGCTCACCCAAGACGTCACCTATTGCGTCCGCACCGGAGAGCGGATCTCACTTCCATACCTCATCATCCGGACTATGCATCGAGCGGCCGTGGCCGATCGGGCCAGCAACCTTCCCTATGGCCGCCTCGTCACTTTCCTTCTTCGCCGTCCGGGCGTGAGTTTCGAGGAGAGGCAGCCGTCGAGGACTCCATGACCTCGACATCGACCGGGATGCGATAAATAGGATGCGGATGGTTGATCCGCCCGTTAGTGATGACGAGTTGGAGGCTCGCCCTCGTCCACTTGGGAGAGTAGCAAGGGCGCAGGCAGCGGCCGCGGCCAATGCGGCCTATGCGGCGTAGATGGGGGATGATGATGATGACGATGTAGTTGGGGGAAGCACCCGGTGCCCGCCCCACGGCCCCCACTGTACCACCACCATCCGTTCCCACACCCGGGCCATCTCAGCCCCTCCCGACTCGGTGTTGAGTATGTTTATCGAGATCGGGGACACCCGGAGGGTCATCCCGGAGTCTCGCCGAGCGATGGGTCGAGGAGTTGGGACGCCCGGCTCGTGGTCTACGGGTGACTCGAGACCAGGTGCATTGGCTTAGGGTCGCATACGAGCGGGACTATGATATAGCTGACCCCATACCTCCCGGGCCTCCTACCCCATGATCTTCGATTTACTTTTCTTTTCATATGACTGTTTATATAACGGGGTAACTTTCCGGTTTGTGGACTGTCACTGTAGCACTATTACATTTGATACACTTTTCTTTTTAATGAAAGTTTCATGGTTTTTCCTAACTAGTATATGTGCACAATTAAGTTTCATATTTAGAATAGTACGTTATTCTCTTTCTTATTCCGTCTCAGGTATCAAACAATGCTTAGGGTGTGTTTGTATTAAGATTTTTAAACTTCCTAACTCAGCTCATCGACCCCATTATGTGTAGCATGGTTTGTTGGAACAGAGCCCGAGAGCACTGATACCAAGTTGTCACCAACGGAAGACTTTAAATAGAATGAACCGAGTATCTATTGATAATTTAAATAAATATCCCATTATTCAAATTCAAAGATAAAATAATAATCTTTTACATCTCTTAATAACAAACAAAAATAACTGAAATAAATAAATAAAACAAATCACAGGTACACGCAGAAAGGGCACTCGCATGAAGCGTCATGCTCGTCCTCCCCTGCTTGTACATCCAAAGCAGCCACACCCCCATACGCCGGAGCGTTCACATAATCGTCCACAGCCATTTTATGTCGTGGTCCGGTTTTAAGTTTGCAATGTGCTATAGAAAGGTTTGGTGGCCCCCGCACCTCTATACACGAGTGTGTGGCGTCGCACAAGAAGCACACTACCACCAACCCACATGCACCCATCATGGAATAGAGATAGAGCTAAGGTATACCCGCACCCCCCCTGATACTCTACCCATTCCAGTACCTAAGCCCCTACTGGCCAGGGCTCGCAAACCCGGGCTCGCAACTAACCAATCCTATATGTCAACAATGTATGCTCTATCCCAAAGACAGCCGTCTACGGCATAGAGATAGAGCTAGAGCGTGCAGGCCGGGCCGGAGACCACAATACCTCACCTCCCCCCGATACCCTATCCGCAACTAACCCACTAGGATAGAAACAATACGCAGGTAGACCCTATCCCAACATAACTTCCCTACGGCATAGAGATAGAGCTAAAGCATCGTGGACAAGGCAGCGTCGACTCGGAATCCTCAGTACCACACAACGATGGCCGGGACAACATCAATATCGGAGACCACCGTACCACGATCTTCCCCTGATACCCCACCCGTACCAAGCATGCTAAGACAGAATACTACAAAAAGGTGCCAGTGTGAAGAGCGATCCCATGCCCATGCCCCACTCCACACACCAACGAAAACAATCACATGCCTAACAATCACATCCTATGAATGCATGAACAATAATAATAGCTGAAAGTAAAGGATGGCATGTGAATATGCACAAACATCACATCATAGATATTCAATGATTAACAACGATTTACTTTCCATTAATTATTAGGTTTAGGTTAGATTCCCTTACCTGACGCACGTTCGATTACTTGCTCCACATCACAAGATCCAAACGATAAGTCACAGCGTCCTACATAATATTAGGGTTTCGTTAGAATATATTATTTAGGGTTTCATGTTGGTCGGAAACCAACAGAGAACATAAATTACCCTCACAGAGCTGACCGGTGGCATGTACCGGTCGCAGCTCAGAGGGAAAGACGGCGACCGGTATGGTCAGCCGGTCCCCACAAATAACCTCCCGAGAGGTAGCGGTCGCAACATACTGGTCGCACTATGTGCAACCGGTATAGTCGACCGGTATGTCTCCGGAAGACCACACATGGGTTCTTCGACTGCCGTCGATCATCCTCCACGGATTTTCAGGGTTTCTCCTATCCATTCTAAGTCTAGGCTTTGAGTTAGAGTTATCCCCAACTCATTCAAGTCTCGTTTTGACGACTATCATCTCGAAACTCGAATATAGTGTTTGACGGCAACTTAGGGTTTATTGGCCAATTTAGGGTTTTAGATCAATACCTACTTTGCATGGTATTGATCCACCCACACAACTAACATAGGGTAAGAAGATGGATTCAAACACTTACCGTTGACAGGCGTAGCGAGAGCTTCGTCCAACGGTAATGGCGGCACCTCCTTCTTCTTCCTAGCTCCTTCTCCTTTCCAAGCTCTTTCTCTTCTCTAGGGTTTGTGAGAGACAATGGAAAGGATTTGAGGGGTTTAAGGGTGTATTTATAGGCTAGAAATAGGGTTTAGTAACCCTACTAGGATTAGGAAACTTCTAGGATTCGAAATCAGGAAAGCGGGACCCGCAGAGACCAATTTCCAAATTCCCGCACATAGCTGTGCAGGCCATACCGGTCGACCGGTACCATCATCCGGTACCATCGACCGGTATACCTAAAACATCATCTCGTCCCATTTCGTACTGCTTGTTATCCCCGCTTGCCCGGGCCGCTCTGGGGGGGGCGGGAAAAACCTGTCACGATACAAAATCCATGGTTAGACCGGGTTTTCAGAGTGCGGGTCTTACAGGTAATGTCTCCCTTAACTAATTTATGTGTCTACCTTCTGTCCTACATGTACTTAATTTTCTTCTTAATCTATTGTCTATCAGTCAACTAACTAAATCTCTTAATTGTGTTGCTACCTTTTACCCCTCCTATTGTACCTTTCAAGATTTCAGGACTAAGGAGATGATTGGTGGAAGAAGTGAGTATGCTAGTTTGTACTACTTAGAGCCTACTAAACATTTACCTATTGCTGCAACTACTATTACTACTACTACCCCTCTTCAATGGCACCAACGGCTTGGTCATTTGTCTTTGTCTAAAATGAAGGCTTTTATTTCTAGTTGCAAGTCTCTCAATAAAATACAATGTGAAGCAAGTAAGTTAGAAAAATATCATCGTTTGTCTTTCCTTCCATTTTAAATCTAAAAAAATTTAATCCTTTTTTTTTTTTTTTTTTTATTTTTTTTTTTTTTTTTAACAAAAAAAAAAAATAATATAATAATTTTTTAAATTTAATTTTTTATTTTTTTAAAAAAATTATTTTAATTTAAAATTAAAAACTATTCTGAGTTTTTTTCCATTTTCAAAAAGGTTTTATAAAGAAATTCTTACTCAGTTTGGAGTTCTAGTTAAAATGTTACAAACAGATAATGCCCTTGAATATGTTCAGAATGCCATTTCTGATTTATGTTTGATAATGATATAATCCATCATACCAGTTGTGCCTATACCCCTCAATAGAATGGGATTGCTGAACGTAAAAATAGACATCTTCTAGATATTGCCAGGTCCCTAATGTTTCATATGAATGTCCCTCAATTTTATTAGTGTAATGCTGTTTTGATAGCTTATTTTCTCATCAATCATAAGTTTTACACAACAACATCCCATTTCGTTTTTTTTATCCTCACACTCCTTTATTTCCTGTTCATCTTAGAGTTTTCGATTGTACATGCTTTGTTTACATCATGCATCCTAAGTTGGGAAAACCTTCTCCCCATTCTCTAAAGTTTATCTTTCTTGGTTATTCCTGTACTCAAAAGGGGTATCGGTGTTTTGATCCTACTACTAAATGTCATTATGTCAGTCCTGATGTTACCTTTTTTGAAGACAAGCCATACTATCAGGTCGTGGTGCCACCTCCTTCACTTCCATCTGAACCGCCAATACTTTTAATTCCATCTGATGATTCTACATTTTCTGATGCATCACCTCCATCTGATGACCCACCACCTCCCCTACAGGTATATCTACAGCATTCTAAAGTGAATCCAACAAGTACTATACCAGCTACTCCACCGACGACCACTACTTCTTCTGATCCTGAGGTCTCTCTTGATCTTCTTATTGCTCTTCGTAAAGGTACTCATACTTGTACTCAACGTTCTTTGGTTACCTACCCTATTGAAAATTTTGTTTCCACTACCCATCTACCTCGTTGTCACCAAAATTTGGTTCACTCTTTATCTACTACTATTGTTTTATCTACTACTATTATTCTTACTACCCTTTCCCAAGCCTTGTCCTATCCAGAGTGGAAGGCAGTCATGGATGCTGAAATGGATGCCTTATTGGCACGCCAAACATGGACTCTTATGGATCTCCCTGAAGGTCATTCAGTGGTTCGTTGCAGATGGGTTTGTACAGTAAAACATAATTCTGATGCTACTGTTGATAGACTAAAGGCTAGACTGATTGCAAAAGGATTCACTCAGACCTATGGGGTGGATTATTTTGAGACATTCTCTCCTGTTGCTCATCTCAACTCTGTTCGTGTTCTTGTTTCTTTGTCTGTGAATCTTAATTGGTTTTTTTATCAGATGGATGTTAAAAATGCCTTCTTATATGGTGACTTACACGAGGAAGTTTACATGGAACAACCTTCAGGGTATGTTGCTTAGGAAGGGAACTCAACTAAGGTGTGTAAATTGTTTAAGGCAATTTATGGTCTAAAACAATCTCCTCGTGTGTGGTTTGACAAGTTCAATACTGTTATAACCAAGTTTGGCTTTGTCACATGTTACTCTGATCATTCCATCTTTGTACGAAGTCGTTCTTCTCATGTTACTATTATTGCAGTTTATGTCGATGATATTATTATTACAGGGAATGATAAGACAGGCACTGCTGAAATTAAATCCTATTTGAATACTCACTTTCAGATGAAAAACTTACGACTTCTTCACTACTTCTTGGGGATTGAAGTGGTTCGCAGTAGTAAAAGCATTAGCCTGTCTCAAAGAAAGTATGTACTTGAACTTTTTGAATTTGGAGTTCTTGGAGCTAAACCAATTGATACACCAATTGATCCAGATCAGAAGCTTGAAACTTGTGATAGTCCTGACTATTTTGACATTCATCAATACAAACACTTGGTTGGAAAATTAATTTATCTAACTATAACTTGGCCTAATAATTCTTTTGTTGTTGGGGTTGTTAGTCAGTTTATGCATGCTCCTAAAGTTGCTCATTGGGAGGCAGCATGTGGCATATTGCAGTACCTCAAGAAATCTCTTCGAACTGGTCTTATTTATCATCGGCATCGGCATCTTGACATTGTTGGTTATTCTGAGTCTAATTGGGCGGGAGTTGATAGAGATAGACGTTCCACCACTAAATATTGTACTTTTGTTGGGGGTAATTTAGTTACTTGGTGGAATAAAAAGCAAACTACTATATCCAAGTCCAGTGTTGAAGCTGAATATCGTGCTATGGCACGTACTACTGCTGAATTGTTATAATTGAAAACTCTTCTACAAGAGCTTGGATTTCCTGTCTCTAAGCCTATGTCCTTTATGTGTGACAATCAATCTGCTATTTATATTGTGAGTCATCTAGTCTTTCATGAGCGTACCAAACACATAGATGTTGATTGTCACTTTGTTCGAAATGTTGTTATAAAGAAGATAATTGTTACTCATTTAGTATCTTCTTCAAATCAATTTTATGATATTTTTACGAAGCCATTGTATGGACTAGCATATCAATTAAACTGTTACAAGCTTGGATTGGGTGATCCGTATACTCTAAGCTTCAGGGAGGGTGTCAACAAGGTCCAACCAGAACCAGACCCATAAAGCCCAGCTCGAGAACAAGCCAGTGTCGCTGGTGGTAATTAGCGTTAGCGACACTGGTTACTTGGTGCTCAAGTCTTTTCTTTTATTTATTTTGTTTAGTTTCTATAAAAGTGTTTATTTCCTTCTTATTTTTGTCTCTTATTTCTTTCTTATTTTATCTCCTCTTGTATATGGAGATTTTTCTCTATGTAGTTGGATACTTTTCTCTTATAAATAATAGCACAATCTGTGAGAGAGATATTGATCTCGACTGCAGCACCTTGCTGTTTTTGTGATCTTCTCTCTCCTTTTCTTGTTTCTGCAGTCTGTCCACATGTGCTAATAAGCTAGTAACAGGAATCAATGAAGAGAAATTGAATTATAGAAATAGAAATAGAAATAGAAATAAGTATCAACAAAAATAGAAATAACTATTTAGTCTAAAGCAGCTGCTGCTGCTTATGCTTTTGTGCTCTAGCAACACAATAGCCTCAGAACTCATCGTCAAACCACAGGAAACGAGTGGAGGGCTGAAATCTGCGATGCCTCCTCTAGTACACTTGAAATCTACAATCAGCTGTGATGTCCTCATCATATACCTTTGACATAAGAATTGCAATATGTCTAGATGCAGATATTCTTTTTGTGTTTTAACTCAATTGGAGGCTCTGAAACCTGAATTGTGCTTCCTATGGCTTAATATTTGGTATCATTCCTATTAATTCTTTTTGAAATTAACCAAATATGCAATGATGGAACTCCATGGAATGTTCAAGTTAAAACTGATACTCGCCTTATCCTAACTATATGTGATTGATTACATGGATCATCTTGCGATGGAAGGTTTGAGTAAATGAAAGGAAATCAGATAAATGATAACATCCCCAATGGTAGACAAGGTTTTCTTTCTAGGTCTATACAATGGTTTAAGCTGTGTAGCAAAGGCAAGAACGTATTCTGAAGCAGCAGATAATAGTATTTGCAATGACGGTGAAATAAAGCTAGTTGTGTATCACCAAAAAAAAAAAAAAGATTCAAATCGTCTCCTACCTGGGTGTTGGCAGGAGATGAGGTTGCCTGCAGCTGATGTCCGACACGTGGGTGTCGGCTGAATCCGAACCGCCTAGCCATTTGATAAGGTGTCAATACTTTTATATCTTGCGATTTGTTCTTCAGTTTGAGTCCCGATTGGAGTTTCAGTTGACTTAGTTTACCTGAAGCACCCGTAGAAGAAGCAACGGTAGCATCGCAGAGTATTTTCACCTTATGCACCAGTGTTGGCTGGGCGGCTCAGATTCAGCCGACACCCATGTGTCAGGCATCTGCTACAGGCAGCCAAGTCTCCTGCCGACACCCAGGCAGGAGACGATTCAGCTCTAAAAAAAAAAAAAAAAAAAGAACTAGTGGTGGTTGCACTCAAGTTGGGGAAGGGGAAAGAAATACTGGGAAGCAGGGAGAGGGAAAGGGAAATGCAGGGTAGGGGGAAGGTGAAATGGATCTCTTCCTCAACTGATCAGCAGCAGCAAGAGCATCAAAAAGGCATCTCCAAGCACTGAAAGAGTGTTTGAGGAATATTCAAGGGGAACCATACCGCATTGGACCATCTAGCTTTTTGGCCCACTTCTCGGATATAATTCCATGCTCTTGACGTAGAGAAATCAGCAGCAACCAGCTCAAGCCATTGTACAACGTCAGGGCCAACTCTTGTTGGACAAGGGATTGAGGTGATAGAGGACCATTTAGTCCGGGCATGCCGAGGAAGAGAGCCTGCATTCCACCCACTGATCACCCACAGCCAAAGAATGAACTGAAACCTCTCTATCAAACCCAAAAGCAGTA
Source organism: Protea cynaroides (assembly GCA_028583415.1). Classification (NCBI taxonomy): domain Eukaryota; kingdom Viridiplantae; phylum Streptophyta; class Magnoliopsida; order Proteales; family Proteaceae; genus Protea; species Protea cynaroides. The sequence continues at coordinate 44,532,338 of CM053271.1, forward strand.
ATGAAAACTGGGTTATATTTTAACTCAAGCACCCCATCTGGATGCCAGTGGTCCAACTAGAATTTGGTATCCTTACCATCGCCGAGCTTGGTCTTGATCGATCTTCTCTGCAATAAGGAGCCTAACTTTGAGGATGGCTCTCCATGCCCATGAACAGGAAGGTCGGTCTTTTGCAGTCCATATAGAGTCCCACTTCAAATAGGATATTGCACCCATAAATTGTCCCTACCAGAAGCAATTTGCCAGATCAGTTTTGCAATGCCTGCCATGTTCGTATCTTTGATCCACCTGATCCCTAGACCCCCTTAAATTTTCGGCCTGCATACCCTTCTCCAGCTTACAAAGTGCAATTTAGATTTCAAGTCCGTCCCTGACCAAAGGAAATTTGCAAACATTGATTCCAGAGCTTTAATGGTGCAGCTAAGAAGACCAAATAAACCAGACCAAAAAATGTAGCTGCCTTGAAGAACTGCCGAAATCAGTTGAAGTCTCCCTGCATAAGAGAGGATTCTCCCTTTCCAACCATCCATCTTTCTTTTAGCAGCATCCACAAGGGGCTTGCAGTCTTTGTGAGATAGCATACCCGGACCCGTCTTTGAAGTTGTGAGAGTGGGAATCTTGGAAAGGTGCTCGCCATTCGCCCCCGAAGGGGAAGCATCTCCCTCAATTTAAAAGTTAGTAATATAGAGTTAAATAGTTAACTGATTATATAGAGTTAAATAGTTAACTGATTTTTACTCGATTTCAATTGGTTAAACAAGGGTTTAACAGGTTAAAATGCAATTGAACCGTTCAATAATGTGTAAAATCAAAACTGAACTGATTAATTTTGATTCAATTCAATTCGATTTTTTACCATTCGATTTCGGTTCAGTTTCTCAATTAAGGTTCAAAATTGAAACCCTTACCTGTACCCATCACATTCATGGTAAAGTTTTAGCATAAAATGTCCAAACTTTAATATAATTAAGGGAAATATTAACTATGATATTTGTGAAGCGATTCTCTTTAGAATAAAGTGGTGGGCCCCATTATAGTCTAATTAAGGAAAGCTAGACATCCCAAGCGTAGTCGAATTTTTTCATTTTCCAAACAAGGTCAAATTTAAATGCATACAAATGATCCATCCAATGGAGGACCATGTACCCATCCAATAGATAAGCAAGTAGAATTGTATGAAATGAAAATCTCATGTACGGTTTTATAATGGGGATTCTTTGAATAGAATGAAAGATCGTAACGAATTTCAACTCAATTTAATCTTCAACGTAATCGATATTTGTACTGGTTTAAGGCTGGACTAGAAAAACTGGATCCAAATTGTCTCCTCCAAGGGGTTCGGGAGGAGACTCAGCTGCAATCAATCGAAGCCTGACACGTGGGTGTCGATTGGATCTAAGCCCTCCATCCGAGCCGGTAAGGTGAGCCGAAAGGGGATGTTGGCTTATGCATCACCTCGGATAGAAGGCTCGGATCCAACAGACGTCCACGTATCAAGCATTGGCTAGTGGTAGCTAAGTCGCCTCCCTAACCCCTAGGAAGAGACGTTTTGAATTCAGAAAAACTTATTCCAAATGTATTCAATTTTGAATGTGAGGATAAATTAGAATTAGGTCATTAGGTGAGGTTTTGTCATTCTGGGCAGAGCCATGGAACAGGTTTAGGAACCACATAACTCGTATCGGAAAAAAAAAATGATTAAAGATATTTCTCAAGTCTCCTAAAGTGCAAGTTAAAAGGGAACGGCAAAAAAAAAAGTTTGTTCAAGACCACTTGAAATTTGAATGGGATGATAAATAATACCGTCAAGTATTTTGAGAACAAAAAATAAAAAATAAAAATGGGAACATGCTGTATGCTGTATGGATTGAAATGTTTATATTGAAAAATATAGGACAAAAACAACAATATACACACAAATGGTTTTAGCTGTGTAGCAAAGGCAAGAACGTATTCTGAAGCAGATAATAGTATTTGCAATGACGGTGAAATAAAGCTAGTTGTGTATCACCAAAAAAAAAAAAAAAATAAGGATTCAAATCGTCTCCTACCTGGGTGTTGGCAGGAGATTTGATTGCCTGCGGCTGACGTCCGACACGTGGGTGTCGGCTGAATCCGAACCGCCTAGCCATTTGATAAGGTGAAACGCAGAGTGTTTTCACCTTATGCACCAGTGTTGGCTGGGCGGCTCAAATTCAGCCGACACCCATATGTCAGGAATCTGCTACAGGCAGCCAAGTCTCCTGCCGACACCCAGCCAAGTCTCCTGCCGACACCCAGCCAAGTCTCCTGCCGCCTAGCCATTTGATAAGCTTAAACCATATGTATCATGATCTAAAGAAACTTTTAATGCATTTTAAACAATAGTTTTTTTTTGACACGTATGGGACCCATTTGACACGTAGGTGAACTATTCTCCTTTTTTTTGTTTAGCTCTTTTTTTAACAGTATTTTTCGGATCATTATGGTAACAAGAAAAAAAGAAAAAAAAAAGAGAAAAAAACGTGTTTAATTCACACTTTCCAAATTTGGAGTCCAGATGGAAAATGTTTTAAGAGAAAAACCTAGAGATACATCAGCTTGATCAGCCGAAATTTTGTATATTAAATACGAGATCGAGGAGAGCGACTTTACTTTTAATAACGAAAATATAACCATTAATCACGACTGTTATTCTTTATTTCTCTCTTATTGTGTTATATTAACATGAAGACTGCCCATGGTTCCTAAGTTTAGCTTAATTTAGATATGAGTTCATGCATTTTAAATTTTAATTCAAGGAATTGCAATTCATTTGTGCCTCCTTCATTTTAATTATTTTGCTAGAATGTGACATAACATTGCATAAACTAAGCAAGAGAATGGAATTTATGAATAATGGCAAAGCTTCACCAAGATCTCAAAAGGACATGACCGGAGGAAAGAATTAAAGGAATTGATGGCATCCATTGTATTTTCATCCAGATCAAAAGTCACATCCTGACCAGACCTTCTTCAGGTACCTCTCATGAATGTCAATAAGATATGAATTTAGTTCCAATAATTCATGGGCATGGTTTTAATTCACAGTATCAGAAGGGCTATCGGTCACTACGAAAACCCATACGGAATCAATGATTGGATGGGAATCTAAGAATAGTTGTACAGACAGTTCGGACATTCAATATACAACCCTAGTTGAAGGGAAACTATCACCTAAATGGACTTAACACTTACATCTTAGGTGCATAACATTTAGATACACAACCACCTGAGAGATATAGGTTGTGGAGAGGGCTAGAGGGGTGTGTAACAATTTTGTTACTGTTAGGTTGCCTCAGCCAGAGCTGACCACAGGCAATGGAAAGCATTTAGACCCAGATTTTCTCTGCCCTGCAAATACCGGAGACACTGGTGGATACTTGAAGCAAATCAGGAGATTGGGTCTACTATATTCATCTCAACAACTACACACAGAAAGGTTGTGCAGAGAAGCATGTAACGATTTTATTACTCTCCAGCTTGCCTCGGCCGGAGCCGACTATAGGCAACGGCAGGCATTCGAACACAGATTTTCTCTGTACTAAAAAAATTAGAGACATAATGGCTGATTACATGAAGCAAATTACCCAATTAGGGCCCACTATATTTGAGATAATAGTAGATGCACTATGCTCGACCCCAACCAGGTAAAACATAAAGGTTGTTGATGTAGGCTAACCTAGGGTCTCTAGTTTACCCTACTCTAACAAACTAAAGATCCCACGTCTCCAACAATAAAACAAAATAAAATAAATAGAATCCTAAATCTAATAGAATCCTAAATCTACTAGAACTCTTAGATGTTACTAGAACTCTTAGATGTCCTCCTCAATTCTCCTCGGCTGGGAAGAATTCACCTCCGGTGAATAAACTCGCACGATCCACAAACTGCTGCGCCTGACTAGGAACTCATCACCATTGCCCCTAACTAGGTGATATCCTCGGAATGCGTCGTCAACCCACAAGAGAGGAGGGGAAGTCTGACGTCTCCGTCTCTGCTGCTGGTACACTCTAAAAGGTCAGTTTGCCAGGATGTCGTCATCAACTCGTCCCGGTCTGGAAGATGTCACCTCAGGTGAGGCACTGATATAATGCACAAGCATATCCGGGTCGAGTCACTGTAGCTCCTCCATAGAAACCCACGTACAATCAATATCTAGTCGTCTACGCCATCGAACTAAAAACTCTCGAGAACCGCCAGTATGGGTAGCGGTGACTCGCTCATCAATAATCTCCTAAATATCCTCAACTTGCTGCTCTACATGGGGTATAGGAGGGGTAGAGGTAGTAGTATGGTTAATAGGGTCGGATGCAAAAGCATCAACGATGAAAGGAAAAACCTCAAGGCTATCAGGATAAACTGAAGGAGCAGTAGTAGGGTCATGGTAGGAAACCAGGTCCTCAACATTGAAAATGTTGTTGATTCCCATGTCTGGAGGTAGCTCTAGCACATAAGCATTCGCACCCACTCGCTTAAGAATTTTGAAAGGTCCTGCACTGCGAGCATGTAACTTGCTTGACTTTCCTTTGACAAAACGTTGTGGTTTAATTCTGACCATTGCCATGTCACCCTCTTGAAAGTCTTGCAGTCGTCGATGCACATCTGCCCTAGATTTATATTGTTCGTTACTTAGAGTTATCTTGCATCTAATCTCTGCATGCAAGTCATGTATGTGCTACACAAAAGACTCGGCTGACTGGGATGTCCTAGAGCTAGACACAACAGGGATAAGGTCCATGGGGGTCCTGGGCTGATGACCTAGACAAACCTCAAAAGGGGACAAACCAGTGGTTCTATTTTTTGAAAGGTTGTACGCAAACTCGGTTTGGGTAAGGACACGGTCCCAACTAGTAAGGTGTTCGCCTATTAGACAACGTAACAAATTTCCTGAACTCCTATTTATGATTTCAGTTTGACCATCGGTCTGAGGATGGAAAGCTGATAAAAAACAGAGTTTAGTACCTAACATGCGCCACAAAGTTCGCCAGAAATGATTAGTGAACTTGACATCCCTATCTGACACTATTGTCTTAGGTAAACCATGATACTTGACGACCTCACTAAAGAAGAGTTTGGCTCAACGGAGGCATCAAAAGTCTTTGAGCATGGAATAAAATGGGCCATCTTTGAGAAGCGGTCTACTACCACAAAAACAGAATCATGACCTCTTGAAGTCCTCGGCAATCCTAGCACAAAGTCCATACTCAAATCCTGCCATGGTGTATGAGGAACAGGAAGAGGAGTATACAGGCCAGTATTTTGCTTCTGTTGTTTAGCAGTTTGACATGTTCGACACTGGCTAATAATTCGAGATACATCCCTCTTCATTTTAGGCCAGTAAAATCGGTCCTCAACAAGGGCAATGGTTTTATCTCGACCGAAATGACCGGCTACCCCACCAACATGTAATTCCCAGATTAGAAAATCTCTTAATGAAGTCCTGGGGATACACAACCGAGTTCCTTTAAAAAGGAATCCATCTCTGAGTATGTAATCTGAATGATTTGTAGATGGGTCTTCGCTCAGAGAGGTATAAGGCTCACTAAAATCTAGGCACGTAGGATACTGTTCCTTAATTTGCTCAAATCCTACAACCTCAATACTCATGGTTTGGAGCAATGCTTAACCTGATTTTTGACTTTCTGTGGAAAGATGGGCATGTGAACACTACTTAATGCATCAGCAGCAGTGTTATCAACACCAGGTTTATGTTTGAGCACAAAGGTATACTCTTGTAAGAATTCAGCCCACTTGGCATGTCTAGGATTCAGTTTGGTCTGAGAACTCAAATATTTCAATGCCTGGTGGTCTGAATTCTAAACAAATTCTTATGGTAAGAGATAGTGTCGCCAATAGCGCAAAGCTTGGACAACCGCGTAGAATTCTTTATCATAAGTGGAGTACCGTAAAATAAGCAACAGGATGTCCTTCTTGAACAAGGACGCCACCAATTCCAGTGCCAGAGGCATCACATTGCACTTCAAAGACTTAGGAGAAATCGGGGAGATGTAGAACGGGTGATTCAGTCATCAACTTTTTGATTTCTACGAAAGCCTTATCAGCTCCTTAGTCCACTGGAACTCCCCTTTTTTTATGCAATCAATGATGGGAGCCATGATGGCACTAAACCGTTGGATGAACCGCCTATAAAAGGTTGCTAAGCCGTGAAAACTTTGCACTTCATGGGTGTCAGTCGGTTCAGGCCATTCAATAATTGCTTTTATTTTCTCAGGATCAGCAGATACCCCTTGTTCTGAAACAATAAATCCTAAGAAAATGACTTTATCACTCATAAAGGTACACTTCTTTAAATTGACAAAGTTTTTCATTCAGAAGTGTTTGAAAGACTTGACGTACGTGATCTAGGTGAGTGGTTTGTGTTTTACTGAAGATGAGGATATCATCAAAGTAAACCACTAAGAACTTGCCATTATATGGTCATAGCACCTGATTCATAATTCTCATAAATGTACTTGGTGCATTGGTCAAACCAAAAGGTGGCATGACAAACCACTCATACAGACCGTCTTTTGTTTTGAAGGCAGTCTTCCACTCATCACCAGGTCTAACCCGAATAAGGTGATACCCACTCTTAAGGTCAATCTTGGAAAAGATTTTCGCTCCAGCCATCATGTCTAGCATGTCATCAAGTCTAGGTATAGGAAACCTATACTTAACAGTGATTTTGTTGATGGCTTTGCTGTCAACACACATACGCCAAGTTCCATCTTTCTTGGGTGTAAGTAGAGCAGGTACCCTACAAGGGCTAAGACTCTCTAATGAATCCCTTCTCAAGTAGCTCATCTACTTGTCTTTTATGTTCGGCATGTTCCTTGGGATTCATCCTATAATGGGGCAAGTTTGGTAGTGAAGACCCTGGAACCCAATCGATAACATGTTGAATGTCACGCATAGGTGGTAGTTCGGTTAGTTCATCAGAAAACAACTGCTCAAACTCTTTCAGGAGGGGTTGAACTTCTTTAGGGGCCTCAACAAAAGGGTTGGTCAGTTCTTTGTTAACTTGTGTGGCTACTAAAGCATAAATAACCCCGGTGTCCTTACACTCCTTTTCGAACTGTTTTGAATTCATGATGTTGAGTGTTTTCGAAGGGGTGTTCTTGGATGTGCTTCCCTTATGTTCTGGGGCTTTTATCTCCTTTGGGGGACTAGGAAACAATTTGATTTTCTTACTTTAAATTCAAAGACATAAGTATTAGCCCTCCCAAAATTAGTGATATCTCGGTCATATATCCAAGGTCTACCAAGGATTATGTAATCAACGTCCATCTCTAAGACATCACACCATACATTATCTTCATATCCTGCGAAATGCAAGGGGACTGAACACCTTAAAGTGACGGGAATTGTAGATTGGTCAACCCAGGCAACCTTGTAAGGCTTCGGATGTGCTTCTGGTTTGAGCCCCATTCTCGTTACAGCATTTTGGGACACGACGTTCATGCAACTACCACTATCAATGACGACACGAAATTCTTACCCTGATGACAGGTATAAGTAATGAAGATATTGGTGTGCCGCCAATCATCATTATTCTTGGGTTGCGACATCATACAACGGACAACTCATAGCCTAGAGATATCTATTACATCGTCCTCATCCAAAATAATCTCATGATTGTTCTTGGGGTGTGACGCAATATAACGGACAACTCCTAGCCTAGACATCTGTCATTTCATCATCCTCATCCGAGATAGTATCATCAGGTCTATGCTCCTCGTACTCACCTTCTTGGGTATCCTCTAGTGTAGGCTCTTCATACTCTAGTTCACCCACATACAAGTTTCGGTTTGGGCACTCCCTAGCAAAATGACCATAACCTTTACATTTGAAACACTGTGCTTGACCACTCTTTTTGGGCGCTTCTCCCGAAATACCTTTACCCTTATTGTCAAGTGGGCGTGGAGGGTTAGGGGTAGAAGTATTTGAAAGTGGCTTTCGGAAGTTAGACACCCCAGATGGGAATCCGCTTTTCTTTTGTGGTGTGAACTTCATAGTCCCTTCTAATTCTAGTGCTATATGGAAGGCTTGAGGGACGTTTCTAACTAGGTGAGGTGCTAGGCGTAACTAGATGTCATGATTAAGTCCCACAAGGAACCTAACTAGTGTTTGATCAACATCCTCTCGAGTCTGGTTTCGGATTTTCAATTCGTTAAATTTAGCCATGTACTCAGTTACCGACATCTTACCTTGCTTCAGGTTAGTCATGTCTTTAAGGAGTTGGTGCCTATAGGTGAGAGGTAGAAATTCCTGCTTAAGTCTTTCTTGCATCCGTGTCCTAGATTTTCTTCTTGATATTCTAATTCAATCCAGAAATCCCGAGCAGCTCCAACGAGCTTCATCTTTGCAAACCTAAACTTAAGTTCTTCAGACAGCTCATAAAATTCAAAGTACCTATCCATTCGATTGATCCAGCCTAAAAGAATCTTGGCATCTATTTGTCCATCATAGTCTGGAACATCTACTTTGATCATCCTCCTAACATCCACTCCTCTATCTCGATGTCCATAGTCATCATCATCTCCAGGAGGAGAGTGGTGTCTCTGACGTCGATATCCTCGACCTCTAAATCCTCCTTTATTCCTACCATGGCCTTGACCGTGGAAATTGTCATCTACCCTATCATGGTCATCAATATAATCATGATGTCTATCGTTCCTAGGGTTTTCCGGAATAGAGTTGGGATTGTCGACTTTAGGTCCAATGCCGTGGCCATTTGACCTTGCTGCCCATTAGCATTCCGATTGGTTGTTTCAAGGGCAGTAAGTCTATCGGAGAGGGCTTGGATACTTTGGACAATGGGTTGGAGACTGGATGCCAACGCTTCATTATTAGCTTTTAATATCTCTTGTAATTGCTCAAATATTATAGAGGTATTGGATGGGTTCGACATATTTTTATAATTTTTCCACTCCTAGTGGACATACAAGATTGACTCCACTAAGTATCCTAACCAGCACTTAACGGATGCTCTAACCTAGGCTCTGATACCAAACTGATGTAGGTTAACCTAAGGTCTCTAGTTTACCCTACTCTAACAAACTAAAGATCCCACGTCTCCAACAATAAAACAAAATAAAACAATAAAATAAAATAAAATAAATAGAATCCTAAATCTACTAGGACTCTTAGATGTCCTCATCAGTTGTGCAGAGGCACTAGCAAAAATTTCATTACTATCCAGCTTGCCTTAACTGGAGCTGAGGTGGGTAATGGTTAAAAGGCTTGATCTTACCCCCCTCAGCCCCCCACGCCAGACATGTGCGTCTAGGTGAATTCCACGATGTCATAACCAAAATCATTCCATTTTCATGTCTTACCATCACTTTGATTGTTCTCATTCAGTAAACCTAAAGACTTTTCCAGGTAAAGAATGAATGATGGTACTTCCAAGAACAACTTTGTTTCTGTTTACACTGGGAGAGATTCTTAACCCAGATTTTATTCTAACTGTTCATTTCTATTAGGAAGGTGTAACAAAATAGAAAACTGTTTCAAGACTGTGAACAGTAATTCATGATTAGTGTTTTAAAAAAAAAAAAAAGAGAAAACTATATACAGTCCTTTCCCCTTAGCAGTTACTATTTATAGATATTCAAATAAGGGAAATAGGATAATTCTACTTACCCAAAAATAGAAATAGGATAGTTCTAAGACTCCACCTAGTTACAATGGAAATAGGAATTCCATATGTCAACATGACAAAGAATCCAAGACTAATTGTAAATCCTAGTTACACAATAATCTTAGTCTCCTAATTACATATAATAAATAGAAATAGGATACAGATAGTAAGATAGGAGAGGGACTTCACATCTCAACATTAGAGGGAGTCTGAATTACATAAGGAGATAAGAAGAACAGAAGGACAAAACTTGGAGTTATAATCAGATTGGGAACAAGGCACATAGTCAATTTGTTCCACAAGTTCTCAATGCTGATTTGAATAAATCAACAAGCCAGATCTCCTCCTCTTGTTGATAGTACTAGAACTGAGAGAGGAATGGACCATAGGTGATTGGGTCCATTCCCTATAGTTAACACAATGAGTCCATTCTCTACAGTTAACACCCCCTCAAGCTGGAGTATATAAGTCACCCATGTCCAACTTGGAACAGATATGAACAACAACAGAAAGTAAATGTAATTTCTCTGCATTTCTCAGAAAATCTGTCTGATAATCAAGAAACAACTGCTTCAATGGAGTTAAGCTACATGAGACTTCTAAAGGCAAGGACAAAGGCATGTGATTTTGTTGTAGACGAACTTTAATTATTCCACACAAGAGAATGGCTAATAGTTAACACCCCCTCAAACTGGAGCATATAAGTCACCCATGTCCAACTTGGAACAGATATGAACCGCAACAGAAAGTAAATGTAATTTCCCTGCATTTCTCAGAAAATCTGTCTGATAATCAAGAAACAACTGCTTCAATGGAGTTAAGCTACATGAGATTTTCTCAAACCTATATTTCTAAAGGCAAGGACAAAGGCATGTGATTTTATTGTAGACGAACTTTAATTATTCCACCACAAGAGAATTTAGAAATTTCATTGACACCCTTTAATGGAAACTATTTGTCTTCCAACTGTAGTAACTCTATGTAGATAATCCAATTTTTCTTTATCAAATAATTGCTCTTAGGGGATTATAGATCTACACATTACACATAATTTCCTAAAAGGACATTTTTGTGCATCATTGGAGGTTAATCACGTTATTCAATAAAGATGACTTAAACTGATTTGTAGCAACTGCTCTATTCCATGGAGTTACATATGTAACCAAAGAGCCCGAAATTTCATTTTCAGGAAATTCTATTGTCAACATTTCGATGATGCAAGGAAATTATTCCGATCATGGTTAAGAGGAAGAAACTTCTGCACCACATATCATAGATTAGAGAGAAACTTCATGCAACCTTCAAGCAGACTTCGAATACAATTTTGCATCAAATCTTACTTTTTTTTTTTTTTTTTGGGTAAGTAACTCTTAGATATTCATTATTTTGTCCAAGGAGATTCCCAATGGCAAAGTTTGACTCATCTGAAAGAACTCAACCATCTCATCAAGACTTTTTTTTCCAGTTCATTACTATCCCTCGTGGCTACTCACTGGATGGTTAAAATAATTTAGCAGATTAAGCTTTTGTTCTATGAGAACAACTAGGTGTAGTCTATTGAATGGTGGCAAGGTTACACCTCCAACATCACTGGATACAGAAAGGATATGGTTCAGGCAATACCCTTTGTACTCAAAATTCAGTGGCCGACATGGGTGTGTTTCCTATTAGAAATATCTGGGAAGTTTAGGCATAGTTGCCACCCAGAAAGAAAACCACATTTCTTTCTTACTAATGACTCAGAATTTTCAACCAATTAAATCTCTGAACAATGATACAAGGGATTAGAGGCGATGTTAGTAAAAGAATAGCTGGTGATGAAATAAGTAGAAAGTTGAGATATCAGAAGAGAGTGGGGAACCTTGATAAGAATCTGACAGTCAACAAAAGAGCAAATTGATGTACAATCTCTACAAATAACTTTGTCTAAAGTTATCAACATTGTCACAGAATACCCAGTGTAAGACTCCATCCTTAAAAAAGGACCTCAGTCACCAATACGTAGACAATAATGCATCTCCTTTGCAGTCTATATTAGTCTGAATCTTTGAGAACTGAGATTTGTTTTATCTTAATGGAAAGATTATACTTTTTTCCATTTAGTCACTAATTCCATCCCCGAGGTTGGAGACCCCTCACTTTCTTTCGTTCTTCCCTTTCAAATTCTTCTTCCCTTCATTATTCCCCTTCCTTTCTCCATTATCAAAGAAAACCCACCTTAAAGCTTCCAGTCCTTGTGGTTAAGTATTGCACTTCATGCATCAATTTCTATATCAAAGTAAGTTTTTTTTTTTTTTTTTGGTTAAGAAATCACTTTGATTCCTTTCCTCCTCTACCTACCATCAAGCATATAAAGCACCACTAAACTACCATCAAAGCATCCAAACAACTCCCAGATCTTGTCCTAGTTGAAGCAACTGGAATTAGGTGGTGGTTAATGTGCAATGAATCCCCTTACGACTGTTTAATGGATCAGTTGCTATTAGTTCAAGGCAAGTAATTCTTGTATATGTAAGAAGCAACTTTTTACCAAAAAAGCTCCCTTTTGAGCAACTTTTTTTCACGAGTAGTGGAAGGCAAGAGTTTCCTTGAAAGCCATGCCCTTTCAAGTAAACTTTTTTTCACAAACAGTACCCTGGCTAGTGACTTTATTTGCTTTATCTGTTCTTATATTGCCAACCATCAATTTATAAGATCTGAATTTTTGTAATAACTGACTCTTGCTGGCTAGGATTGGAACAAAATGAACATTTCCTTCGGTGTTTGACTGAATCCTAAATACCTCTTGACGAAGATTTATCTTTGGCTCATAGTTCCTTCTCTTTTCTCTCTCTCTCTTTTTTATTTTTTTTTGGGTAAAGGTTGGCAATAACTTATATTGATATAAACAAGGATGTACAAGAAGTATAATCTAGGCATACACAGAATAAAAGCACAATGTCAGTAGACTAGATAGACCTCCACCTTTGGCATGGCCATCAGCAGAGGGCAAGTCTACAACAAGGAAACTCAAGTTTTGAATCAAGGAACCATCTTCGGCATGGCCATCAGCAGATGCCTCAAGACAAGGCCTAAATGAGATTAAAATTCTGATCAAGCATCCTCAATAACTTCATATCCTCAATCATCAAACTGGTAGTGAGGTCAGCCTTGGCAGTATCAAATAACCTCATCCCTGACAAACTCTGGGCTAGAGTCCCACAGAAATGATGCTTGGTGTTTGGCTCCTTTCTTAGCTAGGGCATCCGCAACCCAATTGACATCTCTGTAGCAGTGAGTAAGTCTCCTTGTAATAGATCCAATGTAACCTTTTAGATAAGCTACTGTTTCTGTAATCTCCAAGGAACAGATTGGGCCAAAAAGCTTTGGACAACACTATTTGAGTTGCATTCAATTCACAACGGTTGTGCTCCTTTCTCTTTGCAAGAGACAGACCAAGAAATAACAGAGAGGATTCTACGATGTAGTTGGTTTGAATGCCTAGATAAGATGTGAAGCTTCCAATAGGCATTCCTTGGTGGTTTCTAAGTATTCCAGCAGCACTAACGTGCCCTGGATTACCTAAGAGCACCCATCAATGTTGAGCTTAAATTCTGTTCCAAAGGGTTTCGGCCAATAAACTTCTGGAATCCATTTGGAACGAATATAGGCTTCAAGTTTCTATTCCCATAAGAGAGATGATTATAGATTAGGTCCATCCTTTGATGCTGACATTTCATTTGATTTACCAGCTACACTGGTAGATTTTCTGGCTGACCTTGTGAGACCTCTAAGGCAGCTCATTACTTCTATGGACTCTGTGGGAATGAAAACAGCAAGAATGGCTCACAAGAAAGGCACTTCTGAAAAAAGTTACAAACAGAAGGATGAGTGTGAAAAGTTGCTTGCAAGAGAGCTGTTTGCAAGAACACTCTAGAGAGGGGACTGTTCATGAATAGAGTTTCTACAAAAGAATTCTTTTTCTAGATAAAATCTGAAAAAGGCATTCTGATAAAGAAAACTTCAGAGGAGATATTCATGAATAAAATTTATACCTTAGGCATAATCAGGAAAAATATCCATGAAGGACCATTTCACAAGAAAATTGTTCACGAAAGACCTGTCTGATCGAACTTTTTGAGGGAGCCACTGACAAAAGAGGGAATTTGCTCTAAAAATGACATTATGTAAGACTAATTCAAACTAGAAAAATAAGCACCCCAACAATGGTGTGTTTTTATTGGCAATCGAAGAAAGTACAATGAAAGATAAAAGCAGGGAATGCAAGATGATATTCAACCTTAGTAATAGACTCCCACCACCAAAAGGAAGAGGTCCACTTTCACATGGCAAACCAAGTTAAAAAGCAAAGTTCAATTCTATCTCTCTCTCTCTCTCTCTCTCTCTCTCTCTCTCTCTCTCTCTTTCTTTTTAAAATAGTAAGTAAATATTTTCATTGAAAACACAAAAAATGAGCAACAAATACAAGTATGTCATTACACCATATCAACTGAATTGCCCCAACGAAGCCAAAGCATTCCATCCGTAAACACAAAGCCGAGTCTTTGGACAAACAAAGTGAAGAGGGTGAATAAGCTGGCCTGGTAGGAGAGGTCATAGCAGGTCTAAACAAGGAAAGGAAGATCAGCGAGCAAAAGACCTTGGAAGCAGCTACCAGGCCAACCGAACCAGAAGGAATGGCAAAGAGGTTCAGTTTTTCTAAACGAGCATTATCATTTAAAGTATAATGAGTATTGTTCCTTTAAGAAAAGAAACGCCAAATTCATCAGCAAATTACTAAGAAAGAAAAATCTCAAATTTAGGAAATGAATGTACTAATGTTTCCATATAATCCACAATACTTGTTAGTTATCACCTCAGGTTCATTTAATGAACCTTGCTTGCGAGCTTCGACAGTGCTTATTGTTCATGGGCCTCTCTCTCTCTCTCGTCCAACCCCCTAATGCCTAACCCAACCTATGCCTATACAGCCTCCTCGGTTCTAGTCCTTCCTTCTGTTTATAGGCTGCTATACAACATACACCATGCCAAACCAAAACGGAACCATTTCATTCCAGATGGCAAACAATCACAGCCTGGTTATCTCACATAAAATTATATGGAGCAAGTTTGATCGAAAGGAACAAGTTTTTAAACTGTAAATATGTGAACACAATCACCAAAATTAAGAAGGAAATATGAAACGAAGAAGGGAGACTAATCAATCTAATTGTGCTCAAAATTTAATTAGCTACACAAGGAGATAGGGAGTAAGAAAAATAGAAAATCATCCAAAACACAATGAAGTCATTCAAATCACCTATATGACCACTGAAGGTAAGGATAGATAATAACTACTGATCACTATAGCCCATAATTCCAGTTAACAAAAGAACAAAGAAAATATGATACTCACTGATGTCTATTTCAGATGAATTCAGAAGTACAAAAATAAAACTAAAATACAATGTTCAGAAAAAATATTCAGCACTAAACCTGTAGCAATGACTCAAGGAATCCGTCATACATTCTTGTTCTTTTTCATCTTCGAAGGGGGCCATCGGCCCTTCTTCCTCATTCGCCGCTTCCTGACAAGTTTTTTCCTCCGTAGTCTTATCTTCTTTGCCAATTTCATCCTCAGTTTCTGCTCAAGCTTCAACTGCAGCTTTGACTCCAAAGGAAGATTCTCAACCGACACTGTTTCTTCTTTATCTACTCCTGGTGGCCCATCATCCTCTTGACTCATTCCATCAGTATCTATAGAAGCCCGAACAGTCCACATCCTTCTTTCTGCAACTCCAGTAGGTGTACTTGTAAAGATCTCAATTCCATTGAATGATTTAGGTTGCAAACCAATGCATTTATTCTGCAACCTGGAGACTGGAGTCCAAAAAAGTTATTGCTTAAAGTATGACATATAGGTCCAACAGGGCACACAAAACAAATCAAAACAAGACCAAGACATGAACTTCTAAACAAATGAACCACATTAGAAACAAGCTACATTGAAATGGAATTATGCACACAAAGAAAAAGTAAAGAACAGGGCATTCTAACTGCTTCGAAGAAATCCCAAGGGAGGAAAGTACCTGCACTATCAATTCAGAAGCAAAAAGGCTTTAATGGGAACAAAATTCAGATGAGAAAGATAGCCAATAATACGTCTTAAAACCTCAAATTATAAACTTCTTTTTTCGTTTCTCCTCTCCTCCTTGGTTGGATGGCTTAAAAACAATTTAGAGCCAAATACAACACAGAAATGACGAAAGAGAAAGAAATGCAGACGTTAGACCGAAAATTCTATTGAAATGTAAAAATAAATCAACCTGAAAAGGATCCAAATTTCCCACAGAACCATGAAAGGAGAGAGAACAAAACCAATGAACAAGTAATGCAATCTGTTCGAAGTGGAGAAAATAAGACAGAAAGAGATAAACCATGGAACCGCAGTGTCTCATCAAAGAGGACAAGCGAATGCAAAGTAAATAGAACAAAGTAAACAGACAGGAGAGAATAGAGAGTGAGAAGAAAGAAAGGTTCTCACTCGGCGTGGCTGCAATGGCCGTTAATCGATACGACGCAGGAGAAGTAACAGAGAGAGAAGGGGAGATGAGAAGGAGAGCCATCCCTCGTATTTTTGTTTATTTGGATAAGCCAGGCGCCCACCTTATGTTGGAAGAAGGTCCTGTGAGAAGGATAAAGTGAGAGAAACCGATAAATCTTCGAGACATGTGACCATGGTTAAGTAATCCGTATCCGATCGGCCAGATCGGTCGATTTGTATCTTTTTAGATCTGACTGAATCGGATCAGATCCCATTTTAATATTTATTGTATATGGCATCGGCCATGTGTCAGCTTCTCATTGGATCCGTACACAGATCATTGAATCCGTAGACAGATCCGGATCAAATCGATTTTGGACATGGATACCTGGATTTAGAACCTTGGATGTGTCTAATGTGCACCGCCTTTGTCAAAGGGGTCTTTCTATTAGACACCGATTTCCTTTAATGCATACTCATTGGGCCATAACGAAAACCACAATATACAGGAGGCAGTTTTGGTATTTGAGACAAGAGGCGTGAGGGACGTTTTGCGCGATCCGATTGACACCGATTGCCGGCTTCAAATCAAGGTATCAAAATTGGGCCCACACCAAAAATAGAAACTTAACCAGTCCAATTCAGTCCATTCCAAACCAAAACCGAAACCTTATAGGGCTTTAATGCTGTGTTTTTGAGCCGGGTGAAAAAAATAAAATCAGACCAGATTATTTGATAAGCCCGGATCAATCCGGACCGATAAGACCAAAACCTGACCAGCTTGATAATGGACCGATAAGAGTCCATTAAGCCAACATTTTATAGTAGGGAATCCACATTGAAACCGAACCAGCCCAATAAAGCCCATTCATCCAACTTGTTACTCACATACACACATAGATCAGAGTTTCGGCCAAATTTTCGGCTTTCAGTCGAAACATATAGGTTTTTTGCAAAACCGATATGAAACTGGTTGGCGGTATGTTTGTACCACATTTCGGACCGAGTTGCAGATTTCAGCCAAATTTCGGGTGCTACAGCAGAGTTGCAGATGGGGTGAAGTAGGGAGATTCAAGTTCAGTGATAGTAGATGGGTGTCGATGGGGTTGTGCAGGTTAGTTAGGGGTTGTGGGTTGTGCTCGGTGGTAAACAAATAGCAAATCTGGGTTGGCTTTAGAGAAAGAAATCAATGGGTTTATGAGGAGTAGTAAAGATGAAGATGAGTTGCAGGTGTACAGGTGATGAGTTGGAGGGAGATGCTGCGGTGATGAAGGAGAGCAGGGTCAGTGGCTTGGGGTTCGGTGATCAGATGTAGCGGTGGCAATGGTGTTGTTCTGGTTCTTGCAGGTGATGGTGCTAAAAAAAATAATAAATAAAGTGTTGGAACCTTGGTCAAGTTGAGAGCAACTTCGTATAAATTGTCATTGTTGGCAAAGTGATATGGAGGAGAGAGAGTGTCTGAAGTCCCACTGACAGCACCAACAGAAGAAAGCAATAATTACCAGAAAGAAGAAAGAGAAAAGAGAGAGAAAGAAGAGAGAAAAAGAGGAGAGAGAAAGAAGAGAGAGAAGATGAGAAGATGAGAAGATGAGAAGAGAGAGTGGGTGGGGACCAGGTGGGTCCCACCTGAGGTGGCCAGGCCAGCATAGCCAATGCTCGAGGCACCAGGCCAGCAGGCCATGCCATGCCCAGCAGCAGCACAGCAGGCAGCCGCGCACAGCAGGCAGCCGCGCGCACATCACTTGCCGCGCGCACAGCACCCGCGTGCAGGCAGCCGCGCGCATCATCTGTTCGATGAAATGCCGCAATGAGGCAGCGGGAAGATCCAGATCAGACGATCCAGGTGATCTCCGACTCTTCACTGACGGGATCTGACTGATCTGACGGCCAGGGACTGATCCCGCCTTTTCAATAAAATCCAACGGCGGATTTTAAAGATTCCTCTCTCCGCCAATCAGGGCTCGACAATGTCGTACGGTACGACAGAGGCGGCAGCGATAACGTACATCGCGGCGCACCAAATCACTTGGGAAGATGTCGTTTGGAATAATCTGATCGGCTGAACTTTAGATGGTCATATCTTGGCCGTCCGATCTCCGATTGAGGCGATTCAAAAACCCACGGACTTCTCTCTTCATGTAGAATCCAAAAAAAAGAAAGAAAAAACAGAGGTTTTGTGAAGTGTAGCTACGGGTTTTTGAGAGAAAAGGGATTTAGGGCTTTCTTTGAAAGAAAAATCCCTCTCCACCTTCTTTCATCTGATATAAATGTGCATTTGAGTAGTTTGGAAGAAGGTGTGAGCATGAGTAACAGTGTGATGTGAATGATGTTGTGCGAGATGCATTGGAAGAATGCCGGAGCTCCACTCTATTGAAGAAGCTTACCTATCACTACTGGAGAGAGCTTGGAAAGCCTATTTTGTAAGCACCAAACTTGCTGTGATCACGCTGGGAAGGTAATCACGCACACAAACCTTATGTTGTGAGATACATTATGTTGGGAAGGGTTTGTATACATTCCATATTATTTTCATTGTAACCTGTCAAGTTGGGGCTTGACAGGATTGAGGGTAGTTGCCCAAAATTCCAAGTTGTAGCTTGGATTACATTGGTGGCATAGCACCAAGTTGTTGTAGCAGCAGAATACCATTGAAGTAGCGTATTGGGTATAATAAGAAACCCTGGTTAGGGTATTACCCCGTGGAGTAGTCATCACAGTGTGTGATAGGTGAACCACGTTATATGGTGTGTCATGTGGATGTGCATATTTTTGCTATGTATGTGAAGTGCGTGGATTGCAGGTCTGGGTGTACACACTTGGTAGGCCAAGCCTCTGGTATGGATACATGTAGGTGTGTGGCATGGTGTGTTACAAGAAATGTGTAAATGAACAGGTATGTGAACTAGTCAGCTCAAGGCAACACAGCTAAGACAGACAGCTCAAGGCAGCAGTATTTAATCAGTCAGGACCGACCTCACATTGTTGGAAAGATTTTAGTGGTTACTGATTCACCCCCCCTCTCAGTGTCAACTTGGGAATCACAAGTGGTATCAGAGCAAGGTTCTCTAGGGAGGAAGACTAACAGCTTCGGGTACAGGCAGAAAGTGAGAGGCAGTGAAAATGGCATTCAGTGAAGACAACCACAGGCATGAAAGAATTCCACTATTTGATGGGTCAAACTACAGTGTATGGAAAGTCAGGATGGAAGCATATCTGATATCTCAAGGCTATGGAGTCTGGCTTGCAGTAAAGAATGGATACACACATCCCAAAGAAGACATCACAGATGCAGTAGAAATGAAAAGAAGAGAAAATGAAGCTATAGCAGTCACAGCTCTTTTAGCATCTCTTATTAGCAATGAGCTCACCAGAGTAATCAGCTGTCCTATCTCTAAAGAAATTTAGGACAAACTGAAAAGTGTGCATGAAGGAGATAATGAGATAAAAGAGGTTAAATTACAAATTCTGAGATCTTAGTTTGAGAGTCAGAAGATGTCTGAAGGAGAAACCATTGAGTTCTATCTCAACCGGGTGAATGGCATCACCAATGCAATCAGAGCATTGGGTGAAGAGATAAAGGAGATACATTTTGTCAAGAAAATCCTAAGGACTTTGCCCAAGCTATATAATGCTAAGGTATCAGTGCTTGAGGAGATGGACACCTTGGATTCCCTGACCACTGATGATTTACATGGTATTTTGATGACCTATGAAATGAGAATGGTTGATGAAATCCCTACAGAGAAGGAAGCAGCTTTTGAAGCCATGAGAAAGTTGAAGATCAAAGAAACAAGTGAAAAATCAAAAGCAAATGAGATTAGTGAGTCTGATGACTCAGATGATGAATTGATAGCCTATCTTGCTAGAAGGCTTAAGAAGAGAAGTGATAAATACAAAGGAAAGTCAACACTGAAATGTTTCAATTGTGGAGGACTAGGACACTTTGCATCAAAATGTCAAAAGAAAGGAAGAGTATATGACTCCGATGATGAAGACCCCAAGGAGAATCATGACAAGAAAGGTAAAAAAAAATTCATACCAAAAAGGAGAAGTCTGTTGACCAAGAAGAATCAATCCTCAGATGAGTCAGAGGAGGAAGATGACTGTGAGACTCTGTTCATGGTCAGATTTGATGAAGCGCTTGAGGACAATGAAGTTTCCAAAATGAAAGATGATCTTGAAGATGAAGCCAATCTTGAAGCTGAACTATACTTAGCTCTTACAGATCTCAGAGATGAAAGGAAGAAGAACAAAAGGTTAAATGACAAGTACAATGAAGCAACTGAGCTCATAAGTACTTTGAAAATCTCAAATGAAGAAGCAAAGAAGATTGAAAATGATCTCAAAAATACCTTATCCTTAAAAACAAGTGAGTGTGCAAAGCTTGAGGAAGAAATTCTGAGATTAGAAACAGAACTTGCAGAGTATGTGAAGAAAAAGAAAAGTTACAAAGAAGCTACTACCTCATCTCCATTGGTGTCTGACCAAGAGACTGAAGAAGAAGAAAATGTGCTTGATGAAATCTTAAGTTATCAAAGATCCGCTCACAATAAGACTGGACTTGGGTATGAAGAGCAGATGGTAGAGAAAACTAAGGGCAAAGGGTTTGCTGAGGACCCCATTGTTTTTGTTAAGGCAAAACAAAAGAAGCCAAGTGCTGAAAATTACATGAAGAACAACACTGACAAAGAAGGTTTTACAACAGTAAACAAATTCAGGAAAGGAGACAGCTTCAAAGGATACTGCTATGGGTGTAATGGTTATGGACACAGAGTTGCAAAGTGCAGAAGACAAATTGTACAACCAGTATTCACAAGCAGAAATAGATTTGCACCCTTGGTTGAAGACAGAATTGAATGCTTTAGGTGTCAAAAGTTTGGACACATAGCCAGATATTGCCAAACCATCCTTCCATCTCAAAGGCAACCTAGAAGGAATGTCAGAAGAAATTCCCCTAGAAGACAGGCTCCGAGAGAAGAAAGGGTTATGGAGGAAAGAGTTAGAGAACCCATTACAGTGAAAGAAAAGGCAATATGGGTTGAGAAAAACAAGAAGAAAAACAATACATCCTTCATTGTGCAGGCGGCCTTTAAGGCCAACAGTAGGCCCTTGCCATGGATTCTTGATAGTGGATGCTCCACTCACATGACAGGCAATAAAGAAATTTTCTCGAGTCTAATGCTGAAGAAAGTGGATCAGTTAGATTTGGAAATAATAATGGTGCAAGAATTGAAGGAAGAGGAACTGTTAACATCAATAGTGGAAAATTGAAATCTCATAATGTATTGTATGTCAATGGTCTAAAACATAATCTTTTGAGTGTCAGCCAAATTTGTGATCAGGGTAATGAAGTGACTTTCACCAAAAATGGTTGTGTAGTTAAAAGTATTGAAAAAGGAAAGACTGTGGCACATGGAATCAGAACTGGAGGCAACTTATATTTCTCTCAGAAACCAATGACAACAATTGTTTGATGAGTCAGGATGATGAGAACTGGTTGTGGCACAGAAGGCTGAGGCACATTAATTTCAAGAACCTTGCCAAGATAAGTAGACAAAAGTCAGTGAGAGATCTTCCTATTTTGAAGGTTTCAGAAAATCATGTATGTGGACCATGTCAGAAAGGAAAGCAGGCAAGAGCAACATATAACTCAAAGGAGTTCCATGTCAGCAAACCACTTGACCTAATTCACACAGACTTGTGTGGGCCCATGAGAACCCAAGCCATTGGAGGAGAAAGGTATTTTATCTTATTTATTGATGAGTACTCTAGGATGACTTGGGTCATGTTTCTCAAAGACAAGACTGAAGCCTTGGATCGATTCAAGACATTCAAGAAGAGAGTTGAAAATGGAACAGGAAATACAATCAAGTGTATTCGGTCAAATCAAGGAAAGGAGTTTACATGGAATGAATTCACCAAATTATGCAATGAAAATGGGATAAGGATTCAACATTCAGCTGCAAAAACTCCTCAACAAAATGGGGTAGTTGAAAGAAAGAACAGAACTTTGCAAGAAATGGCAAGAACAATGCTCTCAGAAAATAATATTGCCAAGCATTTTTGGAGGGAAGGCATTTATTTTGCAGTTCACATCACAAACAGATGCTTGTTGAGGCCCCATGAGAATAAGACTCCTTATGAGCTATGGTTTGGGAGAAAAGCCACAGTGAAGTACTTCAAGGTCTTTGGGTCAAAGTGTTATATCAAGAGGAAGGAAGAGAACCTCGGCAAGTTTGATGACGGAGCAGATGAAGGCATCTTTTTAGGATACTCCTTCAAAAGCAAGGCTTACAGGTGCTACAACAAGAGATTGAGAAAGGTGGTCAAAAGTTTTGATGTCAGAATTGATGAGTAACTACCCTACTTCAAGAGATCTGAGCCAGAAAATTCAGTGTTTGAAGAACTTGAAGATAATGAAACAGTGGCAGTTGAAAAAGAGCAACAATCAGAGGAAGAATCAGAATCACAAGAGGTTGAGGTGGAAATGCAAAAGGATGGAAGACCAAAGGACAATAAATGGTTAAGGATTCATCTAAATCATCAAGTGATTGGAGATCTCAATGCTGGGATGCAGACCAGGAAAATGAAGACAACTACTTTCTCCTTATTGTCAGAAGTAGAACCCAAGACTGTATATGAAGCTGGCAAGGATGAGAACTGGATGAAAGCCATGAATGAAGAGCTTGATCAAATTGAAAAGAATAACACATGGGAGTTAGTTCCAAGACCAACAAACAAGAATGTCATTGGCACTAAATGGGTCTTCAGAACAAGTTGAATGAAGACGGAAAGGTGGTCAGGAATAAGGCCAGACTGGTATGTAAAGGCTATGCCCAAGTGGAAGGAATTGACTTTGATGAGACTTTTGCTCCAGTGGCTAGACTTGAGTCCATCAGGATGTTCTTAGCACTGGCAGCTCACAAAGGCTTCAAGGTGTACCAAATGGATGTCAAATCTGCATTTTTAAATGGTAATCTTGAAGAAGAAGTATATATTGAGCAACCTGAGGGTTTTCAACTTAGTGATGATGGTGATAAGGTATGCAAACTGAAGAAGGCCTTATATGGTTTGAAGCAAGCTTCAAGAGCATGGTATTCAAGACTAGACACTTATCTGCATCATCTGGGTTTGCGAAGGGGAGTAGTGGACAGCAATCTGTATGTCATGACAGAAGACAGCAGCCAGTTGGTAGTTGTGGTGTATGTGGATGACATCATCTTTGAAGGACACTGTGAGAAGCTATGCAAGAAATTTGTTGAGAGAATGAGGACAGAGTTTGAGATGTCTATGCTAGGGGAGTTGTCCTATTTTTTGGGTCTGCAAGTTCATCAAAAGCAAAATGGCATTTTTATCTCTCAAGCGAAATACACAAAAGAGATGTTATAAAAATTTCAAATGGAAGACTGCAAACCAGTAGGAACTCCAATGATGGTGAACTGTAAGCTGAGTTCAAGTGATGACTCTTCAACTGTTGATCAAACTCTCTACAGATCAATGATTGAAAGTTTACTGTATTTAACAGCCTTAAGACCTGATATTTTGCAAGTGGTATGTCTGGTAGCCAGATTTCAGGCATGTCCAAAAGAGACTCATTTGATAGCAGTAAAAGGATACTCAGGTATTTGAAGGGCATAATGGATCATGGTTTATGGTACCCCAAGACTGGAAGGTTCACACTTACTGCATTCTCAGATGCAGACTGGGCAGGTAGCATTGATGACAAAAAAAGCACCAGTGGTGGTGCATTCTTTCTAGGAAAAAGCTTAGTGGCATGGCACAATAAGAAACAAGAATTTGTTTCCTTATCTACAGCAGAGGCAGCAGCGGCAGCTACATGCACTCAAGTAATCTGGATGAAAAGATAGATGTCAGATTTCAGTGTTACTTGTGAGGAGCCAGTGGTCATCAAATGTGACAACATGAGTGCAATTAACATCTCTAAGAATCTGGTGCAACACTCAAGAACCAAACACATTGATATTAGATATCATTATTTGAAGGACAAGGTGCTTGAAAGGGAAGTGAGACTGGATTTCGTTCCTACAACAAACCAAGTGGCAGACATCTTCACGAAGGCTCTTCCAAAGGACTCCTTTGAGAAACTCAGAGACCAGCTAGGAGTAGTGACTCTTAGCACACTGTAGATGGCACATGCGTAGGGGAAGTTGATGCCTACATAGCATCATCTTTCATCTGTAGGATTGGAAAGATGTGGTGGGCACTCCTACAGGTGAGGCTATGTAAGGGGAGTTCATATGAAGGGGGAGTACCTATGAAGGGGGAGTATTTATATATATATATATATATATATATATATATATATATATATATATATATATATATATATATATATATATATATATATATATATATATATGTCCTTTTGAGACTTGTTGACAAAGGGGGAGAAAGGATGTGTGCAATCATCTGATGTAACATGGGTTGCCAACAATTCCAAAGGGGGAGATTGTTGGAACCTTGGCCAAGTTGAGAGCAACTTCGTATAAATTGTCATTGTTGGCAAAGTGATATGGAGGAGAGAGTGTGTCTGAAGTCCCACTGACAGCACCAACAGAAGAAAGCAATAATGACCAGAAAGAAGAAAGAGAGAAGAGAGAGAAAGAAGAGAGAGAAAGAGGAGAGAGAAAGAAGAGAGAGAAGATGAGGAGAGAGAGTGGGTGGGGACCAGGTGGGTCCCACCTGAGGTAGCCAGGCCAGCATGGCCAATGCCCGCGGCACCAGGCCAGCAGGCCATGCCATGCCCAGCAGCAACACAGTAGGTAGCCGCGCATAGCAAGCAGCCGTGCGCACAACACCTGCCGCGCACAGCACCAGCCGCGCTTACAGTAGGCAGCCACACGCACAGCACCAGCCGTGCGCACAACAGGCAGCCGTGCGCACAGCAGGCAGCCGCGGGCACAGCATCCGCCGCGCGCACAACACCAGCCGCGCACACAGCAGGCAGCTATGCGCACAACACCTGCCGCGCGGGCAACACCAGCTGTGCGCACAGCAGCCGCGTGCAGGCAGCCGCACGCATCATCTGTTCGATGAAATGCCGCAATGAGGCAGCAGGAAGATCTAGATCAGACGGTCCAGGTGATCTCCGACTCTTCACTGACGGGAACTGACCGATCTGACGGCCAGGGACTGATCCCGCCTTTTCAATAAAATCCAACGGTGGATTTTAAAGATTCCTCTCTCTGCCAATCAGGGCTCGACAACGTCGTACAATACGATAGAGGCGGCAGCGATAATGTACATCGCAGCGCACCAAATCACTTGGGAAGATGCCGTTTGGAATAATCTAATCGGTTGAACTTTAGATGGCCATATCTTGGCCGTCCGATCTCCGATTGAGGCGATTCAAAAGCCCACGGACTTCTCTCATCATGTAGAATCCAACAAAAAGAAAAAACAGAGGTTTTGTGAAGTGTAGCTACGGGTTTTTGAGAGAAAAGGGATTTAGGGTTTTCTTTGAAAGAAAAATCCCTCTCCACCTTCTTTCATCTGATATAAATTTTCATTTGAGTAGTTTGGAAGAAGGTGTGAGCATGAGTAACAATGTGATGTGAATGATGTTGTGCGAGATGCATTGGAAGAATGCCGGAGCTCCACTCTATTGTAGAAGCTTACCTATCACTACTGGAGAGCTTGAAAAGCCTATTTTGTAAGCACCAAACTTGCTGTGATCACGTTGGGAAGGCAATCACGCACGCAAACCTTATGTTGTGAGATACATTATGTTGGGAAGGTTTGTATACATTCCATATTATTTTCATTGTAACCTGTCAAGTTGGGGCTTGACAGGATTGAGGGTAGTTTCCCAGAATTCCAAGTTGTAGCTTGGATTACATTGGTGGCATAGCACCAAGTTGTTGTAGCAGCAGAATACCATTGAAGTAGCGTATTGGGTATAATACGAAACCCTGGTTAGGGTATTGCCCCATGGAGTAGCCATCACAGTGTGTGATAGGTGAACCACGTTATATGGTGTGTCATGTGGATGTGCATATTTTTGCTGTATATGTGAAGTGCGTGGGTTGCAGGTCTGGGTGTACATACTTGGTAGGCCAAGCCTCTGGTATGGATACCTATAGGTGTGTGGCATGGTGTGTTATACGAAAAGTGTAAATGAATAGGTTTGTGAACTAGTCAGCTCAAGGCAGCATAGCTAAGATAGACAGCTCAAGGCAGCAGTATTTAATCAGTCAGGACCGACCTCACATTGTTGGAAAGATTTTAGTGGTTACTGATTCACCCCCTGCTCTCAGTGTCAACCTGGGAATCACATAAAGAGATAATGGGAAGGGCGGCTTACCTCAGGTGACCTCCCTCTCCTTCATCTTCTCTCTTCTTATGCATTCTCCAATCTCTCTCTCTATTCCTAGCTCCATGTACAAGGAAGAGAAACAAGAAAGACTGAACTTACATTACCAGATCTGTAAATTACATATTTATATTTTATAAAAACTAATTTGATAACTCTTTTGTACTATCTAATTATGGTTTGACACCTGTGAAGACTTAGAGTGAAGACTCTAGAGTGACGGAAGACAGAAGAGTAACTCTATGTCTCTCTCACTGTATCACATGACCGACTTAACATTGAACCTCAATGGGCTTTTCTTCAATGGGCCTGATGCTCGATGGACTTTTCTTCAATGGGCCTGATGATGGTCTTCATAATACTACAGGATATACATTCCATCAAGCCCTAATCACATCCGATACTTTTTTTTTTTTTTGCCGAAATTACGAAAATTTCGATTTCTGACCTGGCCGAAAGTAGGCACGAAACAGAAAATTACGATCCTTGCATACATATAATAAACAAAAACTAAACCAAGTCCAAACTAATAGAGGACCAATAAGAACCCATTAAGCCAGATCAATAAAAGCTCAAAACCAAACTAGACTGAAACCAAAAAATAAAAATAAAATTATTGGATAGTACGTAACTGGGGTGGGTTGTATAAGGCTAAAACCAAATAGATCCAAACTGAAACCAAACCGAATCAACTCGTTGATGCCCATATCGATGTCAATAAGAATATCACTGTGGAAATACTCTAATCACACAATCTTATTAACCCAATTTTTTTTTGGCAGAAGATGTATCCAAACTTTTATAAACTAAGTGTCACGACCCATTTCTAGATACGAGCGTGATACTCGGGTAGTCCCAAAGGAGACCCAAATAACCTAGGATTACTCACATGCTGTGACATACTAACCACCACACAACAGTCTACATATGTAATATCCAACATAAATCAAGCAGGAATCAAATACATATACAACGGAAGCATAATCAATCATAAGTAACTCGATGCTTTCTAAATTGTATTGAATAAAATAATTAAACTGTTGTTATCCAAGATCACATCCTTGTTTCCAAAATGTATCTATAGTGTATAAATCAATACATGTATATCCAAAAGAGTAGATCTGAACAAAAATCTATACAAATAGACTATATAGGCTATTTACAGAACTATAAGTTAGGAAGGGAGAGGGGTGCCACATCAAGTCCCGTAGATGTAGGCACTGCAGACGTAGCCCCTCGTCATGCTCTTCTAGGAGGTCTTCGCTAGTAAAGCCATTGTCTACCAGTGGAGACACTGTGAAGTTAGCTACTAAAAGTGTACTTGCATTAAAGTCTGAAAACAATATCGATACAGGGGGCGTGAGCTCCCATCCCAGTTCAGTGAGAAAATCAGGTATCAAATGCACATGCACATGTATGTGAAGATGTAGTTCATTAATTATGCCGGTGTAATGGCTCTGATAGTGCCCTATTCGCGTGGTGACCATAGGTACTTGCACATGGATCCCAATGCTCATGTACCAGCTAAGGTAAGTGCCGTTTCCCGCACCCCAAGAGTGTCTACCTCTGACCCTAGGTACTTGTACATGGGCCATCAGACTTGTCACCCCTGAGATAGACCTCGTCCTGGCATCCGAGACACTAGGTCACATCGGGCTCATCCCATCACCAATACATCAGAGTAACGGGGGAAATGAACCTATGCCAGTACCTAACCCCCTATTGGCAAGGGTTTAGAAACCATGGAGTGAATATGCAAACCATCCTATGTCTAAACATGTGCATAAATATAAATAGGCCCGCACTCCAGTAGAGGTTCCCAACCCCAGTCCCATCGGGCTATCATGCCTTACTAAAGTGTTAGCTATGCGAAGCAGGGTTCATATAGCCATATACCACACCACCAGTTGTTCGGTGTATGCATTCCAGATAGACCAAACACAATCCATACAACACAAAATTCATAGTTATAAATATATGCTAGATGCATGAGTATTACAATTATAGATGGCATGTTATAATTAAATGCAGGTAGTCATACGAAATGACCTATTAAACTATGGACCCAACTGTCACACCCCAATTCTGGACTAACCAATGGTGTGATGAACCGTCATGACAACCAAAGGTTCAAACCAGGATCTCGTATAGGCTATGCCAACCATGTTAAACCAAAACACATTCACAGTAATAATCAGAGATAATAAAGTAAATAACGGAAGTCTTATTAATAATAAACCGAGGTCTACAGGATAAATAATTAAATGATCCAGTTATCTCCAATTAACCAAAACACAATTAATACATATTACAAGTATCAAAATACGAAAGTTAAACACTAAGCGTAACAATGGTGGAAACACTCGCTTGACGAATCTCGCTCGTCCTCTACAACTTGCACATCCATAGCCACTATATGTCCATACTTTGGTGTATCCATGTAGTCTTCAACAGTAATGCCTGCAACATCAGAAACTAAAAAGAATTGCGCGCGCGAGGGTCAGCTCTCCAACTTGAGCTCAGTGAGTAAACAAAACAATGCAACAAACATATGCATGCATTCAATTCATATCTTTGGTCTGGTTTTTAAGTTTACAATGTGCTATAGAAAGGTTTGGTGGACCCCGCACCTCTATACATGAGTGTGTGAATCCGCCCAATGGATCAAACACCATTTCTGTCCCACATGCACCCACTATGGAATAGAGATAGAGCTAAAGTGTCTGGATCAAACACCGCCAACACTTTCCCTGATGCCCTACCCATACCAATACGTAAGTCCCTATTGGCGAGGGCTTGCAAACTGGGCTCGCAACTAACCAATCCTAATGCCATACAGTATATCCAAGGTCTCACCCTAGCATCCCTCAATACGTCCATAGAGATAGAGCTAAGGCCCCCCGGTAGAGTCAGAGACTACACGATACGAGACCACCTCCCCTGATGCCTTACGATTTAATAGTTCTGCTAAGGTAATGGCGATACGACCATGTTAGTGGGCAAGACTTGCGTAGAGATAGAGCTAGAGTCTGGTGACGAGGTTAGAGACCACCATGTCATGTCCTCCCCCTGATGCTCCACTCACATCCAACACACTAACCACACACATACAATCACATTCCTATTCCTAACATCATCATCATCATCATCATCATGTTATGAATAAACAGAATTAAACATGCATTAATAGTAATAGCAGGAATATTGGATGACATGTGAGATGTACATTACAAGCATACACGCATAGAATCAACATGGCATTGGACTTAATAAAAATAAAGCAGTTTGTTACTATCCAATTAGTTTAGGTCTTATTCCCTTACCTGTTAGCAATACTCGATCTTCCTCCAAGCCTTGTAATTTCCTTGAATTTATTTAATAACCTAAAATTTATATGAATTTAAGTTAAGGTTCATATGCAACATGTTACAGTAGTTGAAAATCGAAACAGAGCACTGATAGGTGTCTGATTTGTCCTATGGTCTCATACTGTGTTGACCTTACTGCCTACGGTCGCTACTCTACGGTTGCATATGGTGCGACCATAACTGCGACCATATGGTTTCTGAAATCTTTTCGAATGCCTATGGTCGATCCTCTGATCAGGCTGGTCATGCTATGGTGGACTGTAACTGTGATCTTGAGATTTCTCGTCACATACTACATGCAATTCGAGTATTTTCTGGGTCAAATCCTCTGTTCTTCAATTGGATTTATCCTAAGGTCATCCTATGGCCATTATTAGTAGTTTCTTATCAACCCTAATCATCAAACTCATCCCTCATGGTTATCCTTGGGATTTTCTCAAGGAATTACATAGATCATAATAGGTTGATATCTTCTATCCTCCATAGAAGTCTTATTCCTTAGAGTTTACATCTTTAGAAATTAGGTTCATACCTTTGCCTGTGGTAGAGAGCCAATCTCTTCTCAGCAAATTCCTTTCCTTAGCCTTTTCTTCTTCTCCTTCTCTTCCTTTTCTTTCCTTCTCTTTCTCTAGGGTTTACTAATGTTCTAAAAAAGTAAAAAAAAGCTGAGGGACATACTTTATATAGAGAAAAACTCTACATATAGAATCCTCTTTCAATTAGGAAATAAATCCCTTAGTTTAGGAAAGTTTCCAAAACTCGGAGTCTGATTTGGGGTCTCATGGTCGATGGGTACGGTCGTAGAACCCATTGACTGTAGGGTCGAAATCATCGACCGTAGGGTCATTGATCAGTGACTACTGTTTCTTCCCATACAGTTTTGGGTGTTTAGTCAATTTTTATACCTAGTTTGTGATCCATATTCACACGATCGGCCTACTTGGTCAAACTATGATAGAAAGACCTGGCATGACACGGTTAGACCAAGTTAGTGTAGTGCGGGTCTTACAACTCCACCACCTTTAACAGAAATTTCGCCCTCAAAATTTGTACGTACGGATCTCACAACTCCCCTACCCTCAAAAGAAATTTCATCCTCAAAATTTAAATGTACCTTCCGAGTTGAATAGGTGGGAATACTGTTTCCACATTGCATTTTTCTCTTCCCATGCAACCTCTTTTATATCTTGGCTTTGCGAGGTTACTTTCACATAATAAATATCCCAGCTCCGGAGATGTTGTACCTTCCAATTGGTGAACTAGGCTAGTACCACTTTAATAGTTAAATCTTCCATCTAATCCAATGGATCCGTGATCAATACCTTTGATGTGGATCTCCAACGTACTTCTTCGATAGAGACGCGAAATACGTCATGCACACTAGACATGGATAGTGGTAACGCTAGTTGATATGCAACTTTTCTATGTCTCTCCAAAATTTTTATGAGGTCCAAAACATATATAGGATACAACTTTCCCTTCTTGTCGAATCGTTTCAAACCATACATAAGTGATATCTTCAAGAACACTTTGTCCCTTATGGCGAACTCGAGGTCTTGGTGTCTCTTTTGACAAACTTGAGCTATCTTGGCCCTTTTCTTTGATCTTATCTGCCACTCGACAGGTTTCTTCAATAGACTCAAGTCTTACAATTGCTCATTCTCAAGCTTCATTCCAAAACAGAGGAGTTCAACATTTCTACCGTACCATGCTTCATAGGTGACATATATATGATAGCTTAGTAGCAAAATCAATCAGCGGTAACTTTTCAACTCGAGCTCCTTTGAATACAATTTCACAGGCTCGGAGAATACCTCCTAAGATCTATATAGTTCGCTCTGACTGTCCATCGGTTTAAGGGTGAAATGCAGTACTAAACCTCAACTTTGTTCCCATCTCTTTCTGTAGTCCCTCCCAAAACTTCGAGGTAAAGCGTGAGCCTCTGACCTTCACTATGCTTTTAGGCATATCATTCAGTCTGGCAATATCATCCACATATAGCTTAATTAGTCGCTCCAAAGCACACCGATGTCGTACAACAATGAAACGAGTCATCTTCATAAGGTGATCTACAGTCACCCAAACTGCGTCAATCGATCTGGGAGTCAGTGGTAAATCGATGACATATTCCATTGTAATGCAGTTCCACTTCCAAGCTGGCTCCGATAGTAGTTTTAGTAAGCCTGCTAGTCTTTGTCTTTCAGTCTTTACTTCCTGACAATTCAGACATTGGAACATGCACTAAGCCACATCTATTATCATTCCTCTTTACCGATATAATCTCTTCAGGTCCTGATACATATTGGTACTTCAGGATGTACCCAATATGGAATGGAATAGGCTTTTAACATTATTTTGTTCCTATGATCAGTATTTTTCACTTTCAGGTATGCATAATCATCCTCTGTATCTCAGGACTTTCTCCGCATCCAAAGTAAGTCAGGGTTAGGTTATCCTTTCTCTAAATGTTCTTGCACCGTTCTTAGAGACTTATCTAACAGAATTGTTGTCTTTACTTCATCCATCAAATCAGAGATGATCTTTAATGCTGTGAACCTAAGCGAGGACCTACTGCTACATAAGTTCATCCATAAGTTCTCACTCAACTGGATCATCATGAGTTTTTATCATATGTGGCTCTTCCTCTAAATCTAAATCTGTTGCTGCAGAACAGAAGGTGACATTCGTACTAGATCTTCCTTTTGCTTAATTATGCTCCTTTTTGCTCAAACCCTCAACTACTACATTAGCCTTGCTCGAGCGACACTGCGTATCACGGTCTTAATCCTTTAGGAGTTCCAACCATTTCCTTAGCTTCATGTTCAACTCTTTCTGGGTGAGGAGATAATTAAAACTCTTGTAATCCTATTTAATCTGAAATTCTTCTCCGTATAGATAATGTTTCCAAGTCTCGATTGCATGAATCACCACCGCTAACTCCAAGTCGTGAGTCAGGTAATTCTTTTCATGCTCTTTCAATTGTCTTAAAGCATATGCAATCGCTTGTTTTTCTTGTATCAGTACGCATCCTAGACCCAATCCGAAAACATCGGTGTATAGAGTAAAAAGTTCCCTGGTGCAGGAACGATCAAGATGGGAGCTGATATCAACCTTGTTTTTAGAGTCTGGAAACATTCTTCACACGTGTTAGTCCAAATAAACTCCTCTCCCTTCCTAGTTAGCTTGGTAAGAGGTATTGCGATTCTAGAGTAATCTTCCACGAATCGTCGATAATAACCCGCTAAACCGAAGAAACTTTTGATTTCTGCAACGTTCTTAGGTACTTCTCACCCTATGATTTCTTTTATCTTACTAGGGTCCACCTTTATTCCTTCTGATGACACTATGTGACCCAAGAAAATCACCTCGTTCAACCAGAACTCACATTTCTTGGACTTGGCATAAAACTTCCCCTTTTTCAGCCATTGTAAGGCTACTCTAAGGTCCATTACAAGACTTCCTTTGTCTTTGGAATATACCAAAATATCATTGATAAAAGCTATGACCGAAGTATCCAACACATCATTAAATACCTGATTACAAGCTCTATAAAATATGTGGGTGCATTGATCAAACCAAAAGACATAACCAGGAACTCATAATGGCCATTCTCGATTTTAAAAGCTATCTTCGGAATATTACTGTCCAAATTCTTCAGTTGATGATATTATGAACAAAGATCAATCTTAGAAAATACCTTTGCACCTTGTAGCTGATTAAACAAGTCCTCGATCTGAGGTAGTGGGTATCGGTTCTTGATCGTGAGCTTGTTCAATTCCCGATAGTTTATACATAGCTGGACACTATCGTCCTTCTTCTTCATGAATAGCACTGGCGCTCCCCGTGATGAAATACTTGACTGATTAGAACCTTTGTCTAATTACTTTTGTAGTTGAGTCATCAGTTTCTTCAACTCTGTAAGAGCTATTCTATAGGGTGCCTTAGACATAGGTGTCGTCCCTGGTAACAAGTCGATTACGAACTCGATCGCACGATCAAATGGCAACCTGGGTAAGTTTCCTACAAACACATCAGAAAATTTACGCATCACATCAATATCTTCCATCTGTGGTGCCTTTTTAGTGTCGTCTACCACAGATACCATATACTCAACTCCTTTCTTTTCAAAGCATCTCCTAGCCTTTAGCATAGAGAGGATGAGCTTCTACTTCCTAAGCAATATGCTTCCAATAAAACCAAATTATGTGCCATCTTTGTTCTTAAATGAAAACCTCTTCTATGCACATAATAGCTTTATAGAGTGTTGAGACAACCAGTCTGTCCCCAAGATGATGACAAAGTCTGCCATCTCAAGTGAAACTGGGTTGCATCCAAATTTCATCCATCCATATGATTCGGACATTGTTTATCACACTCATAAATCACAACATCTAGTTGTGAGGACTAGGGAAAAAAATTTGAAAATTGAATTTATGCTTATTTTTAAAATTGAGTTTTCATGTAGTTAAAGTTGTCTACCCTCATACACTCAAACTGGGATCTAGAAAGTTCTCACCTTCAGACCCCATCCATTTATGCCAGTGGAGGGTAAGAAGACTGGAGTCACCACCTAGATAAGGTTTAAGACCTATAATGATGTCCCTCAATGGAGGGACACTAATGACTCACGCAAATGGAATGACTATTTTGTCTCACCAAAGGCGGGTAAGTGCCAAATTACAAGTTGGGAAGGTGTTAGGCACCCAACTCGCCCGGTTGAACCGGTCTCGCTAAATCCTATCCTTTTCCTATAATTTATGAACACTTGGGGCTATCTAAATATAATACAAGGTAGAAGGGGAAATCCTAAATGGATCTCTAATTCTTTACTAACTATGCATAGCATAAGCTAAAATTAAACAAATTAAATAAGAAAATAATTACAAAATGAATCAAAGAATTTAAAAAATGGCTTAATCATACATCAAAAGAAAGGAAAAAATGATAAACAACATATGACCGAGGTCTGGGACAATCCCAAACTGCCTACGTATCCCTGTGCGGCGGGAATCAGGCCAAACGTAGTTCGGGCGGGTGTGTACGTACCAGGTGTGTGCAAGAGAAGGAACGCTCCCAAAATATTGGAACACATCCCAAACGATGGATGCTCCCGTAATCATGGAATACATCCAATGGTGAGAGATGTTCCCACAACAGTGGGACCCATCTCAGTGTTGAGGTACTCCCTATCACAAGGAAGTCTGCTGGTGAGGTAATCCCATAATACATGGAACTTACCTCAATTTGACCGAGCGTGGAGTGACCAAACTCCCCCGCAGCCTTCGTATCCCTCAAGACCGCTGTCTCTCCAGAATCAGGTCAAGCGTAGTTCCCAAAGATTGATGAGTAATACTCAGGAAAGGCCACATGCCTCAGCTCCCCACACACGGGGTTCACTAACATCTCACTCATATCCCATATTCGGGATACCCAGGTGGACTGCCCGTTGGGCCAAATTTGAGCTTAGCAAGGCAGTGGTGGGTACACGTAAGTACGGTTTCAGATAGAGCCTCGCAAGGCCGGGTGCGTACTTGTAAGTACGGCTTCGGAACAGAGCCTCGCAAGGCAAGGGTGGAAAAATATTTGAAAATGGTCGGTCCACACATTGATTCCCAAACATGAGAGATGATTGGCCTAAGACCACAGACAAAATTGGGTAATGGTTGGGTTAGAGATCAACCATGATTCCCAAGCATCACCAAAAACATGCAAATATGAACACATTTTTTTGTATTTTTCTCTTTTTCTTCTTTTTTTTTGTATTTTTCTTTGTAGAAATGAAAGCAATTTTGGGATTAACCGTAATGGTTAAGCGGGCCCATGATCTTGGCAGGGGGCCCACACTAGTCAGCTTGGGGTTTGAGGTTCCTAGCAAGAGTGGACTCATTAGAGTCCCCTAAGCATTTCACAACACTGGGGGATGGGATTGCTACATGGCATCAAATTAATTTAAGCAACCAGTGATAAGCATCCCAACATGTAAGTGAAGTGAAGTTAGACATGCCAGTATATCAAAGGCTAAAATCCACGATCAAACGGGTTAAACCATACCTATCATGAAGCTGAATTAGCCGATCACCAAGGATTAATCAATTCAACACTAGAATTGGACTAATCCAACATTCATCCACAATAAGCCAACATCAGCATACCACATACCATTTAGGAAAAGACACAACCGTTCAACCACATGATGGTGTTGAGTTCAAGATAAAGCACATCAACAAGATATATGATATTAATCACAATAACATTGCAGGTTATGCAAGATAGTATGAAAAACTAGCTAGAATTACATCTAGCACATCATATTAGATTTCACATGGAGAAATTAAAAATTAATTGAAAAACCAGCAGGAGATGAACTGACATGAAAACAAGCTTAAAATAACAAACCAGAGAGGGATTGATTAACAAGTTGGGACTAAACTGATCAAGCCTGAGATGTGATTTAAATAAGTGTCATCAATTCATAAAACCATAAAAGGGAGAGATAAGATAAGATAATATAGTAAAACAGATTCACCATAAGCCCTATCAATATCTATCTTTGCCATGGAGATGCAAAACTGTGAATGCTGACCTCACTCAGCCACTTGAATCCCCCATAAAAATTCCATGCCTCTAAACTAGATCAGACATCTTAAAATATAAAAGAAAGGGAAACCGAAACTAACTCTAAGGAAGACGTGACAAACTAAAACCAGAAAATCAGAACCAACCCATACACAAGACTACAAAGTGAGTTTGCCATCCTAACAACCACAAAACAAACTTTCCCTCTTTTCAACCGACCAAAATAAATAATAAAAAAATAAGTAGAACCAAAGTGAAGGAGCAAACTAGATATCCTAGTTCACAAAACCACACCTCCCAAAAACTAAAACTGTAGACAGAAAATAGGATCAAACACCCTCCTTATGGCTGACATAGTTAAACAGCAAAACCAAACAACTGAGACCCATTTTGTAGCAAGTAGCAGAGAAACCCAGCTTAAATTGCTAAAAAGGAAGCAATAAAAGTACATATGATAAACGCTATGAGTTTTAATTAAATGAAATCACTCAGTCCTACAATCGAGCGCATTATGTGCAGCAAGAAAAGAAACCAGAAGAAGCAACATAACCTCTAAATGGAACCCATGTTTGTGATGTGAGGAGACGAGAGAACAAAACAAAAAGAACCTAGGAACCAAGACCCATCCCTGAGATAATAAGATATAAAAATGAAAGAATCATGGGAAGGGAGGAAGAAAAAAAACAAACATTACAAGGATTCATGAGCCACTCATCATGCGATCGACGGATTCATCGATCAAATACATAAAAATAACAACAAAAGAAACAAAAAAAGGAAAAGGAAAAGGGAAAAGGGAAAAGGGGACGGACTTACCTATGCTGGTATTTCCTTCCTCTTCTCGCTTTTTCCTGTTCCTCCTCTCTAGCTTTCTCTTTCTTGCTTACAAACCCTATTTTTAGAAGCAATACCTTCTGCTTCTTCCTCTTGCCTAAAACCCAGCTTTCACGAAGGGCATGCCTCTCACTCTCTCACCGCTGATCCTCTCTTCTATCTAGCCGTAGAACCCTCTTCTCCTATTCTGTTCTTCTGCCACTCTCACACTCCCCTCTGCTCGCTGCTCTCTACTCACCTTTCTTCGATTTTTTTTCCTGAAAGATATGCCCCTTCCTCCCTTTTATCTCTTCCTCTCTGCTTCTGTCCGCCGGTCCCTCCAAATGGGGGTTTAATGGCTGCAGGAAATGAGGGACCTCCTCATCTGCTGTCGATGGATGAAGATGCTGAGGCAGCTGGGGAGAAGCAATGTTCGGCGGCTTTTGGGGGAGGGATTTCGGGGAGGAGGGTTGAGGTGTCGACCTCCCCTCTTCCCTTGCTACTCTCTCCCTCACCGCCTCTCTCAATCTCTCAGTTCCTCTTTTTCTTCTCTTCTCTCCGATTTGATTTTTGATTTTTTTCTCATGTCTTCGATCTCTTCTTTTAGGGATCTGGATTGTTCTTTTTTTTTTTTCATTTTGTTCCCAAATTGCCCCCACCCCTTTTTTCATTTTACGGAATATATATATATATATATATACACATATATACCGTTTCTTTTCTTTATTTTCTTTTCTTTTTTTATATATCTTTGTTTCATTCATTTTTTTATTATTATTATATTATTTTTTTTATTTCTTTTTGATACACCCCTCTCATTGAGTATGGTGCCCCAATGAGAGCGAAGATCCCCATAGTGGCAAAATAGGGGTGCTGACAGATACCCCTCTTCAGTCGAAATTATACTAATTGAGGCTGAAGACAAGAAGACTCCAGTTTTGCCACAACCATTATTGGAAAGTTATGTAAAACAAAACATGGGCTTTCTTGAGTAGCGACCATGGCGACCTTGGAACTCCCAAAACAGACCCGAAAAACAAGGATGAGCTTTCACGCATTTCTCGGAACCACTCAGGGAGATTATTCTGCAACAACAGAACCAAATTTCCAAAGCGAAACTGACACCTTGCACATGCGAGCCCTAAAGTCAGAATCGAAGGCGAGCTTTCACACATTTAACGGAACCGCTCAGGGAGATTATTCCGCAACAATGGAACCAAATCTCAAAAGTGAAACTGACACCTTGCACACGCGAGCCCCAAAGTCAGGATCGAAGGTGAGCTTTCACGTATTTCACGGAACCACTCAGGGAGATTATTCCACAACAACGGAACCAAATCTCAAAAGCGAAACTGACACCCCGCACACACGAGCCCCAAAGTCAGAATCGAAGGCGAGCTTTCACGCATTTAGCGGAACCGCTTGGGGAGATTATTACTCAACAAAGGAATCAAATCTCAAAAATGAAACTGACACCACGCACACGCGAGCCCCAAAGTCAGAATCGAAGGCGAGCTTTCATGCATTTCGTGGAACCGCTCGGGAGATTATTCCGCAACAACATAACCAAATCTCAAAAGTGAAACTAATACCCTACACACGTGAGCCCCAAAGTCAAAATCGAAGGCGATCTTTCACGCATTTAGCAGACCCGCTCGGGGAGATTATTCCTCAACAAAGGAATCAAATCTCAAAAGCAAAACTGACACCTCGCACACACGAGCCCCAAAGTCAGAATCGAAGACGAAAGGCCAGTGCCTCAATGAACAAGGACCGCATTAGCATGAACTGTCAAAACTCGTCAGACAAAAGCTGAGACATCCTATACTCAGTAGGACCCCAACCAAAAGAGATTCACCGGTGATGCATGGGATGAATCAAAAAATAGGCAAGCTTAAGACAAACTGTACAAGAGTTAAATACTCGGGCAGATATCAAGCATCAATCATAAGATGAATAAAGCATTAAATGGTGATGAAATAACTAAGATGAACAATGTGGAGATTTTCATTCAAAGTCAGAAGCAAACATTACAATGTCAGCGTACTAAATGTAAACATCAGTGCATATAAGTACAAAGCAATGTTAATTCAGGTAACAAAGGATCTGGGATATCCCTAAGGGACAAACACTTGGATGAGGGAGACCACAGGTAGGGTTCTAGTCAAAACGATGGTAAACTAGTTCTCCCAGGCAGAGAAAATGTTTTGAACCAAATCCAGAGTTAGCTCCCTGCAAGACACTGGCTCATCAAGAGATTCATGTACAAGAGGTGGTAGGCCATGCTGTTGATGAACTTGATTCGGAGAGTAGAACATCGTATGTGTAAGACCCATAAATTGGACTTGAGTGCCACCCGGGGTACTCGTCACAACATAATTTTCTCTCCACCAGCTACAACCCCACTGGATGTCTGCAGATCTGATCATGGTGAGCCGGCTTGGCCAATCTGTCTCTTTGTGGTAGTCCGCACCATTGGCTCTCCCCCAATATTGGTTATATGTGAACTCAGGAACTTGTAGAGCTGGAATCAAACTCAATCTCTCCAGGAGCCAACACTGTAGTATATGCGGCGACCCTATAAATCGATCCAAATCAAACTTGCTGTTACGCCTTGCCATCACATCAAGGCCGTTCAAAGTTTCTGCCAAAACAGTTTGTATAATATCACCACCATCCTTAGCATGGATAATGAGGTCCACTATGGTAGGGGACTCTGTGCGCTTCTGGATTCTTAGCAAGTAACGAGCGATCATGCAATAGATGAATACTCTTCCTCTATGTACCTTTGCTTGGAAGTCCTCAGGGTCTTTGCATGCATACTTTTTAGTCATTTCCTGGATGTCCAGTCCCCCATTTTTGAAGAAAACTTTGACTTCTTCCTTACTCCACTCGAAGTGTTCTTGGATCTTCTGAGTGTACTCGCCCCGAAGTGGAGGTTTGAAGATCCTCTCCCTATAAAGGTACATCAGACATGCCCTGAATTCTTCCATTGTAGGGCACATCATTGCATCACCAAATTTGAAGATGTGCATTGAGGGGTCCCAGAATTTGGCCACTGCTTTCAACAAACCAGGACAGAGGCGCATGTTGTGAAGGCCACATAGGGCTTCGAGATGATATGGTTTTAAAGGTGAGGTGTCTCTCCCAGAATTGAACCATTCCCACTTCCTAAGACCTTTGTTCATGTTGTCGCATAGCTTTTAAACAAAAAAGTCAGTCTTGTACATCACAAAAGTAGTAAACTAAGGGTTCAAGTCCACAATAAAATGTTTATACAATTGAGAGGTCTCCCACTTAGGAGTGCATAAACATGAATATTTGAATGCATTTTAATAAATCATGTACAACTTTACTGCATATTATAGCTATGTTTGTGCACTACATCCTAATAGTCAGACCAAGTGCAAAGAAGATGAAGGCCTAGCTAGGCTTACAAGAAGTTGTCCACATGGTTGACTATGGGAGGATCTTTGGGCTGCTTATGTAGAGTGACTGATCCCCAAGAGAGGATGCCACCTTTTGGGCAAAGAAACATAGACCTTGGAATTTGGGACGTCATCGAATGGATAAACGACAGATGAATTCCAGTCGAGTTACAGGATCGTAAATGTATAGAATGACCTATTCACGAGAGACAGTGCCATACAGATTCATTCACAAAGGAAGGAGGCCAAAGATGTAAACTCTGGGAATCCGTTGGATTGGAGAACGGGAGAAGAGTTTCGACTATAGAAGGATTTTTTCCCTGATAATGATGAGAAGACATGACCTTTTAGCTGATAATAAGCCCGATCAGATCAAAGAGGTCCAAGGTTTCACAAACTATGGAAGTCCAACCCCCTCTTTTTTTTTCTTTTTTTCCTTTCTTCTTTTTTTTCAGGGGTAAAACTAAACATAATACTTTTTTATCTGATCCAGATTTGTCAGATACTGCAATTCTTCTCCATCAAGGTCGGCCAACCGTATAGCCTTTCCTGGGAGGATTTCCTTGATAGGAAAAGGTTTGCTTTAATTTGGACGGAACTTATCCCTAGGGTCGTGTATGGGAGCCCTTTGCTCTTTTAGCACCAAGTCTCCAACAACCAAATGACGAGGATGTACTTTCTTATTGAAGGTAGCAGGAATCCTCTATTGATACTTCTTGAATTGTCTGCTGCTCTCATCCTTTTTTCGTCAATAAAATTCAAGTCCTCATATCTCGCTCGCCTCCATTCGGCCTCAGAGATCTTAGATTCCATAAGGGTCCTCAAGGAAGGGACCTTTAATTCAACGGGAAGAACTGCCTCCATACCATAGACTAAGGAGTAGGGAGTTGCTCTCGTAGATGTCCTAGCCGAAGTGCGGTAGGCCCATAAAGCATAGGGAAGCTTATCTGCCCAATCTGTGTTAGTTTGTGCCATCTTCTGCAGGATAACCTTGATGTTCTTGTTAGCTACCTCGACTGCCCCATTTGTCTATGGGCGATAAGGAGAAAACCTATGCTAATTGATATGGAACTTTTCACACAAGTTTTGCACCTTACCTCTGAAATGTGTACCTTGATCAGATATCAAATCCTGAAGCATGCCGTGGCGGAAAATGATGTACTCTTGTAAGAACTTGGCTACTTTGTTGGTAGTAAGCTTGGCATAGGACTGTGCCTCCACCCAATTCATGAAATAATCTATGGCAACCAGGATAAATTCATGTCCATTGGATGCCTTGGGGTTTATCTTCCTAATCACATCTATACGCCCGGTCGAAAACAGCCAAGGAGAGCTCAAAGTATGCGACTCTGCTGGGGGCACATAGATAAGATTGGAAAATATCTGGCACTTGAGACATATTTTCACAAAGTGGACACAGTCTGCTTCCATTGTGTTCCAATAATACCCCAAGCGTAGGATCTTTTTAGCAAGCATCTTGGCATTCATGTGGGGTCCACATATCCCTTCATGGATTTGTTCAATAACATTCCGGGCCTGTTCCTCATTGACACAAACCAACTGGACTCCATCATAAGACCTCTTATATAGAATATATTCACATAATATGAACTGGGCAGCACATCTCCTCAGGGTTTTCTTCTCTCCTGATGTCGCATATGTAGGGTATTTAGATTCCCTGATGAAATCCACTATAGGGGCAAACCAAGGTCGACAGTCTGCTGTCAGCGCATTGACCTCTTCATCCATGTAAGTCGGCTGTATCATTCTTTCAATTATTAAAGGTTGCATCTTCTCATTTGGATTATCCCCAATCATTGACGCTAGTGTTGCCAACGCATTAGTATATCGATTTGTATCTCTCAGGAAGTATCCAAATTCTATCTCTTTGAATTTACTGGCCAAGACTTGAGCCCAATGTTTATAAGGTATGAGTTTTTCATCTCTTGTCTTCTAGTCTTCCCTAACTTGATAGATAACGACTGAAGAGTCTCCATACACTTTCAATTTCTATACACCAAAGGACAAACCCGTTCGAAGCCCTCTCACACAGGCTTCGTACTCCGTAATATTATTTGTGCATTTGAACTCCAAAAAAAAAAAACAAAGGTATGAATACACCGTCGGGATCGACTAACAATACCCCAGCTCCATATCCTCGATGATTTGCCACGCTGTCAAAGAACATCACCCAAGTGTTATCTCCCAGTTCTTCTTGAACAGTGGAGACTTCTTTACTAGGAAATACGTCCTCCAATTGCCTAAGATTTACTTCGATTGGGAGGGATGACAAATGCAGTTATCAAACTCCCCTTGATAGACTTTTGGTTCATGTAGGTAATATCAAACTCCGAAAGCAGCAACAACTACCATGCCATTCTTCCTGTCAAGGCTGGCTTCTCGAAAAGGTACTTGATCAGGTCCATGCGGGAGATAAGGATAATAGGATATGAGAGCATGTAATGTCTCAATCTCCTCGTTACCCAGACCAAAGCCGTGCATGTTTTCTCCAAAGGGGTATAGTTAACCTAATAGCCTATG
Source organism: Protea cynaroides (assembly GCA_028583415.1). Taxonomy (NCBI): domain Eukaryota; kingdom Viridiplantae; phylum Streptophyta; class Magnoliopsida; order Proteales; family Proteaceae; genus Protea; species Protea cynaroides. Next base: position 44,575,585 of record CM053271.1, read on the forward strand.
AACTTCTTGCTTAGATAATACACAGCCCTCTTAGTACGTCCATCTTCGTCATGCTGGGCAATCATGGATCCCATTGACTCTTCCAAGACAAATAAATACAACAGAAGTGGTCTCCCAGGGGTTGGCGGGACCAAAACTGGCGGATTAGTCAGATATGCCTTGATCCTTTCGAAAGCCAACTGGTACTGGGGATTCCAAGTCTTTGGCTGGTCCTTCTTTAATAGCTTGAAAATAGGTTCACAGATGGCTGTCAGATGTGCTATGAATCTGTTTATGTATTGCACTCTTCCTAGGAATCCTCTGATCTCCTTTTCTATTTGTGGAGGAGGCATTTTAGATATAGCTTTAATCTTGGCCGGGTCAATCTCTATACCCCTTTCACTCACCAAAAAGCCCAATATTTTTCCAGCAGTTACTCCAAAAACACACTTCTATGGATTCAACCTCAACTTGTATCGCTTTATCCGTTCAAAGAATGTCCTCAATGCCGTGAAGTGATCGTCCTTGGTAATTGACTTCACAATCATATCATCTACATATACTTCAACCTCTTTATGGATCAAGTCATGGAGGATAGTAGTAGCCATTCTTTGGTAAGTAGCCCCAACATTCTTAAGCCCAAATGGCATTACTGTATAACAATAAGTACCCCAATCTGTAGTGAATGAAGTCTTCTCTTTATCCTCTGGTGCCATCTTTATCTGATTGTAGCCTGAAAAGCCATCCATGAAAGATAACAGTGCATGTCCAGCGGTGTTGTTGACCAATATGTCAATCTTGGGTAGCGAAAAGTCATCCTTAGGGCTTGCTTTGTTCAGATTCCTATAATCCACACATACCCTTAATTTACCATCTTTATTTGGGACAGTGACAATATTGACCAACCACTCAGCGTAATGGACCACTTCAAGAAAACCGGCATCAAGTTGCTTCTGGATATCCTCCTTGACCTTCAAAGCCCACTCTGGCCTCAATCTCCTCAATTTTTGTTTGTGGGACTTTGAACCAGGCATCAAGGGAATCTTATGTTGGACCACCTCAGGGTCTATTCCAAGCATATTCTCATAAGACCAGGCAAAGACTTCTTAAAATTCTTTGAATAACTCCACCATATTAGCTGTTTCTTCCTCAGTTAAGGTTACCCCAACCTTGATCTCACTGGGCTCTTCAGTTGAGCCCAAGTTGACCATTTTGAAATCCTCTTCGACTGGTCGGGCCTTCATTTATTTTAAAGCCTTGATAGATCGCATTGGCTCAGGAGAAGGTTCATCATTTTCATCATTATCCGAGTCAGAGTTAGTATAATCGACAGGAATGGAAGAAGAAGAAGACAATGTATAATCGAAAGTGAAATTTTTATTACTAATAGAAGAGGTGTCTACAGGATAGGAGGTCCCAAGTGGGACAGAATCAACACTAGAAAATGTTTGCATCTTATCTAAACTTGTACTAGGCACAGACACAGCCAAATTGTTCAAAATACATGACTCATTAAAAAAGACAAAATGGTCTACACAACTCCAATTAGGGATAATCCCATCAAAAGGATGAATAAGCTGGTGTGGACCCAAATCCTTGCTCTCACTTTCCTCGGTGATGGCCAAGACTCCTTCATCGTCGAACAAGCTGCCGACATCCACGAACTCTGATCTCATCTTTTCCGCATCACTTTGCTTTTGAATCCCCATCAGCTCCAGCTCTACCCAATCAATATCACAGTTAAAGAAGATCTCAAAGCCAGGAACTTGTCGTTGAAGGTGCACGTCATACCATGGCTCGGGGAAGCCACAAAATGGAAAGTCTGACCCTTCCTTGACGAAGTGTCCATTAAAAGTTATAGAAGTTGAGATCTCTTCCCATTGAAATAGAGGCTATGGATCTCTTGGTTCGACCATTGTTGCTGCCATGTCTTACTACTGCTGCTGCCTTTTCTTGGAAAAGTTGAAAACTGCCTACTATTCTTGTACCTTCTTTTTTCGAGCCTCGAAAAATGATCATCGGCTCTCCTCCGCTTCTGGTCAATCAGGGCCAGGTCTTCCTTGGAAGGAACGTACCCCAGTCCAAATATGTTCTCATTTATCATTAGAGAAAGCACATTGATGTCACCTTGTTGATGCAAACCCAGACCCATTCCTGGGAAAAAAGACATGTTAAGCAATGAATGAAATACAAAATTTAAAATCTTACCTGAGGGTTCTGACAGTGTTGTTGACAGGATTGAACTGATCTGGAACCCACTCAGTTGCACTCTTGTACTGTCCTCTGAACTGCTGTCTCCCACTGCTAGGGCATTAACCATGTCGGAATCGGCATACACTGTCACCACCACCCCTTCATATTGAAATCTGACCTTCTGATGCAATGACGAGGTGATGACTCCTTCTTTGTGGATCCAGGGCCTTCCCAAAAGCAGATTGAAGGAAGCAGGTATGTCCACCACATGAAGCTCGACGTCAAACATAGCAGGACCCACCTTAATTTGTGCATTAAGTACTCCATTGATGGTCCTCCTGGTATAGTCATAAGCCTTAACACAGTGTGTGGAAGGCCTGAGCTCCGCCTCATTGAACCCAAGATGCTTGAAAGTGCTCAGAGGGAAGACATCCAATGCTGAGCCTTCATCTACAAACACTATTGGAATCAAGTGATCCCTGAGGCCGATGGTGATATAAATAGCCTTGTTATGCATCCTTCCTTCATCAGTGAGGTCGGCATCACCATACATCAAGGAGTTAACAACATGAGATCCCCCAACTATGTTTGCTAGCTCAGTACAATTAGTGGAGACTGGAACTTGGATGCTGGCTAATGATTTCAGAACTGCGTCTCTGTATGCCTTGGATGCCATGAGTAACCCCCAAATTGACACATTAGTCTGTGTCTTTTCCAGCTGCTTCAAAATAAGGTTCTGGGGCTCAAGGGAAATACATTGCTCTTTCCCCTTGTATCTTGCCAACTGTCCGGGATTATCAACTGTCAGGTTTGCAGGCTTGAAGGTCTTTCCACTCCGGGTTTCTGCTACAGGCTTGTCATCATACCCAGGGATGTAAATCTCCAGGTCACTGAAATCTTGGGTCGCTTGAGCTACCTCTAGCTCATCCTCAATGTATATGATCAAAGGGGTTCCCTTCTCAACCCTTGCTACAGAATGCTTTGTCTATTGAGGGAAGACCACCTCTAAATCATACTCTGGTTCTTGCTTGATAGCCACAACCTCAGATGATCCCTCATACTTGTTCTGGTTCTTCCAACTGTATACGAGTGAAACTGAAGATGCGCCATATTCATCAAAATTCTCAAAAGGTGAAAAATTCTAATGACAATTGTAATGACCATCCTCCTCCCCTTCCTCTATGAAGTTGATAGAGTAGTTAGGGAGAGGATTTTTTGCTGTAGATGCTGGTCGATTCTGAATGGCAAAAGTTCCAGCCTCCAGTGCATCTTGAATCGCTTCCTTTAAGGTGAAGCAGAACTCTGTGCTATGCCCAGCCTGGTTATGGAACTTGCAGAATCTGTTCTGCCTAAAACTTGCTGGGAGAGGATTGGGTAGTACTATTGGTCCAGGGGGCTTTAATTGGCCAGCCTTCATCAATTTATCCATGATCAATTCTCTTGGTAAACCCAGCTCTGTGTATTGTCTGCTTGCTCTTTGATTCCTCTGAGGATACAGAGCTTCAATCAATAACGGGGTTGAAGAGGCCACTGCCACACTTTTGGCCTGAGAAAAGGAATTTGCACTAGACGCTTTGGAAGAATTATTTCTCCTGCATGAGCTGCCCTCAGATATTACCTTATTGCCTTTATGCGGGAGATCCCCGTGGTTGATCGCATCCTCGATCTATTGCCCAGCGGCGATTAAGGTCTGGAATGTGGTGATGCCTTGTCCAAAGATAAAAGTTTAATATGGGTTGACCAACCCTCTCATCATCATGGTGACTTGCTCTCTCTCAGAAGGTCTGTTCCAGATTTGCACAGCAATGGCCCTGAACCTGGCCAAGTAAGCGGTGAATCCTTCTCCGGGCAACTGCATGATTGTTTCTAACTGTCTTCTGTGGGTTTCCACTTCAGTGTTATAAGAATAATGTTCCACAAAAGCAGTTGTAATGTCTACCCAGGACTTGATTTGGGAGGGTTTCAAGTGCAAGAACCATTTGTGAGCCCCACCAGATAAAAAGAAGAATTGGCCAAACTCCTCATCTGTGAACCCTCTCCCAATCCTCAAGATACCAGTAAATGATCTAAGATGGGTGGTGGGGCAGCCCGATCCATCAAATTTCTCCAGAGGCCATTTGAATTTATCTGGCAGCTTGGCCTTTGGGAAGTAATTCACTCCCTCAACGTCTATAATTTGATCTTCCATTCCTTTCATTCCTCGAAGCAAATGCTCTACATTGTGCAATCGACTCATGACAGCTGAACTGGCCAACAGTTTATCCACTTTCGATAGCTTACTGGGGGAAGGCTCCTGAATTACTATCTGGGGCGAAGGAGATGCATTCATGGGGGTGGTGGGACCATTGCCCCCTCAGGTGAGGCTACGACATTGGAGGCTGTTTGCGGCCCAATATTCATGTTTTGCTTGACCAATCCTACCATGGCGTGAACTGTTCGCTCCAAACTGGTAAGTCTGGTGGTCAAAATGGCGATTGAATCCTCTAAGGGCTCATGACGATCTTCTATCTCATGATCTTCCATTTCCTCTGCCAGACTAACCGACTCTCTAGGATATCCTTGAGTTGATTGAAAACTGGGGACTCTATGTAGCCTCCTAGAGGTGGGATCCCTTACCCAACTGGATGTTATGTTTCAACTCTCCTGAAGATGACTGGAAATGTGGAACAGGGGAATAAAAGTCAGTACTCTAACAGATAAGGAGAACCAAGAATAATGCACGCATCAAAGCTGACTCAATCAGACAAAGTTAGATCCTATGTAAGAACTCCATTAGGTTAATCCTCGCCAATTCCGACGATTCAGATTGATTCTTTGGTTGGTTTTCAGCAAGAGGGTATCTGTGAAATAGACTATACCTCAGGTTGAAACTCCAACTAAATGACCACATCAGGATCGTTGGATTTAGGAGGGATTTATCATCTGAGAGGACGCGCACAGGATATCAAAGAATTTTCAATCTTGAACAAATGAGTGATGGCTTCATCAGTGACCACCCACGTTAAGCGAGGTAAAACTGGGTAAAGACAACACTTAGGTGTTCAGGGATGAATCAAGCATACAAGTGTCAGTAATGTGATAATGGGACACGACAAGGCTACCTTGACAAGGATAAGAATGTCTATCACCGTATGCATGATGAGTCAAAGACACCTAAATCCCTTTATATACCCGCATAGCCGTGAGTACAGGCCAAGGTTGTGGCTTCGCCTGGCAGGTCATCCAATATGCACTGGAGCCCGTTTCAGCTAAGCACGAGGTTTGTAACAATAGTAACCAATATCTTTGAGAACCATGATATCACTATACCATAAAATACTCAGCAATGTATACAATGCACCTAAACAATCAAGGTTGAAGATCACTGTTTGCTACTTCTACACCGAACTACAACCTAAAGCCCCAAGACATAAATTTATGCATAAAGAGAAAAGGATAAGGATTTACAATCTGGAGTTTGGCCTGAATCCCCAGCAGAGTCGCCGCAGTGAATACCAGGGAAAAAAATTTGAAAATTGAATTTATCCTCATTTTTAAAATTGAGTTTTCATGTAGTTAAAGTTGTCTACCCTCATTACACTCAAACTAGGATCTGGAAAGTTCTCACCTTCAGACCCCATCCACTTATGCCAGTGGAGGGTAAGAAGACTAGAGTCGCCACCTAGATAAGGTCTAGGACCTATAAATGATGTCCCTTAATGGAGGGACACTAATGACTCGTGCAAATGGAATGGCTATCTCGTCTCACCAAAGGCGGGTAAGTGCCAAATTACGAGTTGGGAAGGTGTTAGGCACCCAACTCGCCCGGTTGAACCAGTCTCCCTAAATCCTATCCTTTTCCTATAGTTTAAGAACACTTGGGGCTATCTAAATATAATACAAGGTAGAAGGGGGAATCCTAAATTGATCTCTAATTCTTTACTAACTATGCATAGCATAAGCTGAAATTAAACAAATTAAATAAGAAAATAATTACAAAATGAATCAAAGAATTTAAAGAATGGCTTAATCATCATCAAAAGAAAGGAAAAAATGATATACAACATATGACTGAGGTCTGGGACAATCCCAAACCGTCTACGTATCCCTGTACGGCAGGAATCAGGCCAAACATAGTTCGGGCGGGTGTGTACATACCAGGTATGTTCAAGAGAAGGAACGCTCCCAAATATTGGAACGCATCCCAAACGATGGATGCTCCCATAATCATGGAATACATCCAATGGTGAGAGATGTCCCCACAACAGTGGGACCCATCTCAGTGTTGAGGTACTCCCTATCACAAGGAAGTCTCCTGGTGAGGTAATCCCATAATACATGGAACTTACCTCAATTTGACCGAGCGTGGAGTGACCAAACTCCCCCGCAGCCTACGTATCCCTCAAGACCGCTGTCTCTCCAGAATCAGGTCAAGCGTAGTTCCCAAAGATTGACGAGCCATGGACACGCATCGCAATACTCAGGAAAGGCCAAATGCCTCAGCTCCCCACACACGGGGTTCACTAACATCTCACTCATATCCCATATTCATGATACCCAGGTGGACTACCCGTCGGGCCAGATTTGAGCCTAGCAAGGCAGTGGTGGGTACTCGCAAGTACGGTTTTGGATAGAGCCTCGTAAGGCCGGGTGCGTACTCGTAAGTACGGCTTCGGAACAGAGCCTCGCAAGGCAAGGGTGGACAAATATTTGAAAATAGTCGGTCCACACACCGATTTCCAAACATGAGAGATAATTGGCCTAAGACTACAGACAAAATTGGGTAATGGTTAGGTTGGAGATCAACCATGATTCCCAAGCATCACCAAAAACATGCAAACATGAACACATTTTTTTGTATTTTTCTCTTTTTCTTCTTTTTTTTGTATTTTTCTTTGTAGAAATGAAAGCAATTTGGGATTAACCGTAATGGTTAAGCGGGCCCATGATCTAGGCGGGGGGGCCCACACTAGTCAGCTTGGGGTTTGAGGTTCCTAGCAAGAGTAGACTCATTAGAGTCCCCTAAGCATTTCACAACACTGGGGGAGGGATTGCTACATGGCATCAAATTAATTTAAGCAACCAGTGATAAGCATTCCAACATGTAAATGAAGTGAAGTTAGACATGCCAGTATATCAAAGGCTAAAACCCACGATCAAACGGGTTAAACCATACCTATCATGAAGCTGAATTAGCCCATCACCAAGGATTAATCAATTCAACACTGGAATTGGACTAATCCAACATTGATCCACAATAAGCCAACATCAGCATACCACATACCATTTAGGAAAAGACACAACCGTACAACCACATGATGGTGTTGAGTTCAAGATAAAGCACATCAACAAGATATATGATATTAAGAACAATAACATTGCAGGTTATGCAAGATAGTATGAAAAACTAGCCAGAATTACATTTAGCACATCATTTTAGATTTCACATGGAGAAATTAAAAATTAATTGAAAAACCAGCAGGAGATGAACTGACATGAAAACAAGCTTAAAATAACAAATCAAAGAGGGATTGATTAACAAGTTGGGACTAAACTGATCAAGCCTGAGATGTGATTTAAATAAGTGTCATCAATTCATAAAACCATAAAAGGGAGAGATAAGATAAGATAATATAGTAAAACAGATTCACCATAAGCCCTATCAGTATCTATCTTTGCCATGGAGATGCAAAACTGTGAATGCTGACCTCACTCAGCCACTTAAATCCCCCATAAAAATTTCAACCCTCTAAACCAGATCAGACATCTTAAAATATAAAAGAAAGGGAAACCGAAACTAACTCTAAGGAAGACGTGACAAACTAAAACCAGAAAATCAGAACCAACCCATATACTAGACTACAAAGTGAGTTTGCCATCCTAACAACCACAAAACAAACTTTCCCTCTTTTCAACCGACCAAAATAAATAATTAAAAAAATAAGTAGAACTAAAGTGAAGGAGAAAAACTAGATATCTTAGTTCACTGAACCAAACCTCCCAAAAACTAAAACTATAGATAGAAAATAGGATCAAACACCCTCCCTATGGCCGACATAGTTAAACAGCAAAACCAAACAACCGAGACCCATTTTGTAGCAAGTAGCAGAGAAACCCAGCTTAAATTGCTAAAAAGGAAGCAATAAAAGTACATATGATAAACGCTATGAGTTTTAATTAAATGAAATCACTCAGTCCTACAATCGAGCGCATTATGTGCAGCAAGAAAAGAAACCAGAAAAAGCAACATAACCTCTAAATGGAACCCATGTTTGAGAAGTGAGGAGACGAGAGAACAAAACAAAAAGAACCTAGGAACCAAGACCCATCCCTGAGATAATAAGAAATAAAAATGAAAGAATCATGGGAAGGGAGGAAGAAAAAAAACAAACATTACAAGGATCATGAGCCACTCATCATGCGATCGACGGATTCATGGATCAAATAGATAACAATAACAAAAAAAGAAATGAAAAAAGGAAAAGGAAAAGGAAAAGGGAAAAGGGGATGGACTTACCTGTGCTGGTATTTCCTTCCTCTTCTCGCTTTTTCCTGTTCCTCCTCTCTAGCTTTCTCTTTCTTGCTTACAAACCCTATTTTTAGAAGCAATACCTTCTGCTTCTTCCTCTTGCCTAAAACCCAGCTTTCACGAAGGGCATGCCTCTCACTCTCTCACCGCTGATCCTCTCTTCTATCTAGCCGTAGAACCCTCTTCTCCTATTCTGTTCTTCTGCCACTCTCACACTCCCATCTGCTCGCTGCTCTCTCTACTTACCTTTCTTCAATTTTTTTTTCCTGAAAGATATGCCCCTTCCTCCCTTTTATCTCTTCCTCTCTGCTTCTGTCTGTCGGTCCCTCCAAATGGGGGTTTAATGGCTGCGGGAAATGAGGGACCTCCTCATGTGCTGTCGATAGATGAAGATGCTGAGGCGGCTGGGGAGAAGCAATGTTCGACAGCTTTTGGGGGAGGGATTTCGGGGAGGAGGGTTGAGGTGTTGACCTCCCCTCTTCCCCTGCTACTCTCTTCCTCACCACCTCTCTCAATTTCTCTATTCCTCTTTTTCTTTTCCTCTCTCCGATTTGATTTTTGATTTTTTTTTCTCATGTCTTCGATCCATTCGGATTGTTCTTTTTTTTTTTTCATTTTGTACCCAAATTACCCCCACCCCTTTTTTCATTTTACAGAATATATATATATATATATATATATCATTTTTTTTATTTTATATATCTTTGTTTCATTCATTTTATTATTATTTTTTTTGATACACCCCTCTCGTTGCGTATGGTGCCCTAATGAGAGCGGAGATCCCCGTAGTGGCAAAATCAGGGAGCTGACACTAGTCCAAAAGGGCTTAAACTATCAAAATTTGATTTAAAGGTCTTAATGAACATGTCTAATCCCCTTTTATCTCTTAGTTTTTCAAAAACTGTCATTAATACTCTCCTATCCTAAAAAACTCATTAGCTTACATCTCTTTTATCACTGCTATTCTACCCTGATCTCTCTTTCATATATCTCGACAATCATCTTTTGATTGGTTACTCTCTACATATCCAACATGCTTACTTATAAGCATTAGGGTATATGCTTATAATTTTGTTAATTCTGCCAAACTCTCTTGGTCTTTACTTAATCATCTCGTTCGACATTGGGCATAACTCAGCATCACTTGTGCTAATCCGAATACTATCAATGCCACAAATTTTTTTTACTTCATCCTTATATCTACTCTTAGATATGATTTTAGAAATCTTTGGTCTTGTCAAAATTCATACTGATATAGCCATCTTTAACTCTACTTGAGTGCTATCTATTTCGTTACTGGCTACTCTTGATAGTTCTCACTTTTTGCTCATGTACTCTTTTATAGACATGACTCATATCCATCCATCTAGCAATCTCGAAATAGATCATCCATTACTTCATCTGAGGTTCCTTGGCTATAGAATCTAATATGGATTTAATCATCTTTCTTCCAATAATTCCCTTATTAACTAAGCATCTTTATCAACAAAGGTTAGGGAATGTATGAATCAAAATGTTTATCCAAAAGCAATTCATTTCCTTCTTTCAATTCAATATGATGACGAACACTTGTTTTATCTAGTGAACTTAGGTTTAAAGGATCAGATGTAAATCTATGGTAATCCAATCGACATCCAAAGTTCATTAAGTTACACGGTGGTCCGAATATATGGAAATAGAGGTTTTACAGTTCTTAACCTCATGGTTATTGGTTCTATTGACTATATAATGCCATTGGTCAAGGAACTATAAGAGTAAATCTGGAGAAAATTTTGGTACATCAATAAATCAGGTATAAATTAGAAAGATGTATGCTCAACATGATTAAACCTTTAACTGTTCATTCAGTTTATATCTCTATTCATGTTGTCGACTATGAGAGTAGTTTAGGTTGGTATAATCAGGACTAATTCTAAGGAAACAATATCTATAACTCCAATTGACAGGTTGAATTGAGAAGGTATCCTGTCAAGGCACGAGAATTTAAAATCAGATATGTGCATCCTCTATAATCATAAAAGTAAGTCAATGATGCACCACATCCTATATAAACCTTTCAAGTTATATGGCCACAATAGATTTGATCCCTTGCCAAAAATGTCCGAGGCTTCATCTTCAGAAGACATTCTTTAATCCTTATTGGATCATTCTGCCATGGGACAGTTATCTCATACCTTGGTGGCTGATAAGGGTAGTCACCTTGATACATTTCTTGTTGTGCACCAAGCTTCTGCACTGGGGTATGTGTTACTAGGACTTGCTATATGGTAGGCACTGTGTTATAGCTAACAGGTGCTGGAGGTACAGTGTTGCTACCAATTGATACTGTACATGGTCTGACCCGGAGGTATTGGTGTAGCATTGGAAACTTGGGTAGTGCTTCCCATGGTAACTTGCATAGTCGGTATCATTTATTATTGCTTTTGTATTTTGTCAGACCAAGTTCATTACAACCGTGACCAAGGCACATGGTAGTTCAGGTAGATTGGCTGTAGTGGCCTGGTTGTTCACCCCCTTTGATTTGTTCCAGTCTGATTATCATTATTTGGTATTTGCTCAGATAGGTTTTCATTACCCGTTCTAGACCCAGATAGTGGTGGGGTCGGGTTGCGACCTCTTCTTAATGCTCTACGGTGATAGGTCAGCGTATGGCGGGTCTTACTCAGTGTCTCCACGTCACCCAAGAGTCTAGCTTTATCTTCTTTTATAGTTCTCTTATTTTTTTTATATGGCCATGGTTTTCTTATCTCTCTTGGATTTGGCCCGAGATCTTTCCCTTTACCCCTATAGGAATTTATGCATTATTAGCCACTTTCCTTCTTCCTCTGTCATACCTCGAGTTTCACATCTTGTGGGTATCCACTCGATATTCCAATTTTTCTGCTTTACAGATGCTCCTCCCTTCTTACCACTGTACTATACTCTTTGTATATTTGGACAATAGTCCAATTTATAGACCGTACCATATGTTATTTATTTATTGGGATACATTTAGATTCTCTTTTTCTTCTGTCTATATATACATATGGTTCCACCTTTAATATGTACATTATTGTCTTATTTAAGTTCTGTCTCAACCAGCATAGGTGCATATGATGTATTTGTATTAAAGCTTTTATATTTAACCTAACTCAGTTCATGACTCTTGTGGAAGTATTCAGGTTTGATGGGAAAGGCCTAAGAGCTCTGATACCAAGTTGTCACACCCCAATTATAGACTAACCAATGGTGTGATGAACCATCATAACAACCAACAGTTCAAACCAGGATCTCGTATAGGCTATACCAACCATGTTAAACCAAAACACATTCCACAGTAATAATCAGAGATAATAAAGCAAATAGCGAAAGTCTTATTAATAATGAACTGAGGTCTACATGATAAATAATTAAATGATCCAGTTATCTCCAATTAATCAAAACATAATTAATACATATTACAAGTATTAAAATAAGAAAGTTAAACACTAAGCATAACCATTAGGGAAACACTCGCTTGATGAGTCTCGCTCGTCCTCCAAAGCTTGCACATCCATAGCCGCTATATGTCCATACGTTGGCGTATCCATGTAGTCTTCAATAGTAACACCTATAGCATTAGAAACTAAAAAGAATTATGCGCGTGAGGGTCAGCTCTCCAACTTAAGCTCAGTGAGTAAACAAAACAATGCAACAAACATATGCATGCATTCAATTCATATCTTTGGTCTGGTTTTTAAGTTTACAATGTGCTATAGAAAGGTTTGGTGGCCCCCGCACCTCTATACACGAGTGTATGAATCCACTTAATGGATCAAACACCATTTCCGTCCCACATGCACCCACCATGGAATAGAGATAGAGCTAAAGTGTTTGGATCAAACACCGCCAATACTTCCCCTGATGCCCTACCCATACCAATAAGTAAGCCTCTATTGGAGAGGGCTTGCAAACTGGGCTCGCAACTAACCAATCCTAATGCCATACAATGTATCGAAGGCCTCACCCCAGCATCCCTAAATACGTCCATAGAGATAGAGCTAAGGTCCCCTGGCAGAGTTAGAGACCACACGGTCTGAGACCACCTCCCTTGATGCCCTACGACGTAATAGTTCTGCTAAGGTAATGGCGATATGACCATGTTAGTGGGCAAGACTTGCGTAGAGATAGAGCAAAAGTTTGGTGACGAGGTCAGAGACCACCATGCCATGTCCTCCCCTTGATGCTCTACTCGCATCCAACATACTAACCACATGCATACAATCACATGCCTATTCCTAGCATCATCATCATCATTATGTTATGAATAAACAGAATTAAACATGCATGAACAGTAATAGCAGGAATATTGGATGACATGTGAGATGTACGTTACAAGCATACACGCATAAAATCAATCTTGGCATTGGACTCAATAAAAATAAAGTAGTTTGTTACTATCCAATTAGTTTAGGTCTTGTTCCCTCACCTGTTAGCAATACTCGATCTCCCTACAAGCCTTGTAGTTCCCTTGAATTGATTTAATAATCTAAAAGTTATATGAATTAAGTTAGGGTTCATATGTAACATGTTACAGTAGTTGAAAATCGAAACAGAGCACTGATAGGTGTTTGATTGGTCCTATGGTCTCATACTGTGTCGACCATTCTGCCTACGGTTGATACCCTACGGTTGCATATGGTGAGATCGTAGCTGCGACCATATGGTTTCTAAAATCTTCCCAAATGCCTATGGTCAATCCTCTGATCAGGTTGGTCATGCTATGTTGGACCGTAGCTGCGACCTTGAGATTTTTGGTCACAGACTACATGCAATTTGAGTTCTTCCTGGGTCAAATCCTCTGTTCTTCAATTGGGTTTATCCTAAAGTCATCTTATGGCCATCACTAGTAATTTCTTATCAACCCTAATCATCAAACTCATCTCTCATGGTTATCCTTGGGATTTTCTCAAGGAATTACATAAATCATAATAGGTTGATATCTTCTATCCTCCATAGAAGTCTTATTCCTTAGAGTTTACATCTTTAGAGATTAGGTTCATACCTTTGCCTGTGGTAGAGAGCCAATCTCTTCTCAGCAAATTCCTCTCCTTAGCCTTTTCTTCTTCTCCTTCTCTTCCTTTTCTTCCCTTCTCTTTCTCTAGGGTTTACTAATGTTCTAAAAGAGTGAAAAAAAGCTGAGGGACATCCTTTATATAGAGAAAAACTCTTCATATAGAGTCCTCTTTCAATTAGGAAAGAAATTCCTTAGTTTAGGAAAGTTTCCAAAACTCAGAGTCTGATTTGGGGTCTCACGGTCGATGGCTACGGTCACAGAACCCATCGACCGTAGGGTCGAAATCATTGACCATAGGGTCATTGATTAGTGACCACTGTTTCTTTCCATATGGTCGACCGTACCTACCCAGGTATTCGACCATATGCATATAGTTTTGGGTGTTGAATCGATTTTTATACCTAGTTTGTGATCCATCTTCAAACGATCAGTCCACTTGATCTAGCTATGATGGAAAGACCTAGTACGACACGATTAGACCAAGTTAGTGGAGTGTGGGTCTTACAACTCCACCACCCTTAACAGAAATTTCATCCTTGAAATTTGCACGTATAGATCTCACACCAACTCCTTACCTGAAGGCACAAGTAGTATTGTTGAATTGTTAGTCGGCTGAAGACTTCACCCCGAGTCCCACATTGGATAACTTCAACTAAGTATTCGGATCAATCATTAGCCATTCATGGCATTGATCCAATTCTCATGTCCACCCTAACCTCTCTACAGTGATTAGGAACTTACCGTTAGTTTCGTGATGACGTTGATGGAAATCGATGAAAAGTTCTTACTTGAGAGATGATCCTTCCTCTGCACAGCCTCCTCCTTCTCCACAGCTTCTCTTTGAGACCTCTCTCAAAGCTCTAGGGTTTCAGATGATTAAGGAATGAGAGAGAATGGAAAGAAGGGACTTTTATATGGGGAGAGTATCCTTATGTGGATCCATCTCCCACATGAGAAAGGATTCCACATAATATTTGGAAAGTAGGTCCCACCAAATCCCATTTTCAGATTAGAATTTGGGTTGTCCAGAGGCACTGTCCGGAGGTAGAGCCCAATGACTAGACAAGCTCAACCATTTAGATAGGACAAGGTATAAATTGGACAGATTTTGTATCTTAACTTGTGGCTTCGTCATCCGACCATCTTGTCTGACCTGGTAATGATAGGAAGACCTGTCATGACACGATAACCCATGTTAGACCAGTTTCATAGAGTGTGGGTCTTACAACTCCCCCACCTTTAAAAGAAATTTTATTTTCAAAATTTAAACGTACCTTCTGAATCAAACAAGTGAGAACATTCTTTTCGCATTGCGACCTCTTCTTCCCAGGTGATCTCTTCCATGTCTTGGCTTCTCTAAGTTACCTTGACATAAGAGATATCCTGATTTTGTAGTCACTGTACCTTTCTATTTGTAATCTCTGCGGGCACAACTTCAAAAGTCAGGTCCTCTATCAGGTTTGGAGGATCTATAATCAATATGTGGGATGGGTCTCTGATTTAATTCTTCAGTAGGGAGACATGAAATACATTATGCACACTTGATATTGACGGTGGGAGTACAAGATGGTATGCTACTTTGTCGTGCCTTGTCAGGATCTCATATGGCCCCACATACCTAGGGCACAACTTCCCTTTCTTACCAAACCGTTTCAAGCCCCTTATAGGTGATATCTTCAGAAACACTTTATCACCCACATCTAACTTAAGGTCTCGATGCTTGTTATCTGCATAGTTCTCCTAACGAACTTGAGCTGTCTTAATGCTTTCTTTAATCTAGTCCACCACTCGATAAGCTTCTTCAATAATTTCTGGTCCACTATTCTTCTTTCGCCAACCTCGTTCCAAAACAAGGGTGTCCAGCACTTCCTACCGTACAAGGCTTTATAAGGGGACATCTAAATTGTGGACTGGTAACTATTGGTGTAAGCAAACTTGATCAATGGTAGCTTTTCATCCCAAGCTCCTTTGAAATCGATTACACAAGCTCGGAGCATATCCTCTAAGATCTGAATAGTCCTTTTCGACTGACCATGTATCTGAGGGTGAAAGGCTGCACTGAATTTCAGCTTTGTCCCCATAATTGCCTATAGTCCTTGCCAAAACTTAAAAGTAAAGCGAAGATCTCTATTTGACATTATGCTCTCAGGTACACCATGGATTCTAACTATATTTTCCATGTATAGTCTTGCCAACCTATCTAGGGTATATTGAGGTCTTATCATAATAAAACAAGCTATCTTGGTAAGACGATCCACGATCACCCAGACTGCGTCAACTGATCTGGGAGTCATCGATAGTCCAGTGATGAAGTTTATAGTGATGCAGTCCCATTTCCATGCGGGCTCTGACAATGCTTGCAGTAAACCTGCTGGTTTCTGTCTTTTGGCCTTAACCTGTTGACAGTTCAAACATTGTAACACATGTGTAGCCAAATTAGCTTTTATTCCTCTCCACCAATATAATCTTTTTAAGTCATGGTACATCTTTGTATTGCTGGGATGTACCGAATAAGGAGTAGAATGAGCTTCCCTCATAACTCTCTCTTTGAGGTCTGAATCCTCACTTTCAAGTATACACAACCTACCTTTGTGAGTACTTTCTCTGTATCTAAGGAGAAGTCAGGGTTGGGTTTTCCTTTTTATAAATCTTCTTGTACTGTCCTTAGATATGGCTCTTGCAAGATTGCTACTTTCACCTCATCAATTAAATCTGACAGAATCTTTAATGCAGCAAACATGAGTGAAAACTTGTGAATTAGTCATTGCTTTATCGGATCATTTGGAGACTCCAGTATATGCAGCGCTACATTCCTTTCAGAGGCCGATACCGTGAAGCACAAAGTGGCATTTGTACTAGGCCGTCCTTTCGGGTTCAGTATTCTTTTTTTGCTCAACGCTTCAGCCACTACATTGGATTTTCTTGGATGATACTAAATGTCACAGTTGTAATAATTTAATAGCTTTAGCTACCTTTTCTATCTCATGTTTAACTCTTGCGGTCTGACTTGATCTGAAATTTTTTTCCATACAGATAATGTCTCCAAGTCTTGATTGCATAAATTACCGTGGTTAACTCCAAGTCATGTGTAGGGTAATTCTTCTTATGCTCTTTCAACTGTCTTAAGGCATATAAGCTATCACCTGCTTACCTTACATTAATAAACATCCCAAACCCAGTCCAGAGGCATCAGTATAAAGAGTAAATGGTTGCCCAAGAACTGAAATGGTTAAAATTGGAGCAGAGATCAACTTAGACTTTAAGGTCTGGAAGCACTCTTTGTACTTATCGGTCCAAATAAATTTTCCCCATTCTTGGTCAGCTTGGTAAGGGGTATTGCAATCCTAGAGTAGTCCTCTACGAATTATCTATAATAACCAGCCAGTCCCAAGAAACATCTTATTTCAACGATAGTCTTAGGTGCTTCCCACCCTACAATAACTGCGATCTTGCTAAGGTCTACCTTTATTCCTTCTGCTAAAACTACGTGATTCAAGAAGGCCACTTTGTTCAACCAGAACTCACACTTCTTAAACTTGGCATAGAGTTTCTCCTTCCTTAACCACTGTAAGGCTGCTCTCAGGTGCGTCGTATGCTTCTCATCGTCCTTTGAATAAACCAAAAAATAGCCTATGAAGACTATGATCGAGGTGTCCAACATATCGGGAAACACCTCGTTTATATGCTCCATAAATGATGCGAGAGCATTGGTTAATCCAAATGACATCACCAGGAGTGTCCATACCTGGTCTTAAATGCAGTCTTAGGGATGTCGCCATCCTTGATCTTCAGCTGATGATACCTCGATCAAAGATTGATCTTAGAGAACACTTTGGCGCCTTGCAACTGATCAAACAGGTCATCGATCTGAGCAAAGGATATCAATTTTTGATAGTGAACTTATTCAACTCTTGATAATCTATGCACAATCAAACACTACTGTCTTTTTTCTTTACGAATAGCTGTAAGACCCACACTCCACTAATCGGGTTTAACCGTGTAGTGTTAGGTCTTCCCATTGTTACCTACTTAGGTGAACTAACTGGATCGATCGTATGAAGAGACCACAAGGCTAGGTAAGTAAATTAACCAAAAAAATAGTATATTTTGGTTGTGTGGCCGA
The DNA here is from genome assembly GCA_028583415.1 of Protea cynaroides. Lineage (NCBI taxonomy): Eukaryota > Viridiplantae > Streptophyta > Magnoliopsida > Proteales > Proteaceae > Protea > Protea cynaroides. The sequence continues at coordinate 44,593,423 of CM053271.1, forward strand.
CTGATAGCCATTGTATGGCTGACCACATAGTTAGAAAGTGAGGTCAGTCAAATTTAGTTGAGTGGAAGCATAATATGCCTTGTGTGGTCGATGGGTTCTGCGACCACATAGTCGACCATACAAATTCAAAACCGACTCTGAGATTTAGAAACTTTCCAAAATTAAGGAATCTCTTTCCTAGTTAAGAGAGGACTCTATATGGAGGTTTTTCCTCTATATAAAGGATGTCCCTTAGTCTCTCACACTCTTTTAGAACCAAATTCTAAACCCTAAACCTAAGAGAGAAAGAGAAGGAGAAGGAGGCTTGGAGAAGAGAATTTGCTAAAGGAGTTGCCATCCCTCTCTGAAACAAGGGACAAAGGTAAGGAATCTATCCCTGTAGGTATAAGAGGATTAAGATAGATCTCTTATCAATGAGTTGATGACCTGAACCTAACGTTGTGATTGAGATCATACAATTTCTCAATGAATCTCAAAATGAAACCATGGAATAGGTTAGGAATAAAATTGTTGATGGAAACCCATGAATCATACCATAGAACGACCCTAGGAGGTGTTCCAATAGTGAGCTAAGTGTTAGACTGAGAAAAACATTCGAATACAACCAGTTAGTTATGTGGTCGCATAAGTGGTCGACCATAGAGTGACCAGTGAGCTACCACAGACTCTCAGGAAGTTAACACAGAGTTGTGTGGTCAACAAAAGTTATGTATACATACGAAGGCGGAAAACCTAAAACCAAAATAAGAAATGTCAATGAAAACATTGATAGACAAGCAGGAAACAATGTAAACTAGAATAATGTACCTCAGGGCGAAAACAATCAGGTCCCCCCAGCTAACCTGCCAGGACCACCACCAGATCTGGCCATGGTAGTAATGAATTTAGCACGACAAGTGCAAGACTTATAGCAATTGCAGATGAATATGCAGGCTACCTTGGGAATTATGCCTCCAGTTGTAAATACCACACCAACACCTCTCGGTCAGACTAACACGAAACCAGTGGAATGCAGCATTGTGCCTCCAGCACCTGTTATCGATAATACAATGCCCATTGCACCTGTGGAAAATAATAGTATGCCCCTAGCTCCGTAGGTTCTAGTAATGCATACCCCAGTACAGAATTTTAGAGTACAACTAGGGGTGAATAACCGAGGAAGTTACTATAATCAGCCACCTATATATGGATATTATGCACAAAATTAGCTTGACCACTCTAGGTTGATAAAGCGATTCCTAAAAATGAAACTGAAGGAATTCACGGGCAAGTCCTCAGACCTTTTATAGCCAGCTCACTAAATTGATGAAATAGAGAGATTTTATGATGATGACTGTTACAGAAGAATAGAAGGTGTTATGTCCAACCTTTATGCTGAAAGGTGATGCACATCATTGATAGAAGTCTACTCGGGGTTATCTTCTGACCAAGCACACCCATTTGACATGGGCTATCTTTAAAGAAGCCTTATTTGAGAAATATTTCCCCAGAAGCTTCAGAGATTAGATAGAGAAAGAATTCTTGAGTCTATATCAAGGTCAGATGACTGCTGACGCTTACTAGTAGCGTTATGAAGAGTTATTCTTCTTTGCTTCCACCAGTATGCAAGAAGAGGATACCAAAACCTGACGGTTCTTCATGGGACTTAGGGGAAGTATTCGAGAGCCCGTATTGGGACTGGAAAAGAAGATTTATAATGAAGTAGTACAGATTGCTCGAGTTCTAGAGTCAAGTAAGAGGGAGAACTATTTTGCTCAAAATAGGGGTATTAAGAGGCTTAACAAAAATTCATTCAATTGAGGAAATTCGAAGACCTTCAAATCATTTCAGACACAAGGCTTCAATGCAGTAGCTAAGACAACTCAGCCGGCTCAACCTCAACAAATGTAAGGAAATGCTGGAGTTAAATGCTTCAACTGTGATCAAGTAGGGCACTATTCAAGGGACTACCCTAAACCAAGGAAGTAGTTGTAGCAAGGAAATGTTTTTACCGTGACTTCTGAAGACACTGCCACATTTCCAGATGTGGTCACAGGTATAACCTGACCTTGTGTTTTACAATACATTGTGTGAGCATATAGACTAAATATAGGTAAAATCACAGTATTGTACTTATAGCTAGCATACCCGCCAAAGTACTTTTCGACTCTAGAGCCACCCATTCTTTTGTATCTATGTCTTTTGGAAAGAAATTAAATTTGCCCTTCAGACCTTTAAACTTCAATCTATTAGTACGGTTGTTTATGGGACTTGAAGCAAAATTAGACAAAGGTTATGGACAATGCCTAGTCCTAATTGGTGAACAAACTATGGATGCAACCTTAATTCAACTTGAGATGGCAGACTTTGATGTCATCTTAGGAATGAACTGGTTGGCTCGACACTCTGCAAGTTTACTGTGTGTTGAAAAAGAATTAACCTTCAAAGGTCAGGATGGTACATAATTTAATTTTTTCAAGAACCAAACTCCCTTGTAAAAGGAAACTCATTCTCTCTGCATTAAAGGTTAAGAAATGTCTTGAGAAGGGTGGAGTTGGATACCTTATATCTCTGGTGGACCTTACCAAAGAAGTGCCATGAATGGAAGATATTGGGGTTACATGGGAATTTCTGGATGTGTTCCTAGAAGATTTACCTGGGTTGCCATCCGATCGAGTGACAGAGTTCATTATAGACCTTTTGCTAGTGTCAGCACCTGTGTCTAAGACACCATATTGAATGGCTCCAACTAAACTGAAGGAATTAGAGGTCCAACTACAAGAGTTATTAGACAAGAGCTTTATTTTACCAAGTATATCGCCATAGGGAGCGCCTGTATTGTTCATGAAGAAGAAGGACGGTAGTGTTTGATTGTGTATAAATTACCGAGAATTAAACAAGCTAACGATCAAGAATCGATACCCATTACCTCATATTGATGATTTATTTGATTAGTTGCAAGGTTTAAAGGTGTTTTCCAAGATTGATCTATGGTCTGAATATCATCAATTGAAGATTAAGGATGGAGATATTCTAAAGACAGCATTTAGAACCAGATATAGACACTATGAGTTCCTGGTCATGTCCTTTGGACTAACTAATGCACCAACATTTTTTATGGAACTCATGAATCGAGTGTTCCACGACATGCTGGACACTTCAATTATAGTTTTCATAGATGACATATTGATCTATTCCAAGGATAAAGCGACTCATGCGATGGATCTTAGAGCAGCCTTACAACGACTGAGGAGGGAGAAGCGTTATGCCAAATTTAAGAAATGCAAGTTCTGGCTGAACGAAATGCAATTTTTTTGTTACGTTGTATCTTCAGAAGGAATTAAAGTAGACCTCGGCAAGATAGAAGCAATTGTGAAATAGGAGGCGCCTAAGAATGTTGTGGAGATTAGAAGTTTCTTGGGATTAACTGATTATTATAGACAATTCATGGGAGATTACTCTAGAATAGCTGTACCTCTCACCAAGCTAACCAGGAAAGGAGAAAAGTTCATTTGGTCTGACCAGTGTGAGAAGTACTTTTAGATCTTAAAGTCAAAGTTGATATTGGCACCCATCTTGACCATTCTGGTACCAGGACTACCATTTACCCTATATACTGATGCCTCTAAATTGCATTTGGGGTGTGTGCTGATGCAAGGTGAACAAGTAATTGCTTATGCTTCAAGACAATTGAAGGAACATGAGAAGAATTACCCTATTCATGATTTGAAATTAGCAACGATGATTCATGCAATTAAAATTTGGAGATATTACTTGTATGGAGAAAAATTCCAGATTAAGTCGGACCATAAGAGTCTTACTTATCTCTTTAACTAGAAGGAGTTAAACATGAGACAGAGAAGATGGTTAGAGTTGTTGAAGGATTATGACTGTGATGTTCAATATCATCCTGGAAAGGCATGTGGTGGTGCAGATGCATTGAGCAGAAAAGGGGTATTGAAGTCTGGCGAAGGACCTAGCACTAATGCCTCATTAAGCCTTACAACTGCGACGTCTGATTGGGACAAAGAGCAATACTAAATTGAAGCTCCTAATGGCCCGATGGAGAAAGGTCTTGTCCATAAGTTCACACTCTAGTTCGCCGTATTGAGAATTCTACCTAACCTAACAGAGGAGGTGAAAACAACAATCTTACAGGATCCTTAATTGAGGACTGTGCAAGAAGACCTGAAAAAGGGTAAGCTAAATCCTTATTTTACCCTAGATACAGAAGGAGTATAGAGGCACAGAGGAAGGGTGTGTATACCTGAAAGTGAAGACTCAGACCTCAGAGATAAGATAATGATAGAGGCACATTCTGCTCCTTATTCAGTACATCCTAGAAGTACGAAAATGTACCATGATCTTAAGAAATTATATTGGTGGCGAGGAATGAAAGCAGACATGGCTAAGTATGTATTCCAGTGTCTGAATTGTTAGCAAGTGAAGGCTGAAAGACAAATACCCACATGCTTACTACAACCTTTATCAAAGCCAGCATGGAAGTGAGACTGTATTACTATGGACTTTGTCACCAGAGTACCACTGACCCCAAGGTCCATTGATGTAGTTTGGGTAATTATCGATCGTCTGACTAAGACAACTCGTTTCATTGCCATACAACCTCATTATACCTTGGAGCGGTTAGCCAAGCTCTATGTGGATAATATTATTCGATTACATGGTATACCTGAGAGCATTGTGTCAGACTAAGATCCACGGTTTACTTCAAAGTTTTGGGAAGGATTATAGAAGGCTATGGGAACTCGTTGAAGTTTAGTACCGCATTTCACCCTCAAACTGATGGGAAATTGGAGCGAACCATTTAGATTTTAGAAGACATGCTCCGTGCTTATGCTATTGACTTTAAGGGAGCTTAGGATGAAAAGTTATCATTAATTGAGTTCGTTTATAACAATAGTTACTAGGCTACTATATAGATGTCATCGTATGAAGCATTGTATGGTAGGAAGTGCCGCACATCGAATGAAATTGGAGAGCGAGGAATCGTAGGGCCAAAGTTTGTTGAAGAAACTTACCGAGTAGTCGACGTAATTAAGGAAAGTGTTAAGATAGCTCTAAATCGTCAGAAATAGTATGTAAATAACCAACACCGAGATCTTGAATTTGCAGTAGGTGACAAAGTATTTCTGAAGGTATCACTATGCAAGGTTTGAAACGGTTTGGTATGAAAGGAAAGCTATGTCCTAGATATATTGGAACACACAAGATCTTGGCAAGGCGTGGAAAAGTAGCATATCAGCTTGCGTTACCACCGTCTATGTCTGGTGTACATGATGTATTCTATATTTCACTACTGAAGACGTACATCAGAGATCCAATGCATGTTTGGACGATAGATCCACCAGATTTGATGGAGGACCTGATGTTTGAAGTAGTACCATTTGAGATCATTGGTTAGAAGGTTCAATGTTTTCATAACCGGGACATTTATTATGTCAAAGAACACCTGGAGAAGTCAAGATGTGGAAGAGATAATGTGGGAAGAAGAGAATGCCATCCAAAAAAAATATCTTCACTTATTGGACTCTGAAGGTATGTATAAATTTCGTGGACAAAATTTATTTAAGGGTGGGGGAGTTGTAAGACCCGAACTCTACTAATCAGGTTTAATCATGTCGTGCTAAGTCTTCCCATCATTACCAGCTCAGGTGAACTAATCGGATCGACTGTATAAAGAACCACAAGGCTATGTGAGTAAATTAACCCAAAAATAGTGTATTTTGGTTATGTGGCCAACTGATAGCCATTGTGTGGCCGACCACACAATTAGAAAGTGAGGTCAGTCAAATTTAATTGAGTGGAAGCACAATCTGTCTTGTGTAGTTGATGGGTTCTGCGACCACACAGTTGACCACACAAATTCAGAACTGACTCTGAGATTTAGAAACTTTGCAAAATTAAGGAATATCTTTCCTAGTTGAGAGAGGACTCTATATGGAGGTTTTTTCTCTATATAAAGGATATCCCTTAGTCTCTCTTACTCTTTTAGAACCAAATTCTAAACCTTAAACCTAAGAGAGAAAGAAAAGGAGAAAGAGGCTTGGAGAAGATAATTTGTTGAAGGAGTTGCTTAGGATAGATCTCTTATCAATGAGTTGATGACTTAAACCTAACGTTGTGATTGAAATCATACAATTTCTCAATGAGTCTCAAAGTGAAACCATGGAATAGGTTAGGAATAAAATTCTTGATGGAAACCCATGAATCATACCATAGAATGACCCTAGGAGGTGTTTCAATAGTGAGCTAAGTGTTAGACTGAGAAAAACCTTCGAACACAACCAGTTAGTTGTGTAGTCGCATCAGTGGTCGATTATAGAGTGACCAGCGAGCGAGCATAGACTCTCAGGAAGTTAACACAGGGTTGTGTGGTCACATCAGTAGAAGCATGATGTGCTACCACATAGTATATGGTCGACATAAATCCTACAATCACTGTATCAACCACTCAATTGTTGAGAGCCTGTTTCGAGGCCAAGTTAGATTTAAGACCAATGTGACTAAATACCATTAAAACCTAACTTAAACTCATAAATTGTATAGGTCGTCAACTAGTACAAGATAATTTCCAAATCATGGAAGAGATAGATACCACGATCAAAAGTAAGGAAACAAGACCTAAACTAACTGAATAATAATAAGCTACATTTCTTTTATTTTGTCCAATTCTATGATTGATACCATATTTGTATGCTTATAATGTGCATCTCACATGTCATTCAATATTACTGCTATTCCTATTCATGCATATTTACTTTATTGCTTTTACCTTATTATTGGTGATGATGGGAATAGGCATGTGATTGTAAGTGTGGTTGGTGTGCTGTATGGGGAGGGGTGTGTGATCCCTAAATCATGCATCACATTGACATTGTCGTATCGCTGTTACCTTAGCAGAACTAGTATGTAATAGGGCATTAGGGGGTGTTCGCGGACCATGTGGTCTTTGACTCTGTTGAGGAGCCCTAGCTCTATCTCTATTGACGTATTGAGGGATGTTGGGGTAAGGCCTTGGATACATATGGATGGCATTTGGATTGGTTAGTTGCGAGCCTAGTTTGTAAGCCCTCACTTGTAGGGGCATACTTACTGGTATAGCTAGGGCTTCAAGGAAAGTGTTGGTAGTGAGTGATTTGGATACTTTAGCTCTATCTCTATTCTATGGAGAGTGCATGTGGGATGAAAATGGTGTTTGATTCATTGGGCAGATTCACACACTCATGTATAGAGGTGTAGTGGTCTCCAATCCTTTCTATAGTAGAGTTGCAAACTTAAACCAGACTAAAGATAATGATATAACTGCATGCATATATTTGTGCATTATTTTGTTTACTCACTAAGCCGTGATGTATGCTCACCCCTCAACGTTAAATATTTTTAATTGATGGTGTAGGTCCTACAGTGGAAAACTAGCAGCGATGCATACACAGAGTGTGGAGGACGAGCACGACGCTTCGTGCAAGTGTTTTCAGTGTCTCTATTCTTTGTTATTTTCTGTTTGGGAGTTATGAGAACTTGTAATAGAATATTTAGTTATGTTTTGAGGTTGTTTGGAGGCAACTAATTTATTTAATTAATTATCATGTTAGACACTCAGTTCATTATTAATAAGACTTTCGTTATTTATGTTATTATCTCTGATTGTATGGTGTTATGTGTATTTGGTTTGGATGGTTGGCACGGTTGTTATGAGATCCTGACTGTACCGTGGGTTCTCATGACGGTTCATCACACTTCTGAATTGTCCAGAATGGGGGTGTGACAATAGCAATGGTGCTCCCCATGGTGAGATACTCGGCCATATATAACCCTTATCCAATAACTCCTGACAGTTGAGTCTTCAGTTCCTTCAGTTTTGTAGGGGTCATTCTATAAGGTGCCTTAGACACTAGGGCTGACCCTGGTAGAAGGTCTATTACAAACTCAGTTGCTTGATCTAGTAGTAACCTGGGTAAGTCTTCCGAAAATACATCAGGAAACTCTCGTACTACCTCATTGTCTTCCATTCATGGCAACTCTACGGTAACCTCAACCACGAATACATGATAACCAATTCTGCCCTTCTCGAGACACCTCTTTGCTTTGAGAGCAAAAAGGATAAGCTTTTGCTTCTTAGGCAACTTGCTTCCAGTGAAACTAAATTCTATACCCTCAGTGCTCTTGAAAGAAAGCCTCTTCTCAGCACATCGTAGATTCATTGAGTGTTGAGCCAACTAGTCCATTCCTAAGATAACATCAAAGTCTGTCATCTCGAGCTGAACTAAGTTTGCTTCTAATTCCTGTCCATTGATAAGAACCAAACACAGTCCGTAGCATTCACCTAACACCACCTCTAGTCCCAAAGGAGATTCTTACTAACAAACTTTGGTCTAAAGGTTTGACGAGCATGTCTAATCTCTTCTCAAAGGAGATGGACACAAAAAAATGGGTAGCCCTAGAGTCAAAGAGTACTCTGGTGGGCACATTGGCTACACTTACAATATCTATAATTTTAACTAGCATTTACTTTATATGCACATAAAAGTATGCTATAAGCAAATTAAATCATACTTGTAACCACATTAGGTGATGCAGCTGCGTCTTCCAATGTCATAGTGTACACTTTTCCTTGCTGCAGCTGTTTCTTGGGTTGTGGGCAAGATTTTGCATAATTCTCCGTTTGGTTGCAGTTGTAATGCTTGATGTTACTAATCTAGCTGCCTTCCTGTGGTGCCAGTGTCAAAGCAGTCTTAGTGGATGCGGTCATTGGCTGTGGTATGAAAGGTCGGAAGGTCTTTGAATTCCCTGTAGTTGACACTTCAATGGTAGGCCTCTTTAGACCGTGGTATTGTGCAATAAAACTTTCTTTTTAACTAGCCTACAGAACTCTGACAATCTGCATGACTACATTATAAATGTTCTTCTCTGAACCCAACACATGCTCATGAATGCTACCTCTCAGTCCCATAGTAAATCGTCGGGTCTTAGTAGCCTCTTCCTGCATGCTCGCAGGAGCAAAGAAAAATAATTCCTCATACCTTTGTTGGTAGGCATCTACTATCATTTGTGACTGTTGCAGGTTAAGGAATTATCTCTCCATCTGATATCTAAAGTTTCTTGGAAAGTATTTGTCGAAGAAAGCTTCCTTGAATATTGCCCATGTAACCTGAGCGTGCTTTGTCAGCAGATAAGTACGGGTTGAATTCCACCAGTTGTTTGCACCCTTCCTCAGCATATAGGTAGCACATAATACCTTTTCTTCCTCCGTGCACACCATCATACGAAAGATCTTTTCTAACTCCTTTATCCATTGTGCTGGCCACAACAAATTGGGTCCCTTCCCTGAGAATGTCTGTGGCTTCATCTTTAGGAACCTTTCCACAGTCCTTGTGAGGTTATTCTGCCATAGTGCGACTTTCCCATATGATTGTGGTTGGTATGGGTACCCTCCCTGGTATCCCCTTGATATCCTCCTAGATAGCCCCCTTGGTATAGTCCTAGTGTAGGTGCAACTGGGATCTATTGTTGTTGATGCTGGGCTACTGGGACAGTGTTACTTCCAATTGATACCATATTGTCTCAGACTAAAGGTACTGGTGTAGCATTGGCAATGGTTGGCATAGTCGGTCTCAATGTAGCCTGTAACTCTGTCAACTCTCTCTGTTGTGCCTGCACTTGGAGGACCAGGTTGGTCACGATTGTGGCCATATCTACTAGAGGTGACCCAGGTAGTGGATTATGTATGCCCCGAACAGGTACCCCTTGTTTAGGTAGTCCTCGGTCTGTTCCCACTTGGTTGTCAGTGGGTGGTATTTGCTCAGTCTAGTTATTAGTTTCAGTTTCCACTTCGGCAGGTAGTATCAATAGGTTGCGAACATTGCGATGGCCTCTGGGGTTCAGCCTACCATTTCTGTTTAGTGGTACTTGAAAAGATTTGGATTTTCTTTCTTTGTTTTGTAGGTTAAATAATGACAAGGTGCACTTCCGCAATGGCCAAGAATGCTCAATTCTCTTCTCAGGGTCAGCCATAACCAACCCGATTTTATGATGCTTATAGCTTACGTTCGGTGGAGGAAGCGGCACAGTACTCTTGGTTCAAGGTAAAGGACATAGAAGTGGGTCACTTCGTGAACCTGGACCACCTGGACCATTTCAATGTGCGAGTGGCATTTGACGCTCTTGGTTGGGTGGCGGTCACTCAATACAACATGACTACCTACCCAGATGTGGTGAGACAATTCTTCTATAACTTACGGCTCGAAGGGAACCCAAATGATCAAGCTAGGGTAAGAGAACTCATCCTCTCTAGTAGGCTGAAGGGTTCGATATCTCATTCAACATCGAACGACTGGCGGAGATTTTGCACATTTCTTCTCAGGGTGAGTGCATTTACTGTGAGCCCAAAGAGAGAAAACCTTGAGGATTTGCTTAGAGTCATCACGGAATGGATTCTACTGCCTGGCCAGCCCATGAAGATGGTCAACTTTCATCCCATGCCTCGAGTTTACTGCCCTATCATCGAGCACAACATCCTTCCCTAAAGCGGCCATTACAATATGATCTCCCAGCTAGGTCAGTATCTGACTTTTTGTTTGGTCACTAGAAAGAAGGTCTGCTTCCCCTATATCATCATGATGACCATGTACACCTTGTCGCTATACAAGTGGATGGGTCACCTACCCTATGGTCGGCTGATCACAGTCCTCTTTGCACGGCTAGGGTGGACATGGTTGGTGAGGAGGCCTATGAGCATACCATAATGGTAGACCTAGACTGGTAAGCCATTAGGAAGATGAGGTTGGACGACATCAAAATCAGGGATGATGTGCTGGAGGCCCGCCTATTGCCACTAATGGGGGCAGCGGCTATAGTAGCAGAGCGGTAGCTGTAGCACCGCAGAGGAGGCAGGACTAGATGTAGACCTGGGCATAGAGGATCTTCTGGCTCCTGAACCCGAGCCTAATCCTGAGGCCGCACCTCCACAGGATCCTATAGATCAGATCTTGACACACCTCCAGGCTATCCAAGAAGCTCAAAGGGTGACCAAATGTCACACCGCAGTTCTGGTCAAACCAGAAGTATGAATGAACTGCTAACAAACCATGGCTCAAGCCAGGATCACAAAAAAATCGTACCAACATTTAAACCATTGCATTATAACCAATAATTAGAATTAAATAACTAATCAGTGGAAGTCTTTATTAATGAACTAAGAATCTAATGTGATAAATAATAAATAAACCAATTATTCAAATGTTGATCAAAACATAAATAATAATATCCATTACAAGTTTTATAATCCCTAGTACCAAAATAAACCCTAAAGATAAACGTAGTAGTGGCACTCGCATGACAGGTCATGCTCGTTCTCTACCGTCTACACATCCATAGCTATCATGCATCCATAAGAAGATGCATTGATGAAATCCTCAACAATAGTACATGCATCATCAACTAAAAAAATATGATATCGTGGGGTGAGCTCACAACTTAATTCAGTGAGAAACAAAACATGCAACAAGCAATATGCATGAGATAACATTCAATCATTTAGTCTGGTAAAGTTTGTAATGTGCTATAGTAAGGATAGGCTACAACCACACCTCCATACATGAGAGTGTGAGCACACCCAATGGCCAGACTCCAACCAAAACTGTTGTTGGCCCACAACACTCACTACAAGATAGATATAAAGTTAGAGCTCAACTGCAGGCTATAACCAAACCGTCAGCACCCCCCTGATACCCTATCCCGTATCAGTACATACACCCCTATTGGCAATGGCTTGCAAACCAGGATATGTCACTAACCAATCCTAGATGTCATAAAAAGTGTATCCATGGCCCTACTCCAGCACCGTTTAATATGAAATAGAGATAGAGCTAGAGCATGATGGTAAGACTATGGCCAATACCACTAGCACCCCCTGATACCTGGTCCTGTACTAAGCACGCTAAGGTAGACGGTGATACGATGATGTCAGGGTAATGAATGGTTCAAGGCTCTAACCTCTCTACCCAACACACCAACTACACACAAAAACATGCCTATCCTGAATCACATTATAAACAGAAATAAATATGCATGAACAGTAATAACAAATATTGGATGACATGTTATATGCACAGTACAAGCAAATCAACGACACTTAAGATAGTTTATTATTAACAAATTAGTTTAGGATCTTGTCCCTCACCTATTGAGTGATTCTAATACTCTCTGAGATGTTGAAACTATCCTTGCTTGATTATGAGTCCTAGTCAAACCATAGGATTAAATTATGTTTGATTCTGGTAATTTACGGTTCATCAGATTCACTGTCCGGACTGGCAAAGAGTCACTCCAAACATAATCCGGTCACATGTCCGATGTGGCATAATGTCTGTCCAAACATCAATCTGGTGAACCCTGAGACACTTCTCGAGAGTGTCTATAGTTGTCACCAGTCTTACCCTGGGTGCTACTGGTCAACCAGACCGGACAACCCCCAGGTTGTTCTTCTATTTGTGTCTTCTTTAGAGTTGATCCTTCGATTCATTATAGGGTTTCTCCTACGTAGTTCTACGGTTGATAACATGTTTTAAGGTTTGGGTTCCTGATTGCAACCCTAGTTACTATGGTTTTTGACATAGGTTTCTCGTTAATGAATCATGTTAAGCCCAAGTATGATCATAGAGTTAGAATTGAGTCATCACTAGTGGTTTATAAACAATCCATTCATAGCCTACTCTTCTACAAGGATGAGGGGACTTACCGTTGGTTTCATGATGATGAGGGTAGAACCTGACGGTAAGTGGTTAGCCTTCTTCAGCCTTCTTCTCCTTTTGAGTCTTTTTTTTCTCCATTGCTTTCTTCTCAATTCTTTCTCAAATTATAGGGTTGTAAAATGAGAGAGAATTGGAAAAGAAGACTTATATATGAAGGATAATGTCCTATTATGAGTCATCTCCCATTTAGGAGAGTGGTTTAAACAAACTAGAAAACTTTTCTATTCTTGGATTTTATTCTGAGTTTGTTTGGTCGCCTGTCCGGTCGCATAACCCGTCAGACCAAACAACCTCAACTAATCAGGCCAGACAAGGTTAAAGTTTTTAGCTTTGTACCTTGAATGTGTGGCCTATCATCCGACCGTCTCCTTTGGCCCGATTATGATGGGAAGACTTGTCTTGACACATTAACCCTTGTTAGACGGGGTTTGTAGAGTATGGGTCTTACAATTCTCCCTAAAAAGAAATTTTGTCCTCAAAATTTGAATGTACCTTTCGAGTCAAATAGGTAATGATGTCCTTTTCGCATTGCTACTTCTTCTTCCCAGGTGATCTCTTCTATGTCTTGGCTTCTCTAGGTTACTTTGACATAAACGATATCCCAGTTTCAGAGTTTTTGTACCTTCCAACTTGTGAACTTGGCTGGCATAACTTTGAATGTTAGTTCCTCTATTAAGTCTAGAGGATCTACAATCAAGATGTGCGATGGATCTCTAATGTATTTCTTCAATAAGGAAATGTGGAATACATCATGCACACTTGACATTGATGGTGGTAGCACAAGCTGATATGCTACTTTACTGTGTCTCGCTAGAATCTCATATGGTCCCACATATCTAGGACATAACTTCCCTTTTTTACTAAACCATTCAAGCCCCTTATAGGTGATATTTTTCAGAAACACTTTGCCACCTACAGTGAACTCAAGGTCTCGGCATCTGTTATCCACATAGTTCTTCTATCGAACTTGAGCTATCTTTACTCTCTCCTTGATCTTATCTACCACTTAACAAGTATCTTTAATAAATTCTGGCCCCACAATTCTTCTTTTGCCAACCTCATTCCAAAATAGAGGTGTTCGACATTTTCTACCGTATAATGCTTCATAAGGTGACATCTGAATGGTAGCCAGATAACTATTGTTGTAAGTGAACTCCATGAGGGTAACTTTTCATCCCAAGCTCCTTTAAAATCAATTACATAAGCTTGGAGCATATTCTCTAGAATCTAAATAGTCCTTTTTGACTGACCATTTATCTAAGGATGAAAGGTTGTGCTAAACTTCAGCTTTGTTCCTATAGCTGTCTATAGTCCTTGCCAAAATTTAGAGGTAAAGTGAGGATATCTGTATGACACTATGCTCTCAGGTACACATGAAGTTTGACTATATTTTTTCCATGTATAGTCTTGTCAACCTTTCCAAAGTATACTAAGGTCTTATTGTAATGAAATGAGCTGTCTTTGTAAGGTGATCTACAATCACCCAAACTGTGTCAATTGATTTGGGAGTCAACGGTAGTCCAGTAACGAAGTCCATAGGGATGTAATCCTATTTCCATGCTGGCTCTAGCAATGGTTATAATAAACCTGTGGGTCTCTGTCTTTCGACCTTCACTTGTTGATAGTTCAAACATTGAAACATGTGTTTGGCCATGTCTGCTTTCATTCACCTCTAATAGTCTAATCTTTTTAGATCATGGTACATCTTGGTACTTTCGGGATGTACTGAATAAAGAGTAAAATGGGCTTCTCTCATAATTCTATCTCTAAGGTCCAAATCTTTACTTTCAGGTATACACAACCTGCTTCTATATTTGAGTACCTTTTTTGTTTCCAAGGTAAAGTTAGGATTTAGTTTACCGTTCTTTAAGTCCTCCTGTATAGTCCTTAGGTACGGATCTTGTAGAATTGCTGCTTTCACCTAGTCCATCAAATCTGGTAGAATCTTCAATGTGGCGAACATAAGTGAAAACTTGTGAATCGACCCTTGCTCTATCGGGTAATCTGGAGATTGCAGTATGTATTGCACTTTCCTTTCATAAGCCCATATTGCAAAGCACAATGCTGTAGTTGTACTAAGTCCTCCATCTGGCTTCAGTATTCCTTATTTTCTCAACGCATCCGCTATTATGTTAGCCTTGCTTGGATGATATTGAATATCACAATCATAATCCTTTAGGAGCTTTAACCACCTTCTCTGTTTCATGTTTTGCTCCTTCTAAGTAAAGAGATAGTGAGGCTCTTATGGTCTGACCTGATCTAAAATTTTTCACCGTACAAGTAATGTCTCCAAGTCTTGATTGTATGAATTACTGTAGCTAACTCCAGGTCATGTATAGGGTAATTTTTCTAGTGCTCCTTCAAATGTCGTGAAGCATAAGCTATTACTTGTTCTCCTTGCATTAGAACACATCCTAAACCCAATTCGAAAACATCCGTATAAAGAGTGAACGGTTGCCTTGGTGTCAAAATGATTAATATAGGAGTCGATATTAGCTTTGACTTCAAAGTCTAGAAACACTCTTCATACTTGTCGATCCAAGCAAACTTTTCTCCTTTTTGGTTAGCTTGGTAAGAGAAACTGTGATCCTTGAGTGTCCTTTACCAATCGTCTGTAGTAGCCAGCTAATCTCAAGAAACTTCTTATCTCTAGAAGGTTCTTAGGTGCTTTCCACCCTACAATTGTTTTGATCTTACTAGGGTCTACTTTTATTCTTTCTGATGAAACTACGTGACCTAAGAAAGTCACTTCGTTCAACCAGAATTCATACTTCTTGAACTTAGCATAGAGCTTCTCCCTTCTCAGCCATTGTAAAGTTGCTCTAAGATGTGTTGCGTGAGTCTTGCTGTCCTTGGAGTAAACCAAGATATCTTTTATGAAGACTATGACTGAGGTGTTCAGTATGTCATGAAAGACCTGGCTCATAAGCTCCACACGCGGGTGCGTATTGATCAATCCAAACGACATAACCAGAAATTCGTAGTATCCATACCTAGTTTTGAATGTAGTCTTAAGGATGTCGTCATCCTTGATTTTCAATTGATGATATCCTGACCAAAGATCGATCATAGAGCACACCTTTGCACCTTGAAACTAATCGAATAGGTCGTCAATCCGAGGCAATGCATATCAGTTCGATAGTGAGCTTGTTCAACTCTCGATAATCTATGCACAAGTGAACACTATTGTCTTTCTTCTTCACGGACAGCACTGGTGCTCCCATGGTGATATACTTGGTCATATGAAACCTTTATCCAACAATTCCTATAGTTGAGTCTTCAGTACCTTCAGTTCTATAGGAGCCATTCGATAGGGTGCCTTAGACACTAGTGCTGACCCTGGTAAGAGATCAATCATGAACTCGGTTGCTCGATCTGGTGGCAACCTGGGTAAGTCCTCTATAAACACATCAGGAAACTCTTGTACTACTTCGATGTCTTCTGTTTGTGGAATTTCTACAGTAATCTCAACCACACACAAGATAGCTAACCCTACCTTTTTCAAGACACTTCTTTGCCTTGAGAGCTGAAAAAATGAAGTTTTTTTTCCTAGGTAACTTGCTTCCAATGAAACCAAATTTTGTACCATCATTACCTTTGAACGACAACTTCTTCTCGGCACATAACAACTTTGCTGAGTGTTAAGCTAACCAATCCATTCCTAAGATAACGTTAAAGTCTACCATTTCGAGTCGAACTAGGTTTGCTTCCAAATCCCGTTCATCAATTCAAACCGGATACGTTCAGTAGCATTCATCTAATACTACCTCTAGTCCCAAAGGAGATTGTACTAATAAGCTCTGGTCTAAAGGTCTAACGGGTACATCCAATCTCTTCCTAAACAAAATGAACACAAAAAAATGGGTGGCCCCAGAGTCGAAGAGGACTCTGACGGGTACACCGGCTATATTTATAGTACCTTAGTTATAACTATCACTTAGCCTATATGCTCACACAAGTATGTTGTAAATAAATTAAATCGTACTTGTAACCACATCAGGTTTTGAGGTCATAGTGTACACCTTCCCTTGTTGCAATTGCTTTTTAGGTGGTGGGCATGTCTTCACATAATGGCTCATCTGGTTGCAATTGAAACACTTAATATTTCTAGCCTAACTACTTTCTTATTGTGCATTGGTTGAAGCAATTTTAACTGGTTTGGCCACTGTCTGTGGCCTGAATTGTCGGAAAGGCTTTGAATTTCCCCCAGTTGAAGTATCTGTGTTAGGCCTTTTTAGTCCATGGTTTTGAGCGAAGAAGCTTTCCTCTTGGCTGGACTCCAAAATTCGTGCAATCTGCATTGCCTCATTATAGATACTCTTTTCCAAACGCAGCACGTGCTCACGTATGCTACCTTTGAGTCCCATGGTTAACCATCGAGTCTTGGTGGCCTCTTCTTGCATGTTGGCAGGGGCAAAGAAGAACAATTCCTTATACCTCTGCTGGTAGGCTATCCTTGGTGCAGATTTAGGAATTCCCTCTTCATCTGATCTCCAAAGCTTCTAGGGAAGTACTTGTTGAAGAACACTTCCTTGAATATTGCCTAAGTCACCTGAGCATCTTTGGTCAACAGATAGGTGCAGGTGGAGTTCCATCAGTTGTTTGCACCTTCCCTCAGCATATAGGTGGCGCACAATACCTTCTCGTCTTCTGTACACACCATCATATAAAAAATCTTCTCCAACTCTTCTATCCATTGTACTAAGCAGAGCAAGTTTGATCCTTTGTTTGAAAATGTCTCATCTTCAGGAATTGCTTTACTATTCTTGTTATATCATTCTACCATGGGGCAGCCATTCCATACATCTGAGACTCATACTGGTATCCTCCCTGATTACCACCTTGGTATTCATCCTGGCACAGTGATGGTGTGTCTGTCACTGGGATCTGTTGCTGTGGTTGATGGGCTGTTGAAAATGTGTTAATGCCACAGGTGCTGTATTGTTCCAACCTTGGGGTGCCTATGTGTTGTTTACAGTGGTAGGCATGGTGGTCCCCAGTGCAGCTCTCAACTCAATCAGCTTTTTCTGCTGTTCCTGCATTTGGAGAACCAGATTGGTCACGACCATGGCCAATCCACTGGTGGTCTAGGTAGAGGGTTCTATGTAACCTGGACAATTGCCCCTTGGTTTGTTTCTGTCTGGTTCTCATTGGTTGGTATCTACACAGTTTGGTTATCTGTTCCCATCGTAGTCTCATTTAGTGGTGGGTCAGGTTACAAGCACTGCGGCTACCTTTAGGAGTGCAACCTACCATTTCAGTCTAATGGCATCTAGAGGATCTGTAACACATGACCAACCTGTATGAGACAGTTTGTATAAAATAATTCAACCATATACTGTATTAGTCCCATATGATGCATATGAAACAAAATTGTCAACTTGCACTGAGCAACTAAATTTTTCCAGACAAAAACACTCATATAAGAAACTTTGTCTAGTTATGCTTGACCGGTCACAGGTCTGGGATACCTTGTCCCACCGGTCATCCCACCAGACATATTTGGAAAGTTTTGAAATTTGTCCTGTCAAACTGTCCGGTGTGGCTCAACTATGAAATTGTCCGACTAGACATCCCACTGGACATCATATCCTAGAGGGTCAAACTTTGTCTAGTCGCTTGACCAGTTGCTTGTCCGGTGGCACTTGGAACTCTAAAAGTCTGATCGGACAATCAAAATTTGCTTTAAAACCTGCAATTTGAGTCATTTTTCCCACTATTCCTTTCTTGTTTTCTTCTTGGCTGCGACTCAACTAGCCTCCAGTGATTTTCTACAGTCCCTCTAGACATCGAACAAGCTATTTTATCCAGTCGATGTCTCCTTCTCCTTCCTAGAGGTAAGTCTCTCCTTACTAACCTCTCTTTTGGGTATTTTTTTAGGGTTTCTATGCCGTTTTCTTGTTTTTCCTCAATTACAAATTTTTTGACTGTAGGAAACGTTATTTCTACACTTAGGATCAATGTTAGGGCTTCAATGAACAGAACCCCTCAATTAATTTGGGGTTTTGTTGGTAGTTTTATCAAAACCCCAAAAAGATTGGATTTTGCCCTAGGTTTTGGGGAAAAACCCTAAATTTTGAAAATTTTATTTTTTTTCCCAAAAATTGGTCTTTCTTGTGTATTGGTTTGCCCTTGCAAGATGGTTTGTAACCCATGAAAGTCATCCTACCCTCATTTTGGGGCGAGTTCGAGGCTTTTGTAAATTTTATGCCGTTATGCTGTCTAAATTTTTAAAAAGTTCTAACTTTTATTTATCTTTTCTTGGTTTGGTGCAGGGTCCTTCATGTCTAGACACTGTACACTGGCCAAGAATGTTTTTTTCGGTTCTCAAGGTCTACCTCCACCGATACAGCTATATGATGGGTACCATTTCCATTCGGCGGAGGCTGAGGCATAGTACCCATGGTACTAGGACAAGAGTGTAGAAGTTGGATGCTACGTGAACCTCCAGTAGTTAGACTAGTTCGATGTGGAGGCAACATTCGGTGCTCTAGGTTGGTTGCCTGTCACACCCCAATTCTGGTCTAACCAGAATGGTGTGATGAACCGCCAATAAACCAACGGTTCACCCAGGATCTCGTATAGGTCGATCAAACCAAACACACATTCCACATTAATAATCAAAGGCAATAAACAAATAAGCGAAAGTCTTACAGATAATGAACTGAGAGTCTAACAGTGATAAATAAGTATTTAATCCAATTAACGTCAAACCACAAGACATAAAAATAAATAATCAATTACATATCTGATGTTCAAATTATAACTAAACTTAAGCAAAAACACATTGGTTGCACTCGCATGATGAATCATGCGCATCATCTTCAGCTTCTACGTCCATCACAACAACGTGTCCATATGTCGGCGCATTCATATATGCTTCAATGGTAGTACCTGCATCATCAACGAAAAATATTCGACGTCGAAAGGGTGAGCATACATCACGGCTCAGTGAGCAAACAAAACAATGCAACAAACATATGCACGCATTCAATTCATATCTTTGGCCTGGTTTTTAAGTTTGCAATATGCTATAGAAAGTTTTGGTGGCCGCCGCACCTCTATACACGAGTGTATGAATCAATCCAATGGATCAAACACCATTGCCGTCCCACATGCACCCACCATGGAATAAAGATAGAGCTAAAGTGTCTGGATCAAACACCGCCCACACTTCCCCTGATGACCTACCCATACTAACACGTAAGCCTCTATTGGCGAGGGCTTACAAACTAGGCTCACAACTAACCAATCCTAATGCCAAATAGTGTATCTAAGGCCTCACCCCAGCATCCCTCAATACGTCCATAGAGATAAAGCTAAGGCCCCCCGATAGACTCAGAGACCACACGGTCAGAGTCCACCTCCCCTGATGCCCTACGACGTAATAGTTTTGCTAAGGTAATGGCGATACGATGATGTTAGTGGGCAAGACTTGAGTAGAGATAGAGCTAGAGTCTGGTGACGAGGTCGAAGACCATCATGCCACGTCCTCCTCCTGATGCTCCACTCGCATCCAACACATCAACCACACACATACATTCACATGCCTATTCCTAGCATCATCATCATCATCATGTTATAAATAAATGGAATTAAATATGCATGAACAGTAGTAGCAGGAATATTGGATGACATATGAGATGCACATTACAAGCATACAAGCATATAATCAATCATGACATTGGACTCAATAAAAATAAACAGTTTGTTATTATCCAATTAGTTTAGGTCTTGTTCCCTCACCTGTTAGTAATACTCGATGTCCTTCCAAGCCTTGAAATTCTCTTTGAATTGATTTAACAACCTAAAAGTTATATGAATTTAAGTTAGGGTTCATACGTGACATGTTACAGTAGTCAAAAATCAAAATAGGGTACTGATAGGAGTCTGATTAGTCCTATGGTCTCATGCTGTATAAACCTGACTGTCTACGGTCGATACCCTATGGTCGCATATGGTGCGACCGTAGATGCGATCATATGATTTCTAAAATCTTCTCGAATGCCTATGGTCGATCCTCTGGTCATACTGGTCATGCTATGGTCGACCGTAGCTATGACCTTGAGATTTCTGGTCATAGTCTACATGAAATTCGAGTTCTTCCTGGGTCAATTCTTCTGTTCTTCAATGGGGTTTATTCTAAGGTTATCCTATGGCCATCATTAGTAATTTATTATCAACCTTAATCATCAAATTCACTCCTCATGGTTCTCCTTGAAATTTCTCAAGGAAATCACATAGATCATAATAGGTTGATATTGTCTATCTTCCATAGAAGTCTTATTCCTTAGAGTTTACATCTCCAGAGATTCGTTTCATACCTTTGCTTGTGATAGAGAGCCAATCTCTTCTCAACAAATTCTTCTCCTTAGCTTTTTCTTCTTCTCTTTCTCTTCCTTCTCTTCCTTCTCTTTCTCTAGGGTTTACAAATGTTCTAATAGAGTGAAAAAGGGCTGAGGGACGTCCTCTATATAGAGTAAAACTCTCCATATAGAGTTCTCTTTCAATTAGGAAAGCAATCCCTTAATTTAGGAAAGTTTCCAAAACTCAGAGTCTGGTCTGAGTTCTCACGGTCGATCATACGGTCGCATAAACCATCGACCGTAGGGTCGAAATCATCAACCGTGGGGTTCTGGATTTGAGATTTTTGGTTCCCTTCCTTATGGTCGACCATACCTACCTAGGCATGCGACCTTAGGTATGTTTTTAGTGTTTTTAACCCGATTTTCATACCTGGTTTGTGATCTGTCTTCACACGCTCGGTCCACTTGGTCCAGGAATGATGGAAAGACCTGGCACGACACGGTTTGATTAAGTTAGTGGAGTGCGGGTCTTACAACTCCCCCCTCTTATATAAATTTTGTCCTCAAAATTTTAACATACCTTTCAAGTCGAATAGGTGAGGATATTGCTTTCGCATAGCATTCTCTTCTTCCCATGTAATTTTTTCTTCATTTTGGCTTCTCCAAGTAACCTTAACGTAGTAAATGTCATGGTTGCGAAGACGTTGCATCTTCCGGCTAGTGATCTCAAAAGGTACTACTTCGAACGTCAAATCTTCAGTCAAATCTGGTAGATCCGTTGTTAACACGTGTGTTGGATCTCTGACGTACTTCTTCAGTAATGAGATATGAAATACATCATGCACACTTGACATGGATGGTGGTAGTGCTAACTGATATGCTACTTTTTCACATCTATCTAGAGCTTTATTAGGTCCAATATATCTGGGATACAACTTTTCCTTCTGTCCAAACCTTTTCAAACCACGCATAGGAGATATTTTCAGAAATACCTTATCACCTATGGTGAATTCGAGATCTCTACGTCGATTATCTGCATATTGCTTCTGACGGTTCTGAGCTATTCAGACTCTTTCCTTGATAATGTCGACTACTCGACAAGTCTCTTCAACAAACTCTGGTCCAACAATACTCCGTTCTCCACCTTCATTCCAAAATAAAGGAGTTCGACATTTCCTACCATACAGTGCTTCATAGGGTGAACTCAATCAATGGTAATTTCTCATCCCATGATCCTTTGAAATCAATGACACAAGCTCGAAGCATGTCTTCTAAAATCTGAATAGTACGGTCTGACTGTCCATCTGTTTGAGGATGGAATGCAGTACTAAACTTCAATGTTGTACCCATAGCCTTCTGTAATCCTTCCCAAAACTTTGAGGTAAAGAGTGGGTCTCTGTCGGACACAATGCTTTTAGGTACACCATGTAATCGGACAATATTATCTACATAAAGCTTAGTTAACCTCTCTAGGATGTACTGAGGTCGTATAGCTATGAAATGAGCTATCTTGGTCAAACGATCCACAATCACCCAGACCACGTCAACTACTCGAGGAGTCAATGGTAATCCGGTGACGAAGTCCATAGTGATGCAGTCCCAGTTCCATACTGGTTCTGGCAGTGGCTGTAATAATCCTGTAGATTTTTGCCTTTTAGCCTTTACTTGCTGACAATTCAAGCATTGAGACACAAATATAGCTACATCCACTTTCATTCCTCTTCACCAATATAGTTTCTTCAGATCATGATACATTTTCGTACTTCCAGGATGTACCGAATAAGCGGTGGTGTGAGCTTCCTTCAATAATCTGTGTCTAATATCCAAGTCTTCATTTTCAAGAACATATACCCTTCCTTTGTATTTTAGTACCTTTTCAACGTCCATGGTGAACTCAGGAGTAGTCCTACCTTTTTCAAGGTCTTCTTGCACCGTTCTCGGATAAGGGTCTGATTTAATAGCTGCTTTTACTTCATCTAATAGATCAAGTACAATCTCCAATGTAGCAAACATGTTTGAGAATAGATGAATAAACCCTTGGTCAGTTGATTCATTCAGAATATCAATCACAAACTGCTCTTTACCGTAGTTAAATATTCTCCCTGTGACACACACCACAACATTTGCACTAACTTCTTCATGGGATTCTGTCATTGCTTTCCTGCTTAGTGCGTCAGCAACTACATTAGCTTTTCCTGGATGATACTGGATATCGCAATCATAATTCTTCAATAATTCTAGCCATCTTCTTTGTCTCATATTCAACTCCTTCTGATTAAAAAGATGAGTGAAACTCTTCTGATCTGATTTAATCTGAAATTTCTCTCCATATAAATAATGTCTCCATATCTTAACAGCATGTACTACTACTGCTAATTCCAAGTCATGAGTGGGATAGTTCTTCTCAGGTGTCTTCAATTGTCTTGAGGCATACATAATTACTTGTTCTCCTTGCATAAGCACACATCCTAAACCTAACCCAAACACATCAATGTACAAGGTAAATGGTTGTCCTGAGATCGGAATAGTCAAGATGGGAGCTGATATCAATCTAGCCTTTAATGTTTGAAAACACTCTTCACATTTATCGGTCCAAACAAACTTTTTTCCTTTCTTTGTCAGACTGGTGAGAGGTACAGCGAATCTAGAGTAATCTTTCACGAATCGTCGATAGTAACCAGCTAAACCTAAGAAACTTCTGATTTCTACAACATTCTTAGGTGCTTTCCATTTCACAATGGTTTCAATCTTGCTAAGATCTACTTTAATTCCTTCAGCCCTAAGAAAGTGACTTCATTTAGCCAGAACTCACACTTTGTAATGCGTAAAGCTTCTCTTTTCTTAATCGCTGCAGAGTGGCTCTTAAATTTGTGACATGAGTTTCTTTGTCCTTGGGGTAGATTAGTATGTCGTCAATAAATATGATGACTAACGTATCCAACATATCACGGAATACTCGATTCATGAGTTTCATAAAAGTTGTAGGTGCATTATTAGTTAATCCAAAAGACATGACTAAAAATTCATATTGTCCATTTCTGGTTCTGAATGTTGTCTTCGGAATATCACCTTCCTTAATCTTCAACTGATGGTATCTGTAAGCACCCCATTTTTGCCACCCTCGGCATAAGTGAACCAATATGGCAGGTTTCTGACCTTTAATCCAAAGATTTGTGATTCTCCACTGATCCCCACAGCAGGGTCATGGGCTATTATCTTGCATAGATGCATAGGTCATAGAATTATCTTCGAAACAAGACCAGAATTGCTCAATTCCGATATCAAATGAGGAAGATACGACCATTTTAGTCGGATGATATATATAAGGGAGGTTTCTGAAATTATTATAAATAATAATCCCAGGGGCCTTCATGCAAATTATCCTAAGTCAGATTGTTTGAATTTCAAATCATCATTTCTTGATCATCCGATATCGGATTCAGATGATTCCAAGACCATTATTCTTCATTCATGATGTTCTACAAAGTGGACGTAAAAAATCCCGGGTAGAAGTCACCAGTGGGTCCCATGCAAGCTTGCATGTAAAATTATCGTTAGAACTTCAAAGCTTCATATAATTTCCGTTCTACATCGGATTCAGGTGATTCCAGTCTCATTATTCTTCATTCATGATATTCTACAAAGTGGACGTAAAAAAAATCCCGGGTAAAAGTCACCAGTGGGTCCCATGCAAACTTGCATGCAAAATGATCATTAGAACTTCAAAGCTTCATATCTTTCCCGTTCTACATCGGATTCAGATGATTCCAAGACCATTATTCTTCATTCATGATGTTCTACAAAGTGGACGTAAAAAATCTTGGGTAGAAGTCACCAGTGGGTCCCATGCAAACTTGCATGCAAACTTGCATGCAAAATGATCATTAGAACTTCAAAGCTTCATATCTTTCCCGTTCTACATCGGATTCAGATGATTCCAAGACCATTATTCTTCATTCAAGATGTTCTACAAAGTGGACGTAAAAAAATCCCAGGTAGAAGTCACCAGTGGGTGCCATGCAAGCTTGCATGAAAAATTATCGTCAGAACCTCAAAGCTGCATATCTTTTCCGTTCTACATCGGATTCAGGTGATTCTAGTTTCATTATGTTCCATTTTTAGTGCTCTACAAAGTGGACGTAAAATATTTCTGGTAGAAGCCACCGAAGGATCTCATGCAGAATGGTCAGCCAAATTATCGATAATTGGTCCGCTTAAACTTTAAAAATTCATAAGTTGACCATTTTACTTCCAAATGAGGTGATTCAAGTTCCTATATTCCTCATTTTTAATGTTCTACAAAATGAACGCAAGAATTTGGAATAGAGACCATCGAAATATTCCATACGGGATGACAGCGGAAATGACCCGTGAAATGACAAGGAGAGAAAACCCAGTTAATTCCAATCAGTCCAGTCAACTCAGTTCAAACCAGTTTTGGTCTAACCTAGCTCAACCCATATCAGTTGTCAACCTAAGTCATTCTCAACCCATTTTGAAACAGTTCATCTATGTGCATAATATTTGTGTATAATATATATTATTATATGTAAATGATAATCCAAAAGATTTTTGAGAAGAAAAAGCAAAGAAGGGAGAGTAAAAAACGTGAAAGAGAATGGGGATTATGATTTTGGAGATAATCTAAAAGATTTTGAGAAGAAAAAGGGAAGAGGGGAGAGAGAAACGTGAAAGTGAAGGGGGATTTCAATTTTGGAGATAATCCAAAAAAATTTTGAGAAGAAAAAGGAAAGAGGGGAGAGAAAAAACGTGGAAGAGAATGGGGATTTCGATTTTGGGGATAAATCCAAAAGATTTTGAGAAAAAAAAGGAAAGAGGGAGAGAGGAAAAACGTCACTTTTTCTAAGACAATCCAAAGGATTTTGTTGGAGAAAAAAAAGAAAAGAAGAAAAAGAAAACATAGGGGTTTTTAGGAGGGACGGTTTTAGGGAAGAGAAAAAAGAAAAAAGAAAAAAAAAGGAGAGGATTTAGGGTTTCTAGATTGTTTTTTTAAAAGGGAAAGAGGGAGAAGATAAAAGGGACGTGAGAGAGAGAAGAAGGGGACTTTTTCCAAAGAGAAAAAAAAGGGGAAAGAGAAAGAAAAACGTGGAAAGGCTTTTTGAGCTAGGTTTTGGGAGAAAAAGGAGGGAAGAAGAGAGAAAAAAGGAGGAAACGTGGGCTTTCTTAGGGGGGCTCGGTTTTGGGAGAAAAAAAAGGAGAAGAGAGAGAAAAGAGGGAAAGAAAAAGGAGGAAAGGTGAGCTTCTCCAGGGGGGCTTGGTTTAGGGAGAAAAGAAAGGGAGAAGAGAGAGAAAAGAGGGAAAGAAAAAGGAGAATTAGTAGGGGTTTTGGGTTTTTTCTTTTGGGGCTAGGTTTTGGGAGAAAAAGAAGGGAAGAAGAGAGAAAAAAAGGAGGAAACGTGGGCTTTCTTAGAGCGGTTCGGTTTTGGGAATCCGAAAGCTAAAGAAAGCTGAAGAGAGGAGAAGAAGAAGAGCAGAAGGTTCAGGGATCTGTAAACCAGGTAAACCCTCTCCTCTTTCATTCTTTTCACTTACCTGATTTGGTGTACCACTGTAACATCCTATCACCTACAGCCATTATCCCAACTCGCTACTCCATATCCATTGCAATCCCCCTTGATCCGTAAATTTATCACCTAATCTTCTCTCCCATGAAATTGAGTTTTTGGATGATTATTTTTGTTTGATCATATGATGCCATGAAATGGTCATATGATTTGAGTGATTGATGTTAATCTGATGAGGATGTAATTTGAGCCATTGATATTGAATGAATTTTAATTTGATCAATTGTGAGCCATATGATTCGAAATCTTAAGGTGATTGATCTAGCCTTTGATTTAGATTTTCCTTAAGTGATTGATCATGGCCTCTGATTATGAATTTTTATGAGATAAAATTTGGCCATCGATCTCGGATGCTTTAATGATAAAATCGGGTCATTGATCTTGGATGTTTGAATTAGCAAATCTGGACCATTGATTTTAGATATGTTGATGCTTGATCCAAACCAATGGATCTTTATTATGAGTGTCTTAAATAAATCTGAATCGTCGGATCTTCACTATGAATGTTTTAAATGCATCTAAACCATTAGATTATCATCATGATTGATTTCAAAGCATCTGAACGGTTAGATTACCATTAATAGTGATTTATACCATTGAATTTTTCATCATGAGTGTTTTTTTTTTAGATACACTGCCATGCTTGAATGCTCATTGCCATAGTTGGATGCTTATTGCCATAATTAGGGTAGAAAACCCTAAAATGGAAAGAAAGTAACATTTAGGGTAGAAAACCCTAAGATGGAAAGAAAATAATAATTAGGGTAGAAAACCCTAAAATGGAAAGAATGTAACAATTAGGGTAGAAAACCCTAAAAAAATGGAAATAAAATAACAATTAGGGTAGAAAACCCTAAAATGGAAAGAATGTAACAATTATGGTAGAAAACCCTAAAAAATGAAAATAAAATAATAATTAGGGTAGAAAACCCTAAAACGGAAAGAAAGTAACAGTTAGGGTAGAAAACCCTAAGATGGAAAGAAAATAATAATTAGGGTAGAAAACCCTAAAATAGAAAGAAAGTAATAATTAGGGTAGAAAAACCCTAAAACGGAAAGAATGTAACAATTAGGGTAGAAAACCCTAAAAAAATAAATAAAATAACAATTAGGGTAGAAAACCCTAAAATGGAAAAAAAATAATAATTAGGGTAGAAAACCCTAAAATGAAAAAAAAGTCACAGTTAGGGTAGAAAACCCTAAAAAATAGAAATAAAATAATAATTAGGGTAGAAAACCCTAAAATGAAAATAAAGTAACATTGAGGGTAGAAAACCCTAAGATGGAAAGAAAATAATAATTAGGGTAGAAAACCCTAAAATGGAAAGAATTTAACAATTAGGGTAGAAAACCCTAAAAAATGAAAATAAAATAATAATTAGGGTAGAAAACACTAAAATTAAAAGAAAGTAACATTTAGGGTCGAAAACCCTAAGATGGAAAGAAAATAATAATTAGGGTAGAAAACCCTAAAATGGAAAGAATGTAACAATTAGGGTACAAAACCCTAAAAAAATGGAAATAAAATAATAATTAGGGTAGAAAATCCTAAAAAATAGAAATAAAATAACAATTAGGATAGAAAACCCTAAAACGGGAATAAAGTAACATTTAGGGTAGAAAACCCTAAAATGAAAAGAAAATAACAATTAGGGTAGAAAATAGCATACTAGAACATGCCATGTAGGCTCTTGCCTTATTTGAATACATGCCATATTTGAAAGATTTTAAACAATCTTACTGTATGTGAATTTCTTGTCATAAATGTTTTATGTGCCATATTTAGATATAATATTCTATTTTTTGGCAATAACTTATTTTATGCGACACCCTAGTTGAACTGCCATATATGCACACTTTTAGAAGACAATGTAGGTGTGGGGATGTACATAGGCACCCACATTCTTGGGAAGGACATAACGGGAATGATAAAAAATCTTAATAAAGAAAGAGAATTCTTAGCCAACCTTCCAAAATTAGAATTCAGAATGAAAAGGGTAATTTAGGACAATTTGTCCCTCGACAAACCCTAAACCTAGAATAGGTTCTAAACCCTAAACCTAGAATAGGTTCTAAACCCTAAACCTAGAATAGGTTCACAATCATTAACCTAGAATAGGTTATCCAGCCCGAACTACGTGGAATCTGATTCCTAGGTCAAACCTTAGGATACGTAGGCCATTTGGGAGAATCCCAAATTCGGATCCACAGCTTAGTCCACTCGGACTATCCATAGATCCACTAGGATATTTACCCATACTTTAGTCCACTCGGACTATCTATAGATCCGCTAGAAAACTTACCCACATTTTGACCCAAATAGGGTTATCCAGTTCGAACTACGCGGATTCTGATTCCTAGGTCAAACCCTAGGATACGTAGGCCATTTGGGAGAAACCCAAATTCGGATCCAAACCTTAGTCCACTTGGACTATCCATAGATTCACTAGGATATTTATCCATATTTTGACCCACATAGGGTTATCCACATTCCATCCCAGAATGGGTTATCCATATTTTGACCCAAATATGGTTATTCTTAGATCCACTCGGACTATCCATAGATCCACTAGGATTTTTACCCATACTTTAGTCCACTCGGACTATCCATAGATCCGCTAGGATACTTACCCACATTTTGACCCAAATAGGGTTATCCAGTTCGAACTACGTGGATTTTGATTCCTAGGTCAAACCCTAGGATACGTAGGCCATTTGGGAGAAACCCAAATTCGGATCCAAACCTTAGTCCACTTGGACTATCCATAGATCCACTAGGATATTTATCCACATTTTGACCCACATAGGGTTATCCACATTCCAACCCATAATGGGTTATCCATATTTTGACCCAAATAGGGTTATTCTTAGATCCACTAGGACTATCTATCAGTCCACATGGACTATCCAGATCCTAACCCATAGGATTTCTCAGCCTTTCAAGCATAAACTTCAACTTGAACAAAGAACTTAATCATGCACAAGCATAAATCACATCCATAAACTTTAATCACACCTGAACTACGATGGTGAACTTGATTTTCGGAATAATTCCGTAATACGTAGGCAATCTGATGGATACAGATTCGGTTCAATGATATCAAACCACTTGGTTTGGTTTGGCTTAATAAATAGAGTCTACCATAGGAAAGGTATAGGAGACCGATTTCGATCGGGCGGTTTGGGTGCCTAATCCCATCCCATAACCGTAACCTGACACTTACCCAATCTCTGATGCACCAGAAATCCAATCTAAGGGTCATGAGTCAATCGAAGTCTTACCTTGGGGTGAGATTTTACATTTTTAAGGTCCTAGACCTAAATCTAGGTGGCGACTTCTAAAGATTTTCCATCTTTCTCCTCACAGTGGCGACTCCACTGGGGATATAAATGTCAAACTCCTAAATGAAAACTTTCCTTGTGTGAATTGGATGCTAGATTTTAGGATACTATATTTATGCTTGTATATTATTGCTTTGGGGGGAATGGGTTCTGTCACACATTCGTGCGAGTAGCCGAACCGGGTCCCATGCATATGGGGCAGCCCGCTAGGCGAAACACATAGCCTTGGCCTATACTTTGTGAGACCACGATCGGCGAGCAGCCTTTAACGAGCATTTCTTGGGTCCGCCTGAGAATGCATTATGCTACTCCACGTCGCTTGGATCCTTGCAACATAGTATATAAAGGGATTGGGGGCCCATTATTCATCGAGCATTCGGTGATAGGTTACCCCATCCTCGTCAAGGTGGCCTTTTCTGTCCTAACCCAGATTGTATCCCAATGTTTGTTATTTTTTGGTTCATCCCTGAACCGACCCGGTAAAATCGGCTTAACCATGACATCCATGTTCGAGACGTCGAAGTTCTGCCCGTTTTTGTCCTCGATTGGTCAACATGTTAGAATCTACATGATGAGCATCTTGAACTTTCACCCATTGGGAGTATGAGGTATGTATACACCTGTTCTACATCATAGTAGACGATCACTATACACCCTCCATTAAGTAAGCTCGATGTGTCGAATCTCTCATTGTTAACACGTCGATTTCAAAAAAATGAACAGAAAATCCCTGTCAAGACATAGATACCATGGTCAAGAAGAAATTTACTAGTTTGTTCATTTATGAACCGCTTTTGCTAATCATCCCTAATAAGGACGACGGATTAATACATCCATTTCAATTTCATCGAATTCGATAATCCAATTGGCCAGACCTTGGTACCACTGATTATCCATTTTGGAATCATGAGGTCCCAAGACTGAACACATGGCTTAATCAAATTCAATTAAATTGACTCGGATAATGTGTACCCAATCTTCCTTATGAGGGAGCTAACTTTGTTTGGTTAAGTCATCTTTGATTGTGCATGTGACTTCTTCCACTCCTCTAGATGTCTAGAATCTCAATATTTCCCCATTGGATTTCAATGCCTTTGGAAAAGAAAATCAAACTGCAACCATATCCACCCTTTTAGGGTGAGAGGCCCCTACAATTAGGGAATTGTCTTGATCTCCCATCTCGAGATCCATCCATATTATCTTTCCAAATGAATCAATGGAAGTCATGAATCTAGATCTTGATTGAACATCAAATTTTATAAGAAAGAAGGAAAGATTCAGCCCCTAGGCAAATCCAATCATAGTTCTCAATGTACCTTTTAATTAAGGAAAGATTTAGCCCCTAGGCAAATCCAATCACTGTTCTCGATTCATCTCTGAATTAATGAAAGATTCAGCCCCTAGGAAAATCCAATCAATGTTCCTTATTCACCTTTGAATTAAGGAAAGATCCAGCCCCTAGGAAAATCCAATCATAGATTAAGGAGAGATCCAACCCCTAGGCAAATCCAATCATTAGTTCTTGATTCATCTCTGAATTAAGGAAAGATTCAGCCCCTAGGCAAATCCAATCAATGTTCCTTATTCACCTTTGAGTTAAGGAAAGATCCAACCCCTAGGCAAATCTAATCATAGATTAATGAAAGATTCAGCCCCTAGGCAAATCCAATCATAGTTCTCAATTTATCTTAGAATTGAGGAAAGATTCAGCCCTTAGGCAAATCCAATCAATATTCCCTATTCACCTTTGAATTAAGGAAAGATTTTAGCCCCTAGGCAGGTCCAATCATCATTTCGGTTCATCCAGAATTAAGGAAAGATTCAGCCTCTAGGCAGATTCAATCACATCCAGTTCATCTCAGAATCAAAAAATATTCAGCCCCTAGGCAGGTCCAACCATAATTTCTGGTTCATCTCAGAAATGAAGAAAAGATTCAGCCCCTGGGCAGGTCCAATCATTATTTTGGTTCATCTAGAATTAAGGAAAGATTTAGCCCCTATGCAGATTCATTTACATCTAGTACATCTCAGATTAAAAAAAATATTCAGCCCCTAGGCAGGTCTAACCACCATTTCTGGTTCATCTCAGAACTGAAGGAAAGATTCAGCCCTTAGGCAGGTCCAATCATCATTTTGGTTCATCCAGAATGAAGGAAAGATTCAGCCTCTAGGCAGATTCAATCACATCCAGTTCATCTCAGAATCAAAGAAATATTCAGCCCTAGATTCAACCACCATTTCTGGTTCATCTCAGAATTAAAGAAGGGTTTAACCTTTAGGCAGGTTCAATCATCACTCCCAGATCATGCTAAAATGAAGAAGGCATTCGGCCCCTTGGTTTTTTCACCCTTCACCTCCTGTTTAGGTTCTGATTCATGTTGGAACTAGAAAAAATTCCATTCATTTGAATTCAATTAGCCACTAGGCTTATCCAACCATCAACTTTGGTTAGGGTTCCAGTTCATGTCGAATCTAGGAAAAGTACCATTCATCTTAATTCAATTAGCCTCTAGGCTTATCCAACCATCAACTTTGGTTAGGGTTCCAGTTCATGTCGAAACTAGGAAAAGTTCCATTCATCTGAATTTATTTAGCCCCTAGGCTTGTCCAACCATCAACTTTGGTTCAGGTTCAGATTCATGTTGGAATTAAGAAGAGTCGCATTCATCTGAATTCATTTAGCCACTAGGCTTATCCAACCATCAACTGTGGTTCAAGTTCTGATTCATGTTGGAACTAAGAAGAGTTCCATTCATTTGAATTTTATTAGCCCCTAGGCTTGTCCAACAGTCAACTCCAGTTCAAGCTTCGATTTATGTTGGAACTAAGAAAGGTTCCATTCATATGAACTCAATGTGAGCATGAGTTAGCCTCTAGGCCTTTACCTCTGGTCCATGTTCCATTTCATGAAGGAAACAAAGTGAATTTTAGTCATTTCAACACAATCAATCCATCATCTCAAGCAATTAGAGTCCAATCCATTATTGTCATCCTTAGCCTCTATCAATCGGAGCCCAACTCAAACAATCCTTGCCTCTAGCAACTAGAGCCCAGTCTACGACTGTCAATCTTGATCTCTATCAATCAGAGACCAATTCAAAATCAATCTTGATCTCTATCAATCAGAGACCAATTCAAAATCAATCTTGATCTCTATCAATCAGAGACCAATTCAAAATCAATCTTGATCTCTATCAATCAGAGATCAATTCAAAGTCAATCTTGATCTCTATCAATCAGAGACCAATTCAAAGTCAACTCTGTCTCTATCAATCAGAAACTAATTCAAAGTCAACTCTGTCTCTATCAATCAGAGACCAATTCAAAGTCAATCTTGTCTTTATCAATCGGAGACCGATTCAAAATCAATCTATGGCTCTATCAATTAGAGCCCGATCCATGTCTATCATAGCCTAGTGCTACAAGTTAGGATCGCTCGTCAGAAATGATGAATGAGAAGCATTCCTCATTGCCTGTCAATAAAGATCAGTTCCAGATTCTGGAGTCATCAGAAATCATGAACCTTCAGCTATAGTAGTGTTATCCCATCATGGGAATTTTTGCCCCATTAGCCAAGGAAATGCCAGAATCCAAAGAGTTGCCCTCATATTTCTCATTTGTTCAAAGAAAGGGAATAGAATTTTCCCGAGCAGTAGGGTTGACCAAAGATGAGATCCGATATGCCCCAGGCTAGGATAGGAACCAGAATCATAGCTAGGGAATGGTCCAATGATGAAACCCTTAATCCATAAACTGGGGTATGAACCAGATTGACATTGGACCCAAATTGAATGAGGTCTAATGAGGAAAGCCATTATACCTTAAACTGGGGCATGAACCAAATTGACTTTAGACCCAAATTGAGAGTGGTCTAACAAAGAAATCCATTGAACCCCCCAAGCCGAGCCATAAACTAGTCTAATCTTGGACTCAAAATGGTGTAGTGCAATGACGATACCTCTTGCTCCCCATGCTGGGGCATAAGCCAAAATGATTTTGAATTCAACTATAATTGGTCCACTGATGAATCCACTGGACCCCAAATTGGGGCATGAACCAAAGTAACCTTGAGCTTAAAAAGCAATAGTCTGGTTATGAATGGATCCTAAACTAAAAGAAAAGAGGGTAAGAATTGTATGGAACCCTGAAAGGTAGGCATCCTGCACCTATTGATAGAGGGGCATGATGAGTCTTGCTATTAGAAATCTGAAGGAATATTTATTCCCACAATGACTGAAGGTGGTCGTCGAAGGCGTTATGCCCAACTGGAGCCACTTGGATAAACTAGTTGTTTCAACTTTCTATTATCGATATTCGATAGGTCATCCATGACTAGGTCCAAGATTGATATGCTTGTTGACAAGTCCAGTCCAATCGCCGCCCGTAAAAAAAAAAAAAAAAAAAAAAATCACCCGTTTGGGATTTCAAACTTTGTGCCTTGTCTCTTCCATACATTTCCTCCCAGTTTCGTACATCTTCCTATTCTACGTGCGCAGTCAATTCTGACTCTGAAGATGATTGAAACGATGAGCCGTCTCCTGAACTTCTACGCCACCCAGCCTCTTGAGAAAGAAAGGTCCAACCCGTCTAGGAAAGCTTTAAATGATCAATCGAGAGACACAAGAGTAGTCTCAAGAAACATGTATTGGAGAAGCTGCCATTTGTTCTACCTGTGAAAAGATTCCAAGGAAAGCATTAGATCAACAGATCAGCCAATCATTACAAATGTGGAGGATAGATGTGCCACCAAAAAGATGGAAATACTAAAGTTCATACAAAGTATATCATCTGCAAGCAAGAGATACATGATGAATGATCAATCTCAAAATCAAAGAATGAGGTCATTGGGATACCCAAAAAGGAAAAAAAAAGAAAAAAAAAGGATTCAAGCCTATGTTTTATCTACATCAATAATGGGAAGGCAGTCACATCAGATAGAAGGTGATGATTAACTTCCAGAGGATAGCATACGGATTCACCATTCAGATAAAATCAGATACTATATGAGCAGTCACAAATGCTCATAAAGTTTACAGAAGATCAGAGTGCTAGTTGGGGCAAAGACGTTCTATCTGATTGGAAATGTTTGGAAGAAGAAGATTCAAATCCAATATTGAAAGTCAGGATTCAATTTCGCGATCAAGCGAAGCACTGCATTATGTGGCCTTCACATCCAAAAAAAAAGAAAAAGAAAAAAAGAAAAAAGAAAAAAAAAGAAGAAAAGAAAATAGCAAGATGTTGAATGGCATTGGAGCTCGATAGTAAGCCAATTGTCCCTCTCACTTCAAAAAGATGGTAGTTCCAACTAAAGCCTGATAACAAGTTTGATCATTCGTCGAGATTCACAGCATGTTGGACCGGACTTTTGATTTTGGCCAATTACATCCCGCCTTTACTAAAGACGATCTCATTACTTCTTCATCATCAGAGAAAGATTTCTCATCAGCATTAGACTCTCTCTCCCGTCTATCAATCTGACGGCCTTCCAAGGAGTCTCTATCACAAGCCTTTCTTTTGATTATCAATTTTTATGGCATTGTATCTCATGATCATGTCATCATTTATGTACAATTCATAAATCTGGCTGGAACTGTCATCTGTCGTTCATTACATCCAACGGCTTCCCAAAGGTTCCCATAAGCCCTTCATTTCTCAAGCCAATAAAATGGGATCTTCTTGGTAAGATAAACCCATTTTACATAAATAATCAAACACTCTCCCAATGGTAGACCCATGTGGACAGTTTCACATCAGTCCTCTTGGACCTTCAACATCAATACTTGTCAACAAACCTAAAGGTTTCAGGCCCAGATATGATCGTGGCTGATTCGGAATCTCGATATAGCTTATTGGGACACGTGTTCTATCTGAACATCTCCAAGAAAGGAAAACATAATTTGGCACCATTTTTAATCTTGGTGTGGGACTGCATTTCCCTAAGATCACTTTTAGTGATGATTCAAATAGCTGCCCGCCTATCAATACGTGCAGATGTCAACTTAAACAGTGGGGCAAGGCTACCCATTTGTCAAGAAGGTCATGCCATTCAGATTTCCCCTAAGGGTTTCAAACCATTGGATAGGACCATAATTTTGGCAATATCCTCACCATATCAGGACTCTTTATTCAACCCAAGATAGGGTTTGCAAAAAGAAGAAAATGAAAAAAATAATAAAGGGAAGAAAAGAAACCTCAGCAGGGAAAGGCAACCCGAGAAACCTCAATGGGCAACCCATAATACCTCAGTGGGGATAGGCGACCTGATGCAACCCTAAAGCATTGCCCTCATTGGCCCTTCATAGTAAAATTCAGTGGTTCATATAGACAAGTGTCATACCAGTCTACCCTCCATAAGGAAAGGAACCCCTCTTGCTCTCCAGTGAATCATACTCGGAGGAGTTGAACAAACTATCATCTGTTGGGCTCCGTAGCATTGCCTTTCAACAGAATTCTATCTTCAAATCCTTTGGTTATGTTAGGGAGAGAGAAAATTCTCATGGCCTGGTTACGGATGTAGCCAAATTCATCATCAGCTCCCTCATTTTTCAAGATTCAACAAGGATTTATCTAAGAAATCTTTTTTTGCAATCAATCTATCAATCTTCCCTTGACCTTAGAAGCATGGTCAAATTCTAAATGCAATCCAGATTCAACCTTGTTCTAACTCTTTTAGATTTCCCATTTCCTTCTATAGTAGCGGTCTGTCACAACATGCAGACGTTGGGGCATAGATATACCCTATGTAGAGGAAATAAACTTGATCATGAGCATTACATCAAGGATCCATTGTCTAGTCTGAAGTCACTACTTTCATAGTCAACAGAAGTAGGTCCATCCAAGTTGGTTTTTGCCAATTTCTCAGTTCTTCCAATCCTGTTGATGAAGAAAATCCAATGTGGTCGATCACCTGTTAGGATTTGGTCACCAAATTATCTGAAGGAACACTTCGAATCCTTTGCTCCTCATGCCTACTTTGGGGCCATGATTCATTCATCTTTCAAAATTGGCACAACAATATTGCAATGCCCTGAGCTTTTCATGAGCCTAGATTGAGGGCCAAACCCATGTCACATTTCATCGCCGCTTGGCTATTCTACCAATTTGTTCTACCATAATGTACAGTCAAAGAACTTAGTTGACTAAATGTCCCTTGACAGTTTAACACCATGGTCAATTAATAAAGTCACTTTGGTTAAAGACTGTCAAGGTCCCCTCATTCTTGTCCAAAATCCTCACTAGAGTTTCTTTCAATCCAGAATCCAACAACATCAATGTTGGCTGAAGAAATTACATGGAACCTTTCCAAGGGAGCAACCAAGTCATCCCTACCGTGCTGAAATTGAGTCAAACTTTCAATACCAGGTCATAAATGGCAAATTTCAAATCTAGGTATCATGCCAGCAAAGTCCATGACACCATTTCCATTGATGTCATGTTTTATGCCTTCACCAACAAAGCAGGGGCAAAAAACCTTGGAAAACTGCCAAGGAATTCACCATCATTTCAAATATATCCAACACTCTATAGGTTCAAAGTCAAGAGACTTCCAAGATGGGTCAGATTTCAACCCTAAAGGTTCAAAGTCAACAAAGCCTTCCTGTATGGGTCACTTTCAAGCATCTTAAAGGTTCATAGCCATAGAGCTTCCAAGAAGGATATTCCTATTTTCAATCCCGAAGGTCCAAAGCTGGTAGGAACTTCCAAGATGAGTCATTCAGTATCACCCTATAAGTGATGTTCTGAGTTCTTGCTCATTTCATAATCAAATGTAGAGCCCTAGCTTATTTAAAGATCAAGTCAATCTC
Source organism: Protea cynaroides (assembly GCA_028583415.1). Taxonomy (NCBI): domain Eukaryota; kingdom Viridiplantae; phylum Streptophyta; class Magnoliopsida; order Proteales; family Proteaceae; genus Protea; species Protea cynaroides. The sequence goes on from CM053271.1 coordinate 44,631,210, forward strand.
AATCCACAAGGGAATCAAATGCAGAGCCCTAGGTCATCCAAAGTTCAAATCAATCTCAGCCTATTAGTGAATCAAATGTAGAGCCCTAGCTCATTCAGAGATCAAGTCAATCTCAGCCTATAAGTGAATCAAATGCGGAGCCCTAGCTTATTCGGAAAAAAACAATCTCAGATTCTCAATCAAAAGAGCCTCAATTCAATCAAAGATAAGACATCAAGTCTTTCATCCAGACAAATCAAAGCCGAGCCCAAGCTCATGCAATCAGCCTTGTATTCACAGCCTAGCTTCATACAAGAAGAGGTTTATCAGCTTACAAATGGATCAAGCCGGGTCCAAGCCCGCACATACCTTGCATCATGAGTTCCACCTTAGCAAGAAGAGGTTCCCAGCCTACAAATGAGCCTTGTATTTACAGCCTAGCTTCATACAAGAAAAATAGTTACTAATCTTCCAAGAAGAGTAAACCTTCTGGCCAGTCGAACTACGTTCTGGGCTTGATTTCTATGACAACCTTAGAATACGTAGGCAGTTTAGGAAGAATTACCCTAAGTGCAGCCCAATAAACAATATCACTCATACCCCAAAAATGTGGTTCTTTTATCTTTAGCCTTCAATTGATAACAATCTCGGCTAAAGAGGGGCATCTGTAAGCACCCCATTTTTGCCACCCTCGGCATAAGTGAACCAATATGACAGGTTTCTGACCTTTAATCCAAAGATTTGTGATTCTCCACTGATCCCCACAACAGGGTCATGGGCTATTATCTGCATAGATGCATAGGTCATAGAATTATCTTCGAAACAAGACCAGAATTGCTCAATTCCGATATCAAATGAGGAAGATACGACCATTTTAGTCGGATGATATATATAAGGGAGGTTTCTGAAATTATTATAAATAATAATCCCAGGGGCCTTCATGCAAATTATCCTAAGTCGAATTGTTTGAATTTCAAATCAACATATCTTGATCATCCGATATCGGATTCAGATGATTCCAAGACCATTATTCTTCATTCATGATGTTTTACAAAGTGGACGTAAAAAATCCCGGGTAGAAGTCACCAGTGGGTCCCATGCAAGCTTGCATGTAAAATTATCGTTAGAAAGCTTCGTATCTTTTTCGTTCTACATCGGATTCAGGTGATTCCAGTCTCATTATTCTTCATTCATGATATTCTACAAAGTGGACGTAAAAAAATCCCGGGTAGAAGTCACCAGTGGGTCCCATGCAAACTTGCATGCAAAATGATCGTTAGAACTTCAAAGCTTCATATCTTTCCCGTTCTACATCGGATTCAGATGATTCCAAGACCATTATTCTTCATTCATGATGTTCTACAAAGTGAACGTAAAAAATCCCGGGTAGAAGTCACCAGTGGGTCCCATGCAAACTTGCATGCAAAATGATCATTAGAACCTCAAAGATTCATATCTTTCCCGTTCTACATCGGATTCAGATGATTCCAAGACCATTATTCCTCATTCATGATGTTCTACAAAGTGGACGTAAAAAAATCCCGGGTAGAAGTAACCAGTGGGTCCCATGCAAGCTTGCATGCAAAATTATCGTCAGAACTTCAAAGCTGCATATCTTTTCCGTTCTACATCGGATTCAGGTGATTCCAATCTCATTATGTTCCATTTTTAGTGCTCTACAAAGTGGACGTAAAATATTTTCGGTAGAAGCCTCCGAAGGATCTCATGCAGAATGATCAGCCAAATTATCGATAATTGGTCCGCTTAAACTTTAAAAATTCATAAGTTGACCATTTTACTTCCAAATGAGGTGATTCAAGTTCCTATATTCCTCATTTTTAATTTTCTCCAAAATGAACGCAAAAAATTTGGAATAGAGGCCATCGGAAAATTCCATACGGGATGACAGCGGAAATGACCTGTGAAATAACAAGGAGAGAAAACCCAGTTAATTCCAATCAGTCCAGTCAACTCAGTTCAAACCAGTTTGGTCTAACCTAGCTCAACCCATATCAGTTGTCAACCAAAGTCAGTCTCAACCCATTTCGAATCAGTTCATCTATGTGCATAATATTTATATATTATATATATTGTATAATATATATATATATATATATATATATATATATATATATCACTTGCCATCAGGCATGGATTATGTATTGGAGTTATGACCAAATCATCAAACACTTTGAGGTTTTTCAAATACCTTTCCTCATCAGAACCTTCCATGTCAAATGGTGGGCGAATTGTGACACAAAATTTTGTACAAAAGAATATATTATCAAAGCCATCACAGGCATTGAAGCAGCAAATGCTATTCTCAAAGAACAACAAGTTCCATCAACACCATATCAAATCTTGAAGGCCAAACAAGCAGAGATTGAAGCTCATTTGGAACTCTTGCAAAAGGAACCTCAAATTTTAGATGAAGAATCCACCGGTTCAGCCCATGGATCCGTTCACCTGTCTCACGAACAGTTCGCTCAAGACCCTTATGCTCCAGATTCAGACCCTGATGCATATGCCGGCCTCGAAGAACTGGCGGAACAATTTGTTACACAAAGACGGCGGTACAACCGTACCAAAAAAGGATCCCAAACAGGATCTCGCAAATAAGTCCCAATTTAGGGCACAACGGACCAAGACCCGGTTAAAGTCTTGGCTAGCCCACAGCAAACGGCTCGTGGTAAAGGCATATCAAATCCGTTCAAAGGCTGAGTCTTTGCCAAAAAGACTAGATCACGTCAGCCATGACGTCAACAAAAGAATGGCTTAGGTATAATACAGCCTGTATCAAATTGTATTCAGGTATAATACCACCTGTATCAAAGGTATCAAGCCACTACCGGGCCCACTATGGAGGGACGTATGTTTTATATTTTGTCTTTGTTAAGCTTAGATCTAGCATCAATATTAGGTGTATGTTAGTATTTTGCCGGTTGTTTGTTTAAATCCCACCTCGGAGAGAGGGACTAGACGGAGGTATATGGCAATAAGACTAGATCGTGAAGGGCAGATGAGACTGTAAGTCCCGACGAACACGACAGAGTCTGAGCCTGAACAAGGTCTAACCAATCCCTTGCCGTTGTTTGGTACGGAGGGTAAGAGCATAACTCTTTCAAAATACTTTACAATATTCCTAGTATATTGCAGACGCTAACTTAATTATTTCAAAATATTTTACACTATTTCCATTTAGTGGGTAAGAGTATAACTCAACCAAACTATCTTACACTATCCCCAATTTCTGTTTGTTATTTAGAAAAATGTTTTCTAATATCATTCATGAGGAAGGACCTAGTACATCAGGGAGAGAATGCGGTTTTCAAATTGGTGTTCCAAATATTTATCAAAATTGTTATATTGCTTATATACCAAAACCAAAATTAAAATTTGAAAAATTCCAAATTGACAAACCAACACTTAGGATAGATTTCGATCATCCTAGACATAGACTCAAAAGAGATTGGTTCTTTAACTATTTCTCTCATGACGAACAACAATGTATAAAACAAAATTGGTATGACCATATGGAAACCATAGAATGGACCATGTCCTTTTATGTTTATCTAGATGTTTATACACAAATTCATAAAATCAAATATCCTTTTCCTCACACTCGTACTCATCCAAGATTCATCTCATTATTTAATGGATTAGATGATGCCATGGAACGAGAAAGAGAAAACTCAAAACCCAAACTCGAGAACAAAAGATTGCAGATCTTAACCAAAATTCAAAAAATTTATTAATGTCCATTCTTATAAATCAGGGTCGATCCCCAAAACCAGGAGATCCTCCAGATAATAGAAGGAAATTAATAGATGATCCTAAACCAGCTATTCCACCGGATTTATCCCGGATAGTTGAAGGATCCTCATCCAAAACCAAACTAGTAGACGGTAAGTCCAACCTTCCATCTACTTCAAAACAAGTCATGATTCCTGTAGAAGGAACTGACAAGTCAAAACCAAATGAGTCCGGCACACAGCCTAGCTCTACTCAAAATTCAAAACAAATTCCTGATAAGGGACTAACTATTCCTTCTCAAGAATGTCAAACCCAAAAAGATAATTCAAAGGATTATCTTTTCAAAATCAATGTTAAGGATCCTAACAATAACTTGTTAGAATCTAAGACAATTTCAATTTCTAAAAATCAAAAGGGAAAGTTTCCCAAACAAATTAACATTTCTATAAAATCCTTAGAAATTAAGGAACTAAAAAATGTTAATCAAACTACGGAACAAAATCACCAAACAGACCCTAGGAAACAAGGTCCTATGGCCCGATTTATGCTCCATCAAAGGTCACCAAAAGACCACCCTCAAAACCAACCAGTCAAACGACTTGGTCAAACCAAAATTTCTTCAAAATTGAAAACAAATCCCAAAATTTGTAAACAGTGAAAATATCACAGATATAGAACTGTTTTACACAAAGCAAGAATCAAAAAACAAGATTCATTATTGAATCATGTTCAACGGATCAATCAAAATTGGGAACTTCAAAATAATAGCCTAAATTTGCATCAAAACATTGGCATGATTATATCAAGCCAATCAAATAGCAACCCTATAGGCCAACCAATCAAATCTCAGAATTTATCATCTGAGGTTGTTATGCAAAATCTCCAAAAAGAAATTAAACAAATCAAAAGTGAGATTTCCAAATTGAAAGATTCAACATCTGGATCTGATCAAAAGGATGCCTTACAAGTCCAAACAATTCATAAACCCATTTGGCAACCATGGTATACCACCATCTGGTTAGTCATCTCTGGTGTTTTCAAAATCAAAACTTGTGCCTTGATTGATTCAGGCGCCCAATTAAACTGTCTCAAAGAAGGATTGGTTCCTACCCAATTCTTTGAAAAGACATTTCAAAAACTCACTAGAGCAAATGGTACATTTCTCCAGGTTGATTACAAATTATCAAATGTCCATATTTGCAACAAAGGTTTTTGTCTTCAACAACAATTTTGTCTAGTTAAAGACTTAAACACAAACATAATTCTAGGGCAACCCTTCCTAGACCAAATCAAACCTTTTTCTGTCACGGATAAAGGAATCAAAACAAAGGCCTTTGGCCAACAAATTATGTTCAAATTTATTCGACCAGACAAACAAATTAGGTCAATAAATCAAACGCCAAACCTATTAGATCACCCAGGTCGATCTATCAAAAACAAAGAAACCCATATGGAGTTTCTCAAAGAAGAACTCTCAAACAAACGTATTGAGGAACGCTTAAAACAATTCTCAGTTCAAAATCAAATCAAAGAGTTGCGACAACAATTCAAACATAAATCATGTTCTGAATTTCCAGACGCATTCCGGTCACTTCAAAAACACATTATTCGATTACCCTATGAGCAAGGATTTTCTGAATCTCAAATTCCCACCAAAGCTCGAATAGTTGAAGAAAATTCTTCAATTCCAAATCAAAACCCAAAAGCTGTAGATCTGGCCACACACTAAGTATCTACTTCTAAAGTCCCCCACAAGGCCCCTGTTTTGTCTATATTAGAAAAACAGAATGCCCATTCAAAATTCAAAATTGATTATCCAGATCCCACTCTTCCGGTGGAAGGATTTTCTATCCCAACAACTTATCAACCAAATTCTGTAAACTTTAAGTTTACACCAAAATTAAAATTGATAGACGATAGGTCTAAATCAAAACCTACCTTCAAACAAAAAGACCCGATTTTCCAACATAAATCTGGCAGTCCAACAAAGATTATTATATCTGCATCTCCCCATGACAGATGTTCTAATCCAATCACAAAATTTGAGTCTAATTTTAAGTCTGACTCAATTCAAAAATTCAAAAAACAAAAAATTGATATTCCAAAAATATCTTAAATTCCTAAAAGAAAGCAAGAATATTTTATCAAAATTCATCTCAAAGATTCTACGAATCAGATAATAGATTCTAAGACTAATCAAACCCATAAAAAGTTCAAAATCAACTTCAAACTTTTTAAGGATAAACCAGAACAAATGATTCCTCACAAATGGCCAAACTCTGGTTTCAAACGCAATCTCTTAAAACGATTTTGCGACTCCCACAAAATAATTCAATATAACACTTTCAAACGGTGGTGCAGAAAACGCTACAAAGAAAATCTAATCCAAAACTTTTCTCAAATTAATATGATCACATCAAATCAGCAAAATGACAATGGATTGTTTTATCAAAACAATGATTCTAAAGAATCCACTTCTGCAGAATCTACTATCAACATGTTTCAACAAGCAACCCCAAATTATCTCTCTGATCAAATGGGTTCAGAAGAGTCAAAACAGAAGTATTTAGAGTTGCTTCCCGCTTCTCTATATCTAAATCAAAATACCCCCAATATAGTGAATCAAAATTTTAATCATTTTGTGGATACCATCCAAAACATTCCATGGTATATCCCTACAAATTTGATTATTTCAAATACATTTAGTTTACAATCAATTGCACTTGTTGATACTGGTGCTCAATCAAATTGCATTCAAGAACATCTGGTTCCTAACCAGTATTTCAAACCAACTTCCCATAGACTCTCCGGAGCTAATGGATCAAATTTGTGTGTGCATTCAAAATTAACAAATGTCAAAATTTGCATAAATGATATTCAAATTACCCAGACTTTCTTTCTGGTTCAAAATCTCATCACCGAGATAATCCTCGGCCAACCATTTTTAAATTCCAGCAAACCAAATTTTGTTGATGATTCTGGCATTACAACTAACATCTGTGGACAGAAAGTTGTTATTCCTGCAGGAATATCAACAGATCATCAAATTTCACCAATCAATGATGGTGACCAAACGGACCAAAACCCGGTTAATGTTTTGGCTAGCCCACAGCAAACGGTTCGTGGTAAAGGCATATCAAATCCGTTATGGCTAGAGTCTTTGCCAAAAAGACCACAACCCAAAACCAAACTCCCAGTTTTTCGGACCGACCATCAACTGGACCCAAACCAACAACAAATGTTGAACCAAATGTTACATCATTTCCAAAATACCAACAAAGCCGGTTTTATAGCCGTCATGCATGAATTGGCCCAAAATATGGCCCAACCAAAAGCAAACTTTGACTTTGAATCTAGCCATCTTCCCCATCATACCCTGACTGAGGAATCCTGGTTAGCTTTTCATCAAAAACTTGCAAACCCAAATGTCCGTTGGACTTCAACCATTACCCCTGCACCTTCCAGTGTACCAGGGTTCTACCAATGCAACATCAAAGCAAATCATCCCCAACACTTCAAACTATGGTTGTATGAAATGGGTTTCATCAAGAACTTATGGACACATAGTCCCCAAGACTTATGTGGTCTACCCGAAATCCTGATCAACGCCATCAAAGGGTTCGATTTTCTTGATCAGCCAGTACGTCTCAAATTCATCACCATTCCTCCAGAATGGATCAAAGACGGGCAGTACCAAGAATTCATCCCAACCACAAATTACATCCGCATCATTTCAAATTCAGATGATGTATGGCCTGCCATCACGTCTCCAGAAGCCAAAATGGATCTCAAGCAGATTCGCACAACAAGCATCTACAATTTCCAAAACAAATTATCTTGTTGCTCCTGCAGCAGCACACAAATCCTTGCGGAAGGTCGAAGGACGATCATCACAGGACCATCCAAGACGCCAAAAGATTCTCAACTGGCCTGTGCCATCACCAGCAATCAAATCAATGCCAGCTTGGCAGTCACCAAGTTGTTGGACCAAAACAATGAAGCTTTCAAATGGAATTATTAGGACAATGACAATGAGCTCGACTCCCAAAATTCTCCAAACTATGGGTCCCCAGCGGGATCATCCTATTCCTTCGACACTATTGGCGATGCCAACATCAACAATATGATGGAAGGATAGATGGTCAGATTCTAGATCGTGATGTTGGGATCACGTCAGCCATGACGTCAACAAAAGAATGGCTCAGGTATAATACAGCCTGTATCAAATTGTATTCAGGTATAATACCACCTGTATCAAAACATATTCAGGTCTGATGCAGCCCGTATCAAACTGCATTCGATATAATACGAAACCGTATCCATTCGTATTCTGTTACTATCTCAGTATAGATAGTCGGGTGTAATACGTAACCGTATCCAAACGTATTCTGTAACTATCTCAGTCTAGATAGTCAAGCCACTACCGGGCCCACACTAATACGGTATAAACTCTGATCCAAACCAAAGGGGAAAACAGTGTCTTTGGATATGTGGAATGCCTCGGTGTGGATCTAGAAGATTCAAATCCCATGATCAGCTCCTGTGATTCACGGATGACAAAGACAAAAGAAAAAGTAAAGTGATTGAGAATAATTCTTAAAGAAAGTCAAAAGAAGAATTATTACTCTTTTACTTTTTCAAAAGCAAAGCATTTCTTTTCCAAAAGAAATTCCATTTTCAACAAAGCAAAAGATAATGGAAGACAAGTGGAAGACAAATTGCCAATCAACTTTCAAAGAGGCCCCGCACTCACATCAAGATGGAATCCAAGGCTCCAAACCACTCCAAGACTTCTTCTATAAATGGAGAAGAACTCCTTTTCATTCGGGGAGGAAAAATAGAGTCAGAAGATAGAAGGTAGAGAGAGCATTCACCCTCGAAGGCGGGAGACTTCACCAACGAGTGTTCCTTTAGTTTCTTAGCATCCCTTCTGTACTTAAACCTCCATAGCTTTAGGTTCATCCTTCTTCGAAGCTTGTAACCTACTTGCTATCAAATTGTAGCAGTGTCCTATAAGTTCTTTTTAGTTCTTTCAGTACTCTGTTTTCATTTTCAACTTGCATTTTATATTTCATTTCTGATTGTAACTTGTATTTCATTTTACTTTCAGTTTATGTTATATAAATTATTTTTGCATCTTGCATATACTGCCTTAATGGTCGGTTTTATTTCAAATTCAATTTCTGCATAAAATTTATTACTCTGGTCTTGTGTTTAGATCCTGAGTCACTTCTGGTATATATGTATGTTATTAAATATATGTGTATAATATATATTATTATATGTAAATGATAATCCAAAAGATTTTTGAGAAGAAAAAGGAAAGAGGAGAGAGTAAAAAACATGAAAGAGAATGGGGATTTTGGTTTTGGAGATAATCCAAAAGATTTTGAGAAGAAAAAGGGAAGAGGGGAGAGAGAAACGTGAAAGTGAAGGGGGATTTCAATTTTGGAGATAATCCAAAATATTTTTGAGAAGAAAAAGGAAAGAGGGGAGAGAAAAAACGTGGAAGAGAATGGGGATTTCGATTTTGGGGATAAATCCAAAAGATTTTGAGAAAAAAAAGGAAATAGGGAGAGAGGAAAAACGTCACTTTTTCTAAGACAATCCAAAGGATTTTGCTGGAGAAAAAAAAGGAAAGAAGAAAGAGAAAACGTGGGGGTTTTTAGGAGGGACGGTTTTAGGGAAGAGAAAAAATATAAAAGGAAAAAAAAAGGAGAGGATTTAGGGTTTCTAGATTGTTTTTTTAAAAGGGAAAGAGGGAGAAGATAAAATGGGACTTTTTCCAAAGAGAAAAAAAAGGGGAAAGAGAAAGAAAAACGTGGAAAGGCTTTTTGAGCTAGGTTTTGGGAGAAAAAGGAGGGTTTTTCTTTTGGGGCTAGGTTTTGGGAGAAAAAGGAGGGAAGAAGAGAGAAAAAAGGAGGAAACGTGGGCTTTCTTAGGGGGGCTCGGTTTTAGGAGAAAAAAAAGGGAGAAGAGAGAGAAAAGAGGGAAAGAAAAAGGAGGGAACGTGAGCTTCTCCAGGGGGGCTCGGTTTTGGGAGAAAAGAAAGGGAGAAGAGAGAGAAAAGAGGGAAAGAAAAAGGAGAATTAGTAGGGGTTTTGGGATTTTTCTTTTGGGGCTAGGTTTTGGGAGAAAAAGAAGGGAAGAAGAGAGAAAAAAGGAGGAAACATGGGCTTTCTTAGGGGGGTTCGGTTTTGGGAATGCGAAAGCTAAAGAAAGCTGAAGAGAAGAGAAGAAGAAGAGCAGAAGGTTCAGGGATCTGCAAACCAGGTAAACCCTCTCTTCTTTTATTCTTTTCACTTACCTGATTCGGTGTACCACTGTAACATCCTATCACCTGCAGCCATTATCCCAACTCGCTACTCCATATCCATTGCAATCCCCCTTGATCCATAAATTTATCACCTAATCTTCTCTCCCATGAAATTGAGTTTTTGGATGATTATTTTTGTTTGATCATATGATGCCATGAAATGGTCATATGATTTGAGTCATTGATGTTAATCTGATGAGGATATAATTTGAGCCATTGATATTGAATGAATTTTAATTTGATCAATTGTGAGCCATATGATTCGAAATCTTAAGGTGATTGATCTAGCCTTTGATTTAGATTTTCCTTAAGTGATTGATCATGGCCTCTGATTATGAATTTTTATGAGATAAAATTTGGCCATCGATCTCGGATGCTTTAATGATAAAATCGGGTCATTGATCTTGGATGTTTGAATTAGCAAATCTGGACCATTGATTTTAGATATGTTGAAGCTTGATCCAAACCAATGGATCTTTATTATGAGTGTCTTAAATAAATCTGAATCGTCGGATCTTCACTATGAATGTTTTAAATGCATCTAAACCATTAGATTATCATCATGATTGATTTCAAAGCATCTGAACGGTTAGATTACCATTAATAGTGATTTATACCATTGAATTTTTCATCATGAGTGTTTTTTTTTAGATACACTGCCATGTTTGAATGCTCATTGCCATAGTTGGATGCTTATTGCCATAATTAGGGTAGAAAACCCTAAAATGGAAAGAAAGTAACATTTAGGGTAGAAAACCCTAAGATGGAAAGAAAATAATAATTAGGGTAGAAAACCCTAAAATGGAAAGAATGTAACAATTAGGGTAGAAAACCCTAAAAAAATAGAAATAAAATAAAAATTAGGGTAGAAAACCCTAAAATGGAAAGAATGTAACAATTAGGGTAGAAAATCCTAAAAAATGGAAATAAAATAATAATTAGGGTAGAAAACCCTAAAATGGAAAGAAAGTATCAGTTAGGGTAGAAAACCCTAAGATGGAAAGAAAATAATAATTAGGGTAGAAAACACTAAAATGGAAAGAAAGTAATAATTAGGGTAGAAAAACCCTAAAACGGAAAGAATCTAACAATTAGGGTAGAAAACCCTAAAAAAATAAATAAAATAACAATTAGGGTAGAAAACCCTAAAATGGAAAGAAAATAATAATTAGGGTAGAAAACCCTAAAATGGAAAGAAAGTCACAGTTAGGGTAGAAAACCCTAAAAAATAGAAATAAAATAATAATTAGGGTAGAAAACCCTAAAATGGAAAGAAAGTAACATTTAGGGTAGAAAACCCTAAGATGGAAAGAAAATAATAATTAGGGTAGAAAACCCTAAAATGGAAAGAATGTAACAATTAGGGTAGAAAATCCTAAAAAATAGAAATAAAATAATAATTAGGGTAGAAAACCCTAAAATGAAAAGAAAATAATATTTAGGGTAGAAAACCCTAAGATGGAAAGAAAATAATAATTAGGGTAGAAAACCCTAGAATGGAAAGAATGTAACAATTAGGGTAGAAAACCCTAAAAAAATGGAAATAAAATAATAATTAGGGTAGAAAACCCTAAAAAATGGAAATAAAATAACAATTAGGATAGAAAACCCTAAAATGGAAATAAAGTAACATTTAGGGTAGAAAACCCTAAAATGGAAAGAAAATAATAATTATGGTAGAAAATAGCATACTAGATCATGCCATGTAGGCTCTTGCCTTATTTGCAATACATGCCATATTTGAAAGATTTTAAACAATCTTACTGTATGTGAATTTCTTATCATAAATGTTTTATGTGTCATATTTAGATAGAATATTCTATTTTTTGGCAATAACTTATTTTATGCGACACCCTAGTTGAACTGCCATATATGCACACTTGTAGAAGATAATGTAGGTGTGGGGATGTGCATTTAGACATACACATTCTTGGGAAGGGCATAATGGGAATGATAAAAAATCTTAATAAAGAAATAAAATTCTTTGCCAAACCTTCCAAAATTAGAATTCAGAATGAAAAGGATAATTTAGGACGATTTGCCCCTCGACAAACCCTAAACCTAGAATAGGTTCTAAACCCTAAACCTAGAATAGGTTCTCAATCATTAACCTAGAACAGGTTGTCCAGCCCGAACTACTCGGATTCTGATTCCTAGGTCAAACCCTAGGATACGTAGGCCATTTGGGAGAATCCCAAATTCGGATCCACAGCTTAGTCCACTCGGACTATCCATAGATCCACTAGGATATTTACCCATACTTTAGTCCACTCGGACTATCCATAGATCTGCTAGGATACTTACCCACATTTTGACCCAAATTGGGTTATCCAGTTCGAACTATGTGGATTCTGATTCCTAGGTCAAACCCTAGGATACGTAGGTCATTTGGGAGAAACCCAAATTTGGATCCAAACCTTAGTCCACTTGGACTATCCATAGATCCACTAGGATATTTATCCACATTTTGACCCACATAGGGTTGTCCACATTCCAACCCAGAATGGGTTATCCATATTTTGACCCAAATAGGGTTATTCATAGATCCACCCGAACTATCCATAGATCCACCCGGACTATCCATAGATCCACTAGGATATTTACCCATACTTTAGTCCACTCGGACTATCCATAGATCCGCTAGGATACTTACCCACATTTTGACCCAAATAGGGTTATCCAGTTCGAACTACGCAGATTCTGATTCCTAGGTCAAACCCTAGGATACGTAGGCCATTTAGAAGAAACCCAAATTTGGATCCAAACCTTAGTCCATTTGGACTATCCATAGATCCACTAGGATATTTATCCACATTTTGACCCACATAGGGTTATCCACATTCCAACCCACCAAATAGGGTTATTCTTAGATCCACTAGGACTATCTATCAGTCCACATGGACTATCCAGATCCTAACCCATAGGATTTCTCAGCCTTTCAAGCATAAACTTCAACTTGAACAAAGAACTTAATCATGCACAAGCATAAATCACATCCATAAACTTTAATCACACCTGAACTATGATGGTGAACCTGATTTTCAGAATAATTTCATAATACGTAGGCAATCTGATGGATACAGATTCGGTTCAATGATATCAAACCACTTGGTTTGGTTTGCTTAACAAATAGAGTCTAGCATAGGAAAGGTATAGGAGACCAATTTCGATCGGGCGGTTTGGGTGCCTAATCCCTTCCCATAACTGTAACCTGACACTTACCCAATCTCTGATGGACCAGAAATCCAATCTAAGGGTCATGAGTCAATCGAAGTCTTACCTTCGGGTGAGATTTCACATTTCTAAGGTCCTAGACCTAAATCTAGGTGGCGACTTCTAAAGATTTTCCATCTTTGTCCTCACAGTATCCTGACCAAAGATAAATTTTGGAGAACACTTTGGCACCTTGCAACTGATTGAACAAGTCATTGATCTAAGGCAACGAGTACCGATTCTTGATTGTAAGCTTATTCAATTTTCGATAATCTATACACAGTCAAACGCTACCGTCCTTCTTTTTCACGAATAATACTAGCACTCCCCATGGTGATATGCTAAGTCTAACATAACCCTTGTCCAGTAATTTTTATAATTGTACCTTCAGTTCCTTCAGTTCAGTAGGAGCCATTCGATAAGGTGTTTTAGATACTAGTGCGGCTCAGGGCATAAAATCTATAACGAACTCTGTCGCTCGATTGGGTGGTATTCCTGGTAGTTCCTCAGGAAATACATCCAGAATTTCACGCACAACTTCAATATCCTCCATTCGTGGTACTTCTTTGGTGAGGTCGACCACGGATACTAGATACCCAATTCCTCCTTTCTCGAGGCATTTTTTATCCTTCAATGCAGAGAGATATGAGTTTTCGTTTACGGGGAAGTTTGGTTCTCACAAAACTAAATTCTGCTCCTTTCTTGTCCTTAAATGTCAATTTTTTTTCTGCACATAATATGTTTGCAGAGTGCCGAGCTAACCAATCCATTCCCAAGATAACATCAAAGTCTGCCATCTCAAGTTTAATTAAGGTTGCATCCAGAATCTTCTCGGCGATAAAAACTGGACATGGTCCATAACCATTGTCTAGTTCCACTTCTAATTCCATAGGTGATCGTACAAGCAGTTTGTAGTCTAAAGGTCTGAGGGTAGATATAATTTCTTTCCAAATGACACAGATATAAAAGAATGAGTAGCTCCAGAGTCAAAGAGTATCTGGCGGTTAAGCCATTAATAGGTACGATACTTGTGATTTGATTTAATTTAGTCTACATGCTTACATAAGGTAGTACAAAATGAACAGTTCAGGTCTTACCTGTGACCACATCAGGCGATGCGGCAGCATCCTCAGATGTAACTACATAAACCTTTCCTTGCTGTAGCTGCTTCCTTGGCTTAGGACACTCTCTTGAATAATGTCCTACTTGATCTCAATTGAAGCTTTTGACTCCAGCATTACTTTGCTTCTGTTGAGGTTGGGCTGTCAGAGTAGTCTTGGCTGCAGCATTGAAACCTTGAGTACAGAAGGGTTTGAATGTCTTAGTGTTCCCTCCGTTATATGTATTTTCGTTAGGCCTTTTAATGCCCCTGTTCGAAGCAAAATAACTTTTCCTCTGGCTCGATTCCAGTACTCGAGCAATCAGTACAGTTTCATTATAAATCTTCTTTTCCAGTCCTAATACATGCTCATGGATGCTTCCCCTAAGTCCCATGACGAACCTTCAGGTTTTGGTATTTTCCTCCTGCATGCTAGAGGGAGCAAAGAAAAATAGTTCTTCATAACGCTGTTGATATGTGTCTACAGGCATCTATCCCTAATATAGACTTAGAAACTCCTTTTCCATTTGATCTCTGAAACTCTTGGGAAAATACTTCTCGAAGAAAGCTTCTTTATAGATAGCCCAGGTCAGTTGGGCATGCTTTGATAATAGATACCTCTAAGTAGATTTCCACCAATGGTGTGCATTATCTTTCATCATAAAAGTGGCACATTATACCTTCTCTTCTTCATTTATAGTCATCATCATAAAGTTTCTTTCCATCTCATCGATCCACTGAGCTGGCCATAATGGATCTGATGGCTTGCCTGTAAATTCCTTCAGCTTCAACTTCAGGAAACGCTCGATCAGTCTGGAGTGATCAAGCTGATACTGTGCATATGCTCCATACATAGGCAATTGGTACTGATAATTACCTTGGTTATACACGCCTTGCGGTGCTTCAGGGTTTGGCACTTGGCCTTGTACTACTGGTGTCTGCGGTGCTTGGGGTACAGTGTTGCTACCACTAAGTGCAGTACTAGCTTGTCCTGCAGGTAGAGGTGTTGTGTTTGTAGTTGGGAAAGTAATTCCCATAGCAGCTTGCATGTTGGCTTGCACTTGCTGTATTTGCTGCATTTGTTGTGCTAAATTCATCACCACAGTAGCCAAATCTGTAGGTGGTGTAGGTAGGTTGGTTGGATTGGCTTGGGTGTGCACATTCTGAGGTGCAGCATTTTGAGTTCCAATATTTCTTTCTTGTCCTTGCTAACATTCATTGTCATTAGTCTCTAAAGGTGGTGGAGATGGGTTTGCATTTTGTCTCCTTCTACTTACTCTACGTCCAGCCATTTAAACTCTTGGTTGAATGGTACTTGGAAAGGCTGTACATGTGAGACAAGATATGATGATAGTATTGGGTTAGTCTCACAATGGAAGGCGAGAGAAAACAAAATCAATAGGTAAAAGTTCAAGCAGAATCAAAATGTAGACAACAGTCATTCATACGGTCGATGGCCTACAGTCGCATGTTGTGCAACCATAGGTGTGACATTCAAAATCCTGGCAACTTACTGAGACCCTATGGTCGATCATACGGTCGATGGTTTTGGTCTAATTATGCGATCGTATGATTCAAAATCAGGTTTTTAAACCTGTTTTTTGAAATTTTTCCCACTCATTCTCCTTCTTCCTCCTACGGTCTCTACTCAACTTGCCACCAGTGAGTTGCTACAGCCATACATACTTGGTGATTTTTCCATCGATCAACAACCGTCACTCCATTCCTTGAGGTATGTTTTCTACTTTTCTCCATTTTTAAGCTTTCATACCTAAGGTTCTTGCTATTTGTCGGGTTTTCTTCTAATTAATATTCTTTTGATCGTAAAAATTTAATTTTTATTGAGGGCTTTTGCTATTGGCCACCCAATGGATGAAAGCCCTCAAGAAAATTTGAGTTTCATCGGTTAGTTTAGTAGAGACTTAAAAATTCCCATTTTTGACCTAAATTTTGGGGTTTTTCCCAATTATTAAAATTTCTTCAAATTCGACCTACCTAGTTTAAATTTCCTATTGTATGAGCCTTGCAGGATGGTTTGGGACCTATGTAAGTCCTCCTACCCAAATGTTTGGGTGAAAAGTGAGGCTTTTTCCATTTTACGTCGTTATGCTATCAAAATTTTCTAATTTATCTAACTTGTTTTCTTATCTTCTTCTCTTGAAGTTATCATGGTTCGCACTAAGATTCCTCGAGTTCATGACCCATGATGCTTTAGGTCCATTGAAGTAGAGGTGCGGTATCCTTGGTTTGACTTGAAGAAAGTTGAAGGGGATCGGTGTGTGAACCTAGCCCATTTAGCCCTGTTTGATGTGGAAGGGCGTTTGGTGACATGGATTGGCTTCCAGTGATCTTGTATGAGGCTTGGACTCACTTGGACTTGGTCAAATAGTTCTATTGTCACCTACAGGTAGAGGGTGACTTAGAAGATGTCGACAGGGGTAGAGAGCTTCGGATCACCAGCTGGGTGAAAGGGGTTCCGATCTCTTTCAACTATCAAGAGTTGGCTGATCTCCTAGGCATTTTCCAATGATGGTCAGTTGGTTTACTGTGCACCCAGGGAGCCACAGTTTCTATCTACATAGGTGCATGCAGAAATAGATAGCCATATTTTTCAGGATGATCGCTGGAGATGAAAGCAATCAACCTGCGTCCAGAGCCACGGGTCTACTGTAAGATTATCCAGCATAATCTTATTCCCTAGGGCGGACACTACGAGAT
Organism: Protea cynaroides; assembly: GCA_028583415.1. NCBI lineage: Eukaryota > Viridiplantae > Streptophyta > Magnoliopsida > Proteales > Proteaceae > Protea > Protea cynaroides. The sequence continues at coordinate 44,648,288 of CM053271.1, forward strand.
GATCTCATAGCTAACTCAACTGCATCTGTACTAAGCAGCCTATCTACCTCCCATATATTATTCTTCAGACTATGCACAGAGCTACGTTTCCTGACTCGAAAGGTAACTTGCCCTATGGGAGACTGATCTCCACCTTGCTTGCTTATCTACAGGTGGACCTAGTGGATGAGAGGTTCCTTAAGGACACCTTCTCAGCTGACCTTGATTGGGAGGCCATCAGTAGGATGGGCATGAGAGAGATACAGGTCAATGATGATGAAAGGAATGCTATGAGACGTCCTCTCACTCGAGTAGCGGCAGCAGATGCAGAAGCGACAGCAGTAGCAGCAGCAAAGGTAGCAGTAGAGGCACACGAGGGTGGTGATGACGAGCATGATGATCGGATGTACATGGATGTGGATGCCATCCCTCCTCCATCGCCACAACATTCTACTGAAGTAGGACCTTCTAGGGCTTCTCATTCAGCTGGCCCTTCACGCCCACCACTAGATGACATGATGGGGCTGTTACGTAAGATTAGAGAGGCTCAACGAGTGACTGATTGGAGAGTAGGAGAGCTTCTAAATGCCCAGCGCTCTATAGACCAGCGGGTAGCAGATCTGATAGCTAGTCTTCGAGCGACTCAGACTCAGGTGGCCTAGCTCGCGAGAGTTTATGCTGAGGACTACGATAGAGATCGTGAGGTACCTCCTCCTCCAGCACCTCCAGCTCTATGATTGTCATTTATATCTTTTTTCCTTTTATACTACAGAGTAACTGTCTGGATTGTGGACTGTACTCTGAATTTGATGTACATTTGTCTTGTTTTTATTCGGCATATATATATATATATATAATTGGTTTCCCCTTTACATATGTGCATTATTCTCTTTCTTAGTTTATGTCTCATACAACACAGGTGCTTATGGTGTGTTCTTATTACAGTTTTTAAATTTTATCCTAACTCAGTTCATGACTCATGTGGAAGTAGTTAGGTCAATGGGTAGAACCTGAGAAGCTCTGATACCAAGTTGTCACACCCCAATTCTAGTCTAACCAGAATGGTGTGATGAACCGCCAATAAACCAATGGTTCACCCAGGATCTCGTATAGGTCGTACCCACCATATCAAGTCAAACACACATTCCACATTAATAATCCTGAGATAATAAAAAATAAGTGACAGTCTTACAGATAATGAACTGAGAGTCTAACAGTGATAAATAAATATCTAATCCAATTATCTCCAAACCATAATACATAAAAATAAATAATCAATTACATATCTGATGTTCAAATTATAACTAAACTTAAGTAAAAACACATTGGTTGCACTCGCATGATGAATCATGCGCATCTTCTTCAGCTTCTACGTCCATTGCAGCAACGTGTCCATATGTCGGCATATTCATATATTCTTCAACGGTAGGACCTGCATCATCAACTAAAAATATTTGACGTCAAAAGGGTGAGCACACATCACGGCTCAGTGCGCAAACAAAATAATACAACAAACATATGCATGCATTCAATTCATATCTTTGATCTGATTTTTAAGTTTGCAATATGCTATAGAAAGGTTTGGTGGCCGCCGCACCTCTATACACGAGTGTGTGAATCCACCCAATGGATCAAACACCATTGCCATCCCACATGCACCTACCATGGAATAGAGATAGAGCTAAAGTGTCTGGATCAAACACCGTCAACACTTCCCCTGATGCCCTACCCATACCAACATGTAAGCCCCTATTAACGAGGGCTTGTAAACTGAACTCGCAAATAACCAATCCTAATGCCAAATAGTGTATCCAAGGCCTCACCCCAGCATCCCTCAATATGTCCATAGAGATAGAACTAAGGATCCCCGACAAAGTCTGAGACCACACAGTCTGAGAGCACCTCCCCTGATGCCCTACGATGTAATAGTTCTGCTAAGGTAATGGCGATACGATGATGTTAGTGGGCAAAACTTGAGTAGAGATAAAGCTAGAGTTTAGCGACGAGGTCGAAGACCACCACACCACATCCTCTCCCCGATGCTCCACTCGCATCCACCACACTAACCACACATATACATTCACTTGCTTATTCCTAGTATCATCATCATCAACATGTTATAAACAAAAAGATTTAAATATGCATGAACAGTAATACTAGGAATATTGGATAACATGTGAGATGCACATTACAAGCATACAAGCATAGAATCAATCATGGCATTGGACTCAATAAAAATAAACAATTATTTATTATTCAATTAGTTTAGGTCTTGTTCCCTCACCTGTTAGCAATACTCGATGTCCTTCCAAGCCTTGAAATTCTCTTTGAATTGATTTAACAACCTAAAATTTATACGAATTTAAGTTAGGGTTCATATGTGACATGTTACAGTAGTCGAAAATCAAAACAGAGCACTGATAGGTGTCTGATTGGCCTATGGTCTCATGCTGTATCAACCTGACTGTCTACGATCGATACCCTACGGTCTCATATGGTGCGACCGTAGCTGCGATCATATGATTTCTGAAATCTTCCTGAATGCCGATCCTCTGGTTATACTGGTCATGCTATGGTCGATAGTAGCTGCGATCTTGAGATTTTTGGTCACAGTCTACATGAAATTTGAGTTCTTTCTGGGTCAATTCTTTTGTTCTTCAATGGGGTTTATTCTAAGGTCATCCTATGGCCATTATTAGTAATTTATTATCAACCTTAATCATTAAATTCACTCCTCATGGTTCTCCTTGGAATTTTCTCAAGAAAATCACATAGATCATAATATCTTCCATAGAAGTCTTATTCCTTAAAGTTTACCTCTCCAGAGATTCGTTTCATACCTTTGCCTGTGATAGAGAGCCAATATTTTCTCAGCAAATTCTTCTCCTTAGCTTTTTCTTCTTCTCCTTCTCTTCCTTCTCTTTCTTTAGGGTTTACTAATGTTCTAAAAGAATGAAAAAGGGCTGAGGGACGTCCTTTATATAGAGTAAAACTCTCCATATAGAGTCCTCTTTCAATTAGGAAAGCAATCTTTTAGTTTAGGAAAGTTTCCAAAACTCGGAGTCTGATCTGAGTTCTCACGGTTGATCATACTGTCGCATAAACCGTCAACCGTGAGGTCAAAATCATCGACCGTGGTGTTCTAAATTTGAGATTTTTGGTTCCCTTCCTTATGGTCGACCATACCTACCCAGGCATGCGACCTTAGGTATGTTTTTAGTGTTTTTAACCCGATTCTCATACCTAGTTTGTAATCTGTCTTCACACGCTCGGTCCACTTGGTCTAGGAATTATGGAAAGACCTGACACGACACGGTTAGACCAAGTTAATGGAGCGTGGGTCTTACATTGCCAGTGATCTAATCTGATGTAGCCACCCGCCCTGACTTAGTACGATAATTTTACCGCAACTTAGAGTTGGTGGGCAACCCCAACGATTTTGTTCGAGCCAGAGAGCTCCACATCACTAGCAGGGTGAAGGTGGTCGACATCTCTTTCGACACCGAGGAGCTGGCTGCACTATTAAGCATCTTCAGTACTAGCGAGCTTGTTTATTGTGCACCAAAGGAGCTTAAGTATTTGACCAAGGACCTTCTCCAGATCGTATGGAGTCAAATCCTTCAGCCTGGCCACCATATGAAGGCGGCCAATCTGCGTCCTCTTCCTCAGGTGTACTGTCAGATTATACAACACAACATCCGCCCATAGAGCAACCACAACAATGAGGTGTCATAGCTAGCCTAGTACTTGACATTATACATGTCCACTAGGGAGGAGGTATGCCTTCCTTACATCATTTCATACTATGTTTCACGTGACGACACCTGAGCTGAAAGGTAACCTGCCCTATGGTTGGCTAGTCACCACACTCTTGGATCGCCTTGGCCTGAACATGGAGGGCAAGCAGATTTATGAGGAGACTATGATGGCTGATCTTGACTGGAAAGCAGTATATAAGATGAGGATGCATGATCTTGTTCTAAGCAATGAGGAGTTGGAGGCTCGTGAGGGGCCATTGAAATGGTAGGTAGCTACAGCAGCAGCTGAGGGTGTCAGAGCTGATGAGGATGAGCTCATGGAGGACATTCCAGCCCCTGCTTCCCTACCAATTCTTGCAGCTAGACCATCACAGTCCCCTTCTGACCAGATGTTATCACTGCTCCTAGAGATCAGTGATGCTCAGCGCACGATAGACCGACTTGTAAAAGGGATCAGCCACCGTCTCTTCGTCACACAAGAGGTGGTGCACTGGCTTTAGGAGGCCTATAAACGTGATTATATGAGTGATGAGAGGGCACCTGCACCACCTCCCCCATTAGCCTAGTGATAGGGTTTCTTTTTATTTTTCATTACTTGTTATTACTTGTTTTCTCTTCTACCAGGGTAACTATCCAACCTATGGACTGTACCCTATTATTATGTTCAAAAACTCATTTCATTTATTTATACAAAGTTATCTCTTTTCTTTATCGTGAATTATGCTCTTGCTTAATTCCTTGTCTCACTCAACATATATTGTTCATTATTGTGCGTTTTTATTAAAGCTTTTAATTTATCCTATCTCAGTTCATGGACACCAGTTACTGCATACTGGTTTGATTGGTATAGCTTTTGAGTTCTGATACCAAGTTGTCACACCCCAATTTTAGTAGAACCAAAAGTGTGAAGAACGATTAACAAACCACGGCTCAAGCCAATATCACAAAAGAACCGTACCAACATTCAAACCATCACATCATAACCAATAATCAGAATAAAATAACTAATCAATGGAAGTCTTTATTAATGAACTAAGAATCTAATGTGATAAATAATAAATAAACCAATTATTCAAATATTGACTAAAACATAAATAATAATATCTATTACAAGTTATATATTCTCAAGTACCAAAATAAACCTTAAAGATAAACACAGTAGTGGCACTCGCATGACGAGTCATACTCGGTCTCTACCGTCTACATGTCCATAGCTGCCATGCGTCTATAAGAAAGTGCATTGATGAAATCTTCAATAGTAGTACTTGCATCATCAACTAAAAAATTACGATATCGTAGGGTGAGCTCACAACTTAGTTAGTGAGAAACAAAATATGCAACAAGCAATATACATGAGATAACATTCAATCATTTGGTTTGGTAAGTTTGTAATGTGCTATGATAAGGATAGGCTACAACTACACCTCCATACATGAGAATGTAAGCACACCCAATATCCAGGCTCTAACTAAAATCATTGTCGCCCCACAACACTCATTACAAGATAGAGATAGAGCTAGAGTCCAATGACAGTAACAAACCCTGTCACTCTATCAGGTGGCAAACCAGGTAGATCCTTAGGAAATACGTCTAGAAATTCTCATACAACTTCTATGTCTTCCATTCGTGGTGCCTCTTTAATAAGGTCCACCATAGATACAAGGTATCCGACTCCATCCTTCTCAAGGCATTTCTTAGCCTTCAGTGTAGAGAGAATGAGTTTCCGTTTACGAGAAAGTTTGGTTCCTGAAAAAGTTAAATTCTACACCATCCTGGCCTTTGAATGTCAATTTCTATTAATCACACAATAGATTTGTGGAATGCCTAGCCAACCAGTCCACGCCTAAGATGACGTTAAAGTTTATCATCTCAAGTTGAATTAAGGTTGCATCCATAGTTTTTCCACCAATAAAATTTGGACATGGTCCATAACCTTTGTCTAGCTCTGTTTCTAATCACATAGGCAATCGTACTAATAGTTTGGAGTATAAAGGTCTGAGGGGTACACTTAGTTTCTTTCCAAATGACATAGAAACAAAAGATTGGGTGGCTCTAAAGTTAAAGAGTACTCTGGCGGGTATGCCATCTATAGGTACGATACCTGTGATTTTACCTAAATTAATCTATATCCTTACATAAGGTATGGTAAAAATGAGAAGGTCAGGTCATACCTATTACCACATTAGGTGATGCAACAACGTCCTTAGAAGTTACAACATAAACCTTTCCTTGTTGTAGCTACTTCCTTGGTCTAGGGCAGTCCCTAGAATAATCCCCTACTTGATCGCAGTTAAAGCATTTAACTCCAACATTACCTTGCTTTTATTAAGGTTAAGCCTACTGAATGGTCTTAGCTACTGCATTGAAGCCTTGTGCCCGGAACAACTTGAAGGTCTTTGAATTCCCTCCATTGAATAAATTTTCGTTAGGCCTCTTAATACCTCTGTTTTGAGCAAAATAGCTCTCCCTCTGACTCGACTCTAGAACTCATGCAATCTACACGGCTTCATTATATAACCTCTTTTCTAGTCCCAACATATGTTCTTAGATGCTTCCCCTAAGTCTGATGACGAACATTTGGGTTTTGGTATCTTCTTCTTGCATATTGGAGGGAGTAAAGAAAAATAACTCTTCATACGTTGCTGATAAGCATCGACGGTCATCTGACCTTGATATAAGCCCAGGAATTCTTTCTTCATCTGGTCCCTGAAGCTCATGGAAAAATACTTCTTGAAAAGAGCTTCTTTAAAGATAGCCCAGGTCAGCTAGGTGTGCTTGGTCATGAGATAACCTCGAGTAGATTTCCACCATTGGTGTGCATCACCCTTCAGCATAGAGGTGGCACATAGCACTTTCTCTTCTTTTGTTATAGTCATCATCATAAAATTTCTTTCTATCTCGTCAATCTAGTGAGCTGGCCACAATGGATCTGATGGCTTACCTGTGAACTCCTTCAGTTTCATTTTCAAGAACAGCTCTATCAGCCTAGAGTGGTCAAGCTGATTTTGCGCATAGTATCCATATGCCAGTGGCTGATTATGGTAACTGCCTTGGTTATTCGTCCCCTGTTATACTCTGAGATTCTACACTAGGGTATGCAACACTGGAGTCTATTGTACTATAGGTATGGTGTTATTTTTCACAAGTGCAATGGGCATTGTATTATCAACAACAGGTGCGAGAGGCACAACGCTACTACCAGGAGGTGTTGGTGTGGTATTTGTAGCTGGTGGTATAATTCCCAAGGCAGCTTGCATGTTCGCCTACATCTAATGTAACTACTATACTTGTTGTGCCAAATTCATCACAATTGTGGCCAAATCAGTTGGTGGTGCTAGAAAATTTATTGAGCTGGCCTGATTGTTGACTCCTTGAGGTGTAACATTTTGGTTGTCAAGATTTTTCACCTATTCTTCAGGGTTTTCATTGGCATTTACCTCCGCCGGTGGTGGTGGAGGTGGGCTTAGGTTATGTCCCCTTCGGGTTGCTCTATGCCCAGCCATTTTCGACTATCAACTGTGGTATGTCTAGAAGTCAAAGGTATGTGAGACAAGTGCAATATATAGTGGTGTCATGTTAGTCCCATAATAAACGAAGCAAATTTTGAAGCACGGAGTCCAAACAAGCAATACAACAAAAAAAATACTCGTGTGGTCGATATCGACCGATAGCACTACAAACGACCATAGGTGTGACCATACGAATCCTGGCAACTTCTTGGGACTCTATGGTCGATGGTGTGGTCGACTCTTTTGGTGGGATTATGCTATTGCACGATTTAAAAATCAGGTTTTTAAACCTGTTTCAAGCCTATTCTTCCCATTTCTCTTTTGTCTTCTTCTGAGTCTCAACTCAACTCGCCACCAATGGGTTTTAATAGTGTCGACCGCACCTTGGGTGGCTTTTCATTGGATGACAACTACATACTCTCTCTTCAAGGTTTGTTCTTCATTCCCATTCTTCTCTTTGTCGATTTATTATAGTTTACATCGCCTTTTATGATTTTTATCAAATTAAAGTTTATTCAACCTTAAAAATCCTATTTTTATTGCTTGGTTTTGATAATGGGCACCCAACAGAGAAAGCCCTCAAGAAAATTTGGGTTTCATTGGTTGGTTTAGCCAAAAGCTTGAAAATTCAATTTCTGACCTAGAGATTGGGGATTTTTCCCAAATTTTGAAAATTCTCAAATTTCGCTTTAGTTGATTGGAATTTCCCATTAGTTGATCATTGCAGGATGGTTTGTGACCCACGTAAGTCCTCTTGCCCAAAGTTTGGGTGAAAAGTAAAGCTTTTACCCATTTTATGCCGTTATACTGCCCAATTTTCTAGTTTTTCTTATTTTTCTTGTTTCTCTATCTTGCAACTAACATGGCCCGAACCAAAATGCCTAGACCATATGGTGTGACTCGCTTCCCTTCTACCAAAGCTGAGGCACAGTTTCTATGGTACCGACAAAAGGAAGTTAAGGTGGGTCAGTTTGTCAACCTGCCCAACCTAGCCCTATTTGATTTTGAGAGGGCCTTTAATGACATGGGCTGGTTTCCTGCAATCCAGTAGAAGGGTTGTATCCATCCAGAGTAAGTCAAGCACTTTTATCGCAACCTCAAATTAAAAGGTAATTCAGAGGATGTAGATAGTGGGAGAGAGCTCTGGATTACTAGTTGGGTGAAAGGGGTTCCTATCTTTTTCAACACCCAATAGTTGGCTGATCTTTTGGGTATCTCAAGCACTAGTCAGTTGGTCTACTGGGCTCCAAAAGAACCCAAGTTTTTTTATCAGAGAGGATGAGCACAGAGGTGTGCAGTTAGATTCTATAGGACCACCGCTGGTAGATAAAGGCAGTCAATCTCCATCCTGAATCTTATTTATACTGCAAGATCATCTAGCATAATCTCATCCCTCAGAGTTGTTACTATAAAATGGTTTCACAGCTGACTCAGTGTCTCCTTTACTGCATCTGCACCGGACAACCCGTCTACCTCCCATATATCATCATCAGGACCATGCATAGAGCCACGACACTTGGCTTAAAGGGTAACTTGCCCTATGGGCATTTGATTACCACTTGACTCTCTCGCCTGCAAGTAGACTTAGAGGATGAGAGGATCTACATGGACACTTTTTCAGTCGACCTTGACTGGGATGCCATCTGCAGAATGGGAATGCGAGAGGTGTAGGTCAGTAATGATGAAAGGAATGCTATAGAGCGTCCTCTTACTTGGGTGGGGGAAGCAAATGCTACGGCGGAAGCTGCAGTGGCAGAGGTGGCAGAAGGTGATGAGGATAATGATAGCATGTACACAGATGTGGATGACATCCCTCCTTCTTCCCCGCAGCACTCTACTGGGGCTGGCCCTTCTCGGACTACTCACTCGGCTGGTCCCTTACGTCCACCACTAGATGACATGATGGTGCTACTTCGTGAGGTTCAAGATGCTCAATGTGTTGCAGACTAATGGGTGGCAGATTTGGCTGAAATCCTTTGAGAGACCCAGACATAGGTAGCCTGGCTCATGAGGGTGTACGCAATTGATTATGATCAAGATCGAGAGGCACCTCCTCCTCCTACTCCTCCAGCTCCATAATAGCTTTTTTTTTCTTTTTTTCTTGTATTACAGAGTAACTATTCGGATTGTAGACTGTACTTTGATTCATGATGTACACCTTATTACTTTTAACTTATATATATATATATATATATATATATATATATATATATATATATATATATATTGTTTCACCTTAAATTATGTGCATTATTCTTTTTCTTAATTTCTGTCTCAAACAACAAGATTCTTACGGTGCGTTCTTATTACAGCTTTTAATTTCATCTTAACTTAGTTCATGACTCTTGTGGAAGTTCTCAGGTTTGATGGGCAAAGCCTGAGAGCTTTGATACCAAGTTGTCACACCCCAATTCTACACTAACCAGTAGTGTGATGTACTATCATAAGTACCAACGGTTCAACCAGGATCTCATAAAGATCATGTCAATCATATTAAACCAAACATATTCCACAATAATAATCAGAGTTAATAAATAGATAATGGAAGCCTTTATTAATATTGAACAGAGGTCTAATAGTGATAAATAATTAATTAAATCCAATTATCTTCAAACTACTCAAGACATAACATAAAATAATCAATTACATGTTCCAATGCTGAAATATAGCTAACTAATCAAAAACACATTGGTTGCATTCGCATGATATATCATGCGCTTCCTCCATAGCTTCCACGTCCATAATAGCCATGTGTCAGTGCATCAACGCATTCATGTAGTCTTCGACAGTAAGACCTACATCATAAATTAAAAATATTCGACGTCAAAAGGGTAAGCACACATTATGGCTTAGTGAGCAAACAAAACAATGCGCAGACATTTACATGCTGTCAATTCATTATCTTTGGTTTGGTTTTAAATTTGCAACTGTACTATAGAAAATATTGGCGGCCACCACACCTCTATATACGAGTGTGTGAATCCATCCAATGGATCAAACATAATTTCTATTTCACATGAACCCACCATAGAATAGAGATAGGGCTAAAGTGTCCAGAGCACATACTGCCAACACTTCTCCTGATCCCCTACCCATACCAACATGTAAGCCCCTATTGGTGAGGGCTTGCAAACTGGGCTCGCAGCTAACCAATCCTAATGCCATCCAAATGTATCCAAGGCCTTACCCCAGCATCCCTCAATACATCCATAGGGATAGAGCTAAGGCCCTTCGACAGAGTCAAAGACCACATGGTCTGAGATCACTTTCCCCTAATGCCCTACGACGTAATAGTTCCGCTAAGGTACAACGATATGACGATGTCAGTGGGTAGGACTAAGTAGAACTAGAGCTAGGTTTGGTGGTCAGGATGAATTACAGTACCACGTCTTCCCCCTAATGCTCCACTTGCATCCAACACACTAACCACACATATAAATATATGCCTATCCCTAGCATCATCATCATGTTACTAATAAACAGAAATAAATATGCATGAGCAGAAATAACAATAATATTGGATGACATGTGAGATGCACTTTACAAGCACATAAGCATGGAACCATTCATGACATTGGACACAATAAAAGAAAAGGAGCTTGTTATTATCCAATTAGTTTAGGTCTTGTTCCCTCACTTTTAAACGTTGTGCAACCTTCTTCCAAGCTTTGGAAGTCACTTTGAACTACTTGAAAACCTAGAGAATGTATGGATTTAAGTTAAGGTTCATTTGTACTAAGTTACAGTAGTCGAAAATTAAAACAGAACCATTAATGGGTGATTGATCAATCCTATGGCTCATGTTTAGTTCGACCATATACCGTGCGGTCGACCCTGTGGTCGTGCATCATGCGACCAAAGCATGTGAACACACGATTTCTGATAACATCCCGAATGGTTGTGGTCGACCCTGTGGTTGTGTATCATGCTACCATAGCCGAAACACACAATTTCTAGTAAATTTTCACTTTAAATCCAGTTCTTCCTGAGTTAATTTCTCAGCTCATTAGTAGGGTTCCTCCTACGGTCAATCCATGGCCATTAAATCTTAGTTTTACATAGTTTACATAACTATTTACCCTAACCTACTCTCCATGATTCTCCTTTGAGATTTGCTTATGGAATCTCATGGTTGAAATCTTACATCGATTTAACATCTCAATTTACAATGGAAAATCCTATTCTATGTGATCTATATCTACAGAGACAAGGTTCATACCTTAAGCCTATTGTAGAGAACTAGATACCTCCTCTGCAAAGCCTTTCTCTCAGCCTTCTTCTCCAAATCTCTTTCTCTCTTAGGTTTAGAGTTTAAGATTGATCCAAAAGAGTGAGAGAGGGTAGAGGGACATCCTCTATATAGAGAGAAAATCTCCATATAGATCCTTTCGATAATTAAGAAAGAAATCTCCCTTGATTTGGAAAATTTCCAAATCACGTAGTCTGATCCGGCAATGAGCGGTTGATGGTGTGGTCGCAAAATCCATCGACCACATCCCTTACAAGGGTTGACCATACGTCTTATTTCGACTGGTCTCACTTCCCTCATCATATGGTCGACCACACCAGCTCAGATAGTCAACCATACACTCAAATTTAACTATTTTTGGGTCGTTTCTCCTACCTAGTCTTGTGGTTTTCTTCACACAGTTCGTCAACTCAATCCAACTATGATAGGAAGACCTGACACGACACGATTAGATCTGGTTAATAGAGTGCAGTTCTTACATTAAACCTAATGCACCTTACTACTTACCTGTAACTTGATATACTTCCATTATCCCTACCGCAATCGACCTGCTAACCTGCACCGGCCACCATCAATCTTTATCACTACCAGAACCATCGACAACCTACTACAGACTACCTACCCTCATCACAAACTTGACCTGAAAACTTACCCTTATCTAACCATTATAGACCACCCCTTGCAACCTACCTACGACCTATGAACCACCTTCACCAACCTACCTGTAACCCGCTACCTGCGATCAACCCTACAAACATTAACCTCATATGACCACCCCATCACTGTTGACCCCTACTAATCCTTAACCTTACCTCCTGTGACAACATCACCATCGACTCCTGCTGCAATCATCTTCATGACAATCTAACCCATGGCAACCACCTGCGATTATCCCTGCTGCAACCTAAACCCTTTGCCACCCTCACCGTTGATCCACTTTAACTCTTTTCTTCACCTACCTCCTCTGACCTACCTGTGATATCACCGACAACCCTAACAGTAGCTACACCCACCAACCTACAATTTAACCCCCTTCTACTATCATCGAACCTTGCTATATATCTGCCGCTATTGACCATCCTCACCAACCTTCAACCCTGCTATATACTTATTGTGATCAACCATCCTCACCAACCTTCAACCTGTTATTTACCTAACTTGCTATTACCGTAACCCTACCTTCAACCCAAGCCCTATATACACCACCCCCATTAACTTCACCATCAACCTGATCTATTCCATTAACAACCTGATATCCTACTTCTCTTCACCCAATCTGATATCCTACATCTCTTCACCTAATCTGATATCCTACATCTCATCACCCAATCTGATATCCCACATCTCCTCACTACCTTCTGATTTATATTTAATCACAACCACTAATCTGATCTCATTAACCCTTGATCTGTCGTCATCTCATCTCAACCATTGATCTACCATCTAATCTCATCTTAACTATTGATCTGTCATCATCTCATCTTAATCCTTGATCCACACCCATCATCACAACCCTTGATCTGTCATCTCAATAGAGTCGTAGATCATGCATCTGGATTTGTGATTACATGATAAATGTGAGATTGATAGAGCATATATGAAACATTGATTTCAAAATTTTATTTTTTGATATTGTATGTGAGATTGATAAATTAAATTTGAATTGTAGTATTAAAATCTAATTTTGATATTGTTGATATGATTTACATTAAATCTTAACCATAGATCTAAAAATTTGGTTTCAATACATGTGATACACATACTTTGCTTGGCTCACATGCCTGCTATATTTGGAATTCTTACACACTTAGATGCCTGCTTGCTATATTTAAAATTCTCACACACTAGCATGCTTGCTATATTTGGAATTCCCACACACTTACATACCTGTTATCTTTGGAATGCTCATACACTTACATGCCTACTGCTATATTTTGATGCTCACATGCTATCTTTGGATTTAATCACATGCCATATTTGGATTGCTCACATGCCATACTTGGGTTATTCACATGCAACATAGATTTACTGTCATATCTACTTGCTACATTGAGATTACTGCCATATTGGAACTTCAATTTGCTACGTTGAGATTTACCATCATATCTATTGACTACTTTGATTTATTGCCATATTTACGTGATATACTTGCAATATTTAATTTGATTGATACATGAGATACATTGCCATTATTGGATTTGTCACATTTGGATGATATACTTGCCTTATCTGATTCAGTTGTTACATAAAATACACTTGGCATAAATCTTAGATAAGGAACAAAAAAAAAAAAAAACATAAAAAGATAGAACAACACAAAGGGACAGGACACCCTATAAACCATGAACAAGTAACAAGGGATATCACACCCTAGAAACCCTGAACAATTAAACAAAAGGGACAAGACACCCTAGAAACCCTGAACAATTAAACAAGGGACAAGATACCCTAGAAAACCTGAACAATTAAACAAGGTATAAGTAACTTGAGAAACCTAAAAGATGAAACTATAGGGATAGGCAACCCAAGAAACCTAAAGATGAAAACTTGACAAGGGGAAAGGAATCCTAAAAACCTTAACCACAGTTACAGACCAAAGTTTTGAACTATGTTGTACCTAATTTCTAGGACCACTGGAATATGTAAGCAATATGGGAGAGTTTCCAAATACGGTACTACAGCCATACACAGACCATCAAATTCAATCTGAACCACCCATCAAGCATAAAATTTAACTATAATAAAGAATCTAATTGAAGCACATGCTTAAGCTACATCCATAAACTTTAATTACAAATACCCTTTCAAACTATATTTTTGGACTTGATTCTCAAAAGACAAAGTCTTAAGGGATACATAGGTAATTTAAAAATATTGACAAATTCAGTCCAAGACCAAACCATCATTTGGTTTGGTTCACTGTATGTTTGCTTATTTATTTGCTTCAAAATATGTTTGGCTGAATCATAGGTTAATAGAATGTGGCAACTTGGTTTAGGACATCCCCCATTGAAACCTAGTCATCCAGTTGACCAAGCATAGTTAGAATTAGAGTCTAAAGAAAGTATAGGAGACTGATCTTGATTGGGCAGTTTAGGTCCCTATCACCTTCCCCAAATTGTACCTCGAATGCTTACCCATTCTTGTTGCAAACTAATAAACCGATCTTATGGGTTATGAGTCAATAGAAGTCTTACCTTATGGTTAAGCTACATTTTAGGTCCTAGACCTTAATCTAGGAGGTAACTCCAACACAGATTTCTTTGATTCACCCAAGGGTGAGTTTCCTCTCATGTCCTTACAGTGGCGACTCAGTTGGGGATTCATATTTAGACTCCTATGACACTTTCCTTACATTGATTGATCAACATTAGATGCTAGATCTAGGATAATATATGTATGTTTGTAAATATTATTTTAGGGGGGATGGGTTCAGTCATACACTCGTGCAAGTAGACAAACCGGGTCCTCATGCATATGGGATCACCCATTAGGTGAAATACACAACTTTGATACTTACCTGGTAAGGGTTATGACCGGAGAGAATCTCTAGCGATTGTTTCTTAGGTCTGCTCGGGGAGGCGTCATTCTACTCCACGTCACTTAATTTTTTACATCATAGTATATCAAAAGGAATTGAGGAGCCCGTAATTCACCGTATAGATGGGAATAGGTCTACTCCTTCTTGTCAAGGTAGCCATGTTGGTCCTAACCTAGTTTGAGCCACGTGTACATTATTTTTGGTTCATCCTTAAACCAACTTCGTAAAATTTACTCGATCATGACATCTACACTCGAGATTTACTCGTTCATGACATCTACACTCGAGACGTTGAAGTTTTACCCATTTTTGTCCTTGTCTTGTTAACATGTTCGGATCCACGCTTGAGCATTCTTGCCTCTCATTCGTTGGGAGCATCAGGGCAACGTACACTCTTTTCTATGTTAGCATGGATAGTCTGTATATGCCTCCATCGTACAAAGCTTAATGTGTCTAACCCTTCATTGTTGATATGTCAATCTAAAAAACAATCAGAAAATCCTTGTCAAGACATGGATACTATGATCAAGTAAAAATTTACTGGTTCGTTCATTCTTAAACTACTTTGTTAACCTGCCTTCATGAAAACGTCAAATAAGCACATCCGTTTCAATCTCTTTGAAATTTGATAAATCACATGGTTAGACCTTGGCGCCCTAATGATCTCCAAGACTAATCATAGGGTTATTCAAATACAACTAAATTGACTCAGATAATGTTTAATTGACGATTTCCATGAAGGAGCCCATGTATGTTATTTTTTTGGTTCATTCCTAAATTGACATGGTAAAATCCATTTGAACATGATATCTACACTTGAGAAGTCAAAGTTTCGACTGCTTTTATCCTTGAATTGTCAATATGTTTGAATTCACACATGAACATTTTGTCTTTCAGTCATTGGGAGCGTGAGGGCTACGTATACTTGTTTATGTGTAAGCTTGGGCGGTCTGTATAGCCGTCCATCACACGAAACTTAATGTGTAGAACTATTCATTGCTAATATGTCAATCTCAAAAACAACCAGAAATCCCTATCAAGACATGGATATTGTGATCAAGTAGAATTTTACCGATTCGTTCATTCATGAACCGCTTTTGCTAACCATCCTTCATCAAAGTCACAAGTATGAATATCCGCTACAATCTCTTTGGATTTGATAAACCACATAGTCGAACATTGGTGCTACAATGATCTATACAAGAATCATAAAGCCCCAAAACCAATCATAGGGTTATTCAAATACAACTAAATTAAGTTGGCTAATGTTTATTTGACAACTTTCATGAAGGAGCTAAAATTGTTTGGTTGAGTCAGCCTTGTATGTGCATGTGGATTCTTTCCATTTTCAATACACGGGAGTTTATTGAACTTGTCCATTTGGTCTTTTCTGGTACAGTTTAAGAGTCAAGCCAGGCTACAATCATTTTTACCCCTTGGGTGAGATACCTTACTTTTAAGAGGCTGTTTAGAGCTCTCTTTTTAGTATCTACTCCTAGGCCATTTACTTCAAGTCATAGTGTACCACCACTCCTATCCATAGTCTAATTCCTATTGGTAATGAGGACGACAACGTTCATCAATGACCTATAGTAAATGAAAGGCAACATGATTAGAACCAAATGTTTTGGGGTACCATAGCCAACTAGAGCAGCAACTAAGGGGTTGCACTCGATTCCAAGCTACTCACCACAGTTAAACCGACACCTAAGCCATGACAGTATTTCCACCCATCCTTGGCAATTGTGCCTCATTGGCTAGTTAAGTAGGTCTTGAACTCTTAAGAATCATTACCCTAACAGTAAAACAAACATAAGGGAATTGGACCTGTAAGACCCGTATCGAACTAATCGGTCTTACCACCTTGTACTAGGTCTACCTATCATGGTCGAGCCAAGTGGACCAAGTGCATGAAGAAACCACAAGATCAAGTATGAAGTTTAACTCAAAAACAGTCAAATATGAGGGTAGGGTTGCATGCCTAAACAGGTATGATTGACCCCACCTCAAAAAAGTCCAACCCATGACTTTTTAGTCGTGGGGTCGCATGACTAAAAAAACGTAGGGTCGACAGATTCTGCGACCCTACGATAGTAGACAGAATCCAAAAATTAGGAAACCTTCCTAATTCAAAAGGGGTCTTTCCTAAACTCATTGGGACTTATTATGGAGGATTTTCCTCTATAAATAGGACGTCCCTTAGACTCCTTCACTCCTTTAGAACCCTAATTGAAAGTGAGAGCAAGAGAAAGAGAAGGAAGAGAAGAAGAGAAGGAAACTTGAAGAAGAAGACTAAGGAAGAGGAGGAAGTTTAGAGAAACCTCTGAATTAAGGTATGAACCTAATTCCCTACCTGAATAAGAGAGCCTAGAATAGTTATGAAGAATTTAAGATTAGGAGAAACCCAAATCATCCATCCATAGATAATTTCCAAGAGATTCCATGGAGGAAATCAATATGGACAATGAATGGTGTATAAATTGTAGTTTTGAGCCATAGAACAATCATAGAATGGACCATGATAGTAAGCCAAAGGATCCAAACATGAAGGGATGGACTTTAGAATGAAAGGTCGACTCAGAACACGTGTGGTCACACGTAGGATCAAATGATATCCAACCCTACGAGACCATATGATCGACCACATGCTCTCGGTAAGTCCCAGGGAGGGTGTGGTCGCACATAGGGTCGAATGGTATCCGACCCCACCTGCGACCCTACACTCTAGGGTCACAGAAACTGCTACCCTAGGTGTTATCCGACCTGCGACCCTACAGGTTCTGTTAGTTTAAACATGTTGGAATTAATTATAATTAAAATTGTTTGGTCTTTCCAGTGGTTTAAAAATGAATTATAAAGCTTGAACGAGGATCTACTAGCAATCAAAGGTGAGGAAACAAGACCTAAACTAATTGGCTAATAATAAACTGTTTTCGTTTATTGAGTCCAATACCATGAATGATTCTATGCTTGTATGATTGTAATGTGTATATCACATGTCATCCACTATTTCTGTTATTATTGTTCATGCATATTTAATTTCGTTTATTATAACATCATGATGATGATGATGCTAGGAATAGGCATGTGAAAGTATGTGTGTGGTTAGTGTACTTGATGCGAGTGGAGCATCAGGGGGAGGGCGTGACACTGTGGTTCATCCTGGTCACCAGACTCTAGCTCTATCTCTACTCATGTCTTGTCCACTAACATCGTCGTATCTTCATTACCTTAGTAGAACTATTACGTCGTAGGGCATTAGGGGAGGTGGTCTCGGACCGTGTAGTCTCTGACTCTATTGTGGGGCCTTAGCTCTATCTCTATGGATGTATTGAGGGATGGTGGGGTGAGGCCTTAGATACACTATTTGACAATAGGATTGGTTAGTTGTGAGCCCAGTTTATAAGCCCTCGCCAACAGGGGCTTACGTGTTGGTATGGGTAGAGCATCATAGGTAGTGTGATGCGGTGCGGTCCTAAGCACTTTAGCTCTATCTCTATTCCATGGTTGGTGCATGTGGGGGCGGCAATGGTGTTTGATCCATTGGGCGATTCCACACGTTCGTGTGTAGAGGTGCGGCGGTTACTTATCCTTTCTATTGCACATTGCAAACTTATGAACCAGACCAAAGATATGAATTGAATGCATGCATATGTTTGTTGCATTGTTTTGTTTGCTCAATAAGCCATAATGTGTGCTCATCCTTTTCAAATTGAATATTTTTAGTTGATGATGCAGGTATGAAAGTGGAAGATTATATGAATGCTCCAATATATGGGCATGCGGCGGCAATGGAGGCAGAAGTGATGATGGAGTTGCATGATTCATCATGCGAGTGCAACTCTTGTGTTTTTTTATTAGATTTTGTTTAAGTTATACAGATAATGTAATTGATTTAATTATTTTAATTTACGTCTTAGTCCTTTTGGGAGATAATTGGATAATTTATTTACTTTATCCCAGCTAGACTCTCAATTCATTTAATATTAAAGACTTCCACTATCGCATATTTATTTATATTTTTGGTTGTGGATGTGTATGGTTTAAGCAAACGGACACAGCCTATTCGAGATCCTGGTTGAATCGTTGGTTTATTAGCAGTTCATCATACCATTTTGAATAGTGTAGAATTGGGGTGTGACAACTTAGTATCAGAGCCCTCAGGCCCTGTCTATTAAACCAGTATACTTCCACAAAAGTTCATGAATTAAGTTAGGATAAAAATTTAAAAACTATAATAAGAATACACTATAAGCACCTGTGCTGTATGAAACAAAATTAAGAAAGAGAATAATGCACTATTAAAGGGAGAACAAGTTTCATATACATCAAATAAAAAGCAACGTTTATACATATCCAAATCAGAGTACAGTCCATAATCCAGACAGTTACTCTGTAGTACAAAGAAAAACAAAAAGAAAAATATACATCATGGAGCTGGAAGTGCTGGAGTAGGAGGTGCCTCACGATCCCGATCATAGTCCTCAGCATACACTCTAGTCAACCAGGCTACCTGAGTCTGGGTCGTCTAGAGACTAGCTGTCAACTTGGCTATCCACTGATCGGACACACACTGAGCATCTAGAAGCTCACCTACTCTCCCATCAGTTGTGCGCTGAGCATCTAAAAGCTCGCCTACTCTCCCATCAGTCGTGCACTGAGCATCTAGAAGCTCTCTTACTCTCAGATCAGTCATGCGCTGGGCCTCTCTAATCTCACGTAGTAGTCCCATCATATCCTCAGAGGGTGGTCATAAAGGACCAGTAGTGTGTGAAGGAGCCCGAGATGGAGCAGCTCCAGTAGAATGTAGGGGTGATGGAGGAGGTATGGCATCTACATCCATGAACATACGATCCTCATCCTCAGCATCACCCCCATGGACCCCTATTCCTGCTGCTGCTGTTGCCACCTCAGCGTCTGCTATCTCTACTTGAGTACGAGGACGCACCAGAGCGTTCCTCTCATCATCACTGACCTGAGCATCCCGCATACCCATCCTACAGATGGCCTCCCAGTCAAGGTCCGATGAGAAGGTCTTCTCCTGAATCCTCTCATCCAATAAATCAACATGTAGGCATTTGAGCAGTGTAGTAATTAGACGTCCATAGGGAAGGTTGCCTAACTAACCAGGCAGTGTAGCGCAGATCATCATTCGGATGATAATATAAGGAAGGCAGACAGGCTGCCTGGTGCAGATGTAGTAGAAGACATACTGAGTCAACTGAGAAATCCTATCATAGTGTCCACTCTGGGGAATCAGGTTGTGTTGGATGATCTTGTAGTACACCCGAGGCTCTGGCCGTAGGTTGATTGCCTTCATCTCCCAGCAATCACCTCTAAGGAGCTGACTATCAATCTCAGCACGCATTACCAAGGATAGAAACTGGGGTTCCTTGGGAGCACAGTACACCAAAGGGCCATCATTTGATATACCCCAAAGATCAGCCAA
The DNA here is from genome assembly GCA_028583415.1 of Protea cynaroides. Taxonomy (NCBI): domain Eukaryota; kingdom Viridiplantae; phylum Streptophyta; class Magnoliopsida; order Proteales; family Proteaceae; genus Protea; species Protea cynaroides. The sequence goes on from CM053271.1 coordinate 44,668,773, forward strand.
CTGCTGGCAGTTAAATGAAATCTCCACCCCTTTTACGTAGCTAGTGATCCTGAGCTCCCTACCCCTCTCTGCGTCATTGAAATCCCCCACTACCTGGAGATTGCAATAGAACTGCTTCACCAAAGCAGGATGAGTACAAGCCTCATAGGTGATCACAGGAAGCCAGCCCATGTCACCAAAAGCACCCTCCACGTTAAACAAGGCTAGACTTGCCAAGTTTCCACAATGATCCCCTTCTACTTTCTTACGCTCATAGCGAGCATACTGAGCTTCTGCCTCATTGGAGCGGAAACGAATGGGGTCATGAGCCCTAGGAACCTTGGTATGAGCCACACTATCTGCCAAGATACAGAAAAACAAACAAGATATTAGTAATGGTGAAAAACTCAAAAATTTCGGCATTATAATGGCATGATTTGCCAAAAGCCTCACTTTTCACCCAAACAACTGGGCAGGAGGACTTACATAGGTTCCAAACCATCCTACAAAGCTCATACAATTGGAAACTTAATCTAGAAAGATCGAATTTGAAGAAATTTCAATAAATTCAAAAAATCTCGAAAATTAGTCAAAAATGAAAAATTTCAAGTTTCTTGATAACCAACCGATGAAACTCAAATATTTTTGAGGGCTTTCGTCCATTGGGTGACCAATAGCAAAAGCCCCCAATAAAAATTAAATTTTTACGATTAAAAAAAATTTAATTTGAAGAAAACGATGTAAATGGATGAAAACCTAGTTTAGAAAGCTTAAAAATGGGAAACAGTAGAGAGCATACCTGAAGAGACGGAGCGGGAGTCGTAAATGGAAGAAACAATCACCAAACCCTAGGGGTCGATACTGTAGCAACTCAGGGGAAGCGAGTTGAGTTGGAAGAAAAGAGGAAGAATAGGAAATGAATCCAAAATTAGATTGAAAAACCTGATTTTGGATCGTAGGGTCGCAGAATTCGGCAAAATGTGCGACCCTACGACTGACCCTACCATCGACCCTAGGCTCTCAGTGATCTAACAGAAACCATGGGTCGGGCAAATACTGACCCAACGATCGACCCTAGGCTCTCAGTGAGCTGATAAGGTTTCTGGGGTCGCATACCCTAGGGTCGCATAAGGAGCGACCCTACCATCGACCCTACGATGGAAAATACAGTATTTTGTCAGAATGAGTTGAAAAATTAGAAATTTATATTGATTAGTTGGATTTTCACTTGGGAACAACTTATATTGATTGCCTCACATGTTCTATGATTGTTTTCAGACACTACTACCACCAGAATAGGAAATGGCTGAGCGAAGAGTGACCAGACGAGGCCGTAACCCAATTCCACCACCACCACCTGTGGAGGAAGACAACCATGTAAATCATGAAGCACAAGAGAATCTGAATATGGCACCACCAGTAGCTACTGGTCAGGAAAATCCTACAAACTTGTCAGCCCCACCTACGGATTTGGCTACAGCCGTAATGAACTTAGCACAACAGCTGCAGCAAATACAGCAGGTGCAAGCCAATATGCAAGCTACTATAGGAATGGCTTTTCTAGCTGCACATACGACACCTATGCCAGTAGGACAAGCTAATATAGTACCAGGGGGAAGCAATATGGTACCCCACACACCTCAAACACCATTTATGCAGGCTCAAGTACAGAATCCTGAGGTAGCTTAAGGCAATTACCAGTACCAATCACCTATGTATGGGGCCTATGCTCAGTATCAGCTGGACCGCTCCTGACTGATCGAGCATTTTCTGAAGATGAAGCCTAAAGAATATAATGGTAAACCAGCTAATCCTTTGTGGCCAGCACATTGGATCGTCGAAATGGAGAGGAATTTTATGATGATGACAGTGAATGAGGAGGAAAAAGTACTGTGTGCAACCTTCGTGCTGAAAGGCGATGCACACCACTGGTGGAAGTCCACACGGACTTATCTGTTAACAAAGCACACCCAATTGACCTGGGCTATCTATAAAGAGGCATTCTTTGAGAAGTACTTCCCCAGAAGTTTCAGAGATTCTATGGAGAGAGAGTTCCTGAGTTTATATCAGGGGCAAATGACTGTGGATGCATACCAACAACGTTATGAAGAGCTGTTCTTCTTTGCACCCGCTAGCATGCAAGAGAAAAATACAAAGACTCGAAGGTTCGTCATGGGACTCAGGGGAAGCATCCGTGAGCATGTTCTGGGATTAGAAAAGAAAGTGTACAACGAAGCAGTATAGATTGCTCGCGTAATAGAGTGGAGCCAGAATGAGAGCTACTTTGCTCAAAATAGGGCTATTAAAAGGCCAAACAGAAATTCATACAACGGAGGGAATACAAGGACATTCAAACCCTTCCGTAATCAAGGCTTCAATACTGCAGCCAAGACTACTCCAGCAGCTCAACCGCAACAAAAGTAAAATAACGAAGGAGTAAAATGCTTTAACTGTAAGACCCGTATCGAACTAACCAGTCTTACCACCTTGTACCAGGTCTACCTATCATGGTCGAGCCAAGTGGACCAAGTGCGTGAAGAAACTACAAGACCAGGTATGAAGTTTAACTCTAAAACAGTCAAATATGAGGGTAGGGCCGCATGCCTAAACAAGTATGATCGACCCCACCTCAAAAGAGTCCATGTCACACCCCAATTCTGCACCATTCAGAATGGTGTGATGAACCGCTAATAAACCAACGGTTCAACCAGGATCTCTAATAGGCTGTGTCCATGTAAACTAAACCACACACTTCCACAACCATAATCAGAATAAATACACAATAGCGGAAGTCTTAATAATAAATGAACTGAGGAATCTAACTGTGATAATCATAAATAAAGTATCAAATTATGTTGTATCAACTGAGACATAAGTAAATAAAATATCAATTATATTTCCTTAATAATTTAAATGAAAATCTAATCGAAAACGCATGCGTTGCACTCGCATGAGGGGTCATGCGTTTCCACTAAGTCTTCAGCTTCCATTGCAGCGACGTGCCTGTACACAGAAGTATTCATATAGTCCTCCACCGTGGTACCTGCATCATCAACTAAAAATATTCGACGTCGAAAGGGTGAGCACACATCACGGCTCAGTGAGAAAACAAAACAATGCAATAATCATATGCATGCATTCAATTCATATATGTGGTCTGGTTTATAAGTTTGCATTGTGGTATAGAAAGGTTCGGTGGCCGCCTCATGTGAGGACAAAGATGGAAATCTTATTGGAAATGTTTGGAAGAAGAAGATTCAAATCCAATATTGAAAGTCAGGATTCAACTTCGCGATCAAGCGAAGCACTGCATTATGTGGCCTTCACATCCAAAAAAAATAAAGAAAAAGAAAAAAGAAAAAAAGAAAAAAAAGAGAAGAAAAGAAAATAGTAAGATGTTGAATGGCATTGGAGCTCGACAGTAAGCCAATTGTCCCTCTCATTTCAAGAGGATGATAGTTCCAACCAAAGCCTGATAGCAAGTTCGATCATTCGTCGAGATTTACAGCATGTTGGACCGGACTTTTGATTTTGGCCAATTACATCCCGCCTTTACAGGAGGCGATCTCATCACTTCTTCATCAGAGAAAGATTTCTCATCGGCATTAGACTCTCTCTGCCGTCCATCAATCTGACGGCCTTCCAAGGAGTCTCTATCACAAGCCCCTTCTTTTGATTATCAATTTTTATGGCATTGTATCTCATGATCATGTCATCATTTTATGTACAATTTCATAAATTGGCTGGAACTCTCATCCGTCGTCATTACATTCGGTGGCTTCCCAAGGTTCCTATAAGCCCTTCATTTCTCAAGCCAATAAAATGGATCCTCTCGGTAAGATAAATCCATTCTACATAAACAACCAAACACTCTCCCAATGGTAGACCCATGTGGACAGTTTCACATCCGTCCTCTTGGACCTTCAACATCAATACTTGTCAACAAACCTAAAGGTTTCAGGCCCAGATATGATCGTGACTGATTCAGAATCTCGATATAGCTTGTTGGGACACGTGTTCCATCTGAACATCTCTAAGAAAGGAAAACATAATTTGGCACCATTTTCAATTTTGGTGTGGGACTGCATTTCCTAAGATCGCTTTAGTGATGATTCAAATAGCTGCCCGCCTATCAATACGGTAGGTGTCAACTTAAACGGGGCAAGGCTACCCATTTGTCATAAAAGCATGCCGCTCGGATTTCCCTAAGGGTTTCGACCATTGGATAGGACCATAATTTTGGCAATATCCTTACCACATCGGGACTCTTTATTCAACCCAAGATGGGATTGGCAAAAAGAAGAAAAAAAAAAAAAATAATGGGAAGAAAAGAAACCTCGCGGGGAAAGGCAACCCGAGAAACCTCAATGGGCAACCTATAATACCTCGGTGGGGATAGGCGACCTGATGCAGCCCTAAAGATTGCCCTCATTGGCTCTTCAAAGAAAAATTCAGTGGTTCATGTAGACAAGTGTCATACCAGTCTACCCTCCATAAGGAAAGGAACCCCTCTTGCTCTCCAAGAAATCATACTCGGAGGAGTTGAACAAACCATCATCCGTTGGGCTCCATAGCATTGCCTTTCAACGAACTCTATCTTCAAATCCCGTTGGTCATGTTAGGGAGAGAGAAAATTCTCATGGCCTGGTTACGGATGTAGCCAAATTCATTCAAATCATCGGCCCTTCATTTTTCAAAATTCAGGAAGGGCTTATCTAAGAAGTCACTTCCGCAACCAATCAATCTTCCCTTGACCTTGGAAGCATGGTCAATTATGGATGCAATCCAGATTCAACCTAGTTCTAACTCTGTTAGATTGCCTGTGCCCTAGCATACTACAGTAGTGGTCTGTCACAACATGCAGACACTGGGGCATAGATATACACCCCATACACCCACCATGGACATTATACACCCCATGAAAACGGCATGGCTGTACCGATTGCCCACACCAACACGTAAGCCCCTACTGGCGAGGGCTTGCAAACTGGGCTCGCAACTAACCAATCCTAATGTCAAATAGTGTATCCAAGGCCTCACCCCAGCATCCCTCAATACATCCATAGAGATAGAGCTAAGGCCCCCCGGCAGAGTCGAAGACTACACGGTCAGAGACCACCTCCCCTGATACTCTACGACGTAATAGTTCTGCTAAGGTAATGGCATTACGACGATGTCAGTGGACATGACTTGAGTAGAACCATGGCACAATATACACCCCATGAAAACGGCATGGCTGTACCGGTTGATACCATCCCCTACCGCACCATAAACACTAACCACACACATACATTCACATGCCTATTCCTTGCATCATCATCATCATCATTGTTTCGGCCCTGATCGTCCTGTGGGTCCTCCTCACTGACTGGACCTGCAAGACAAGGAAAGGCAAAGAATGGAGGCGGGCTAGATGCCCCAGGTCCACTCCGATGCCAAAATTAGGCTCTGTGAACAGTCAATGGGCTCGGTGTCGAGCCCACTAAGATATTATAAAGTGTGGGGTGAGGTGAGATTATCCGACCTAAGTGTCAGAGCGAGAATCTCAAAGCGGTAATAAATGAGCAGTAAATGTTGTTCTCTCCACAATCCTCGGGATTCACCCTATTTATAGTGAATAGTGCGAAATCCCTAAAATACCATTTTTACCCTTCCTTTATGCAGATCAAGGGGCAATACCAATTCTACCCCTCTGTCGAATGGTGAACCTCCACATGGCGCTGATGTTGAATCTTACGTGTCGGGGGATGTGGACCATAGATGTATAATTCCCTAACACTTGCCTCGTTGCCCTGCCGAATCTGTAGGGTTCGGTTGAGCAAAAAATAGAGATATTGTCCCTTCCCCTAATAACTTGCCTCGTTGCTCTGCCGAAATCGGAAGGTTCGGATCTTTTATCTGGCATATCTTGTCCGGGGTGCGGGCTGTTCGCAGTTTGGAATGTATTGGCGGTGGCTGAAAAAATGCTTATCTGAGGTTGGAGCGGCTACATCAGTTTAGGGCATGCTGGCTCTTGCACCGGGGTCCCAGACCGGGGCCGAGGTGGGCACCGCAGTCGATTCACCACGGTATTTGCTTAGGGTACCGGGCTCGGGGCCGTGTTGGGTATTGCGGGCAACATCCCTCGCTCCTCGCTGGGGGCACGGGTTAGGAACCGATATGGGAACCTTGATTGGTTCACAGCGGTTCCGTCTGGGGTTTCTGGGTCTGGATCGAGGTGGGCACTGCGGCCTAAGTACATCGGCCGTCATGGGGACGGTTCTGTGGCCGTCACGGGACTATCACGTGATCCGAGCCAATTCGACTGATGTGGGCACTGCGGCCAAAATGCATCGGTGTTCATGGGGACAGTTCCGTGGTCGTCACGGGACTATCACGTGATCCGAGCCAATTTGACCGATGTGGGCACTGCGACCAATCTGCATCGGTGTTCATGGGGACGGTTCTGTGGCCGTCACGGGACTATCACGTGATCCGAGCCAATTTGACTGATGTGGGCACTACGGCCAATATACATCGGTGTTCATGGGATTGGTTCTGTGGCCGTCACGGGACTATCACGTGATCCGAGCCAATTTGACCGATGTGGGCACTACGACCAATCTGCATCGGTGTTCATGGGGACGGTTCCGTGGCCGTCACAGGACTATCACGTGATCCGAGCCGATTTGACCGATGTGGGCACTGTGGCCAATATACATCGGTGTTCATTGGAACGGTTCCGTGGCCGTCACGGGACTATCACGTGATCCGAGCCGATTTGACTGATGTGGGCACTGCGGCCAATATATATCGGTGTATTTGAGGACGGCTCTGTGGCTGTCACGGGATTATCACATGATCCAAGCCAATTGTGACCGATGTGGGCACTGCGGCCAATATACATCGGTGTTCATGGGAACAGTTCCGTGGCCGTCACGGGACTATCACGTAATCCGATCCGATTTGACCGATGTGGGCACTACGGCCAATATACATCGGTGTTCATTGGAATGGTTCCGTGGCCGTCACGGGACTATCACGTGATCCGAGCCAATTTGACCGATGTGGGCACTGCGGCCAATATATATCGATGTATTTGAGGACGGCTCTGTGGCTGTCACGGGGTTATCACGTGATCCAAGCCAATTGTGACCGATGTGGGCACTGCGGCCAATTTGCATCGATGTATTTGAGGACGGCTCCGAATCGGTTCCCTGGATCCGGGTACGGGTTGCGGGTCTGATATGGGTACCGCTTGGCGGGACCCGATTGACGGACCCGAGTTTATACTCGATAATAAATGCACCGAAGTTCCTGTCAATGATGTAGTGCCATGTGTCTTCTGGAGGGTTGATGCTTTATAAAAGAGATGAGTGGGCATAGAGGTCCCCCACTCTGAGTACGCAGCTGTTTCTTACTCACTTCGGTTTTGCACTCTGCGCATCGGTTCGGTGATTTCGAAGCAGCTCGGTCAGTTGAACTTGGTGCGAACTGTCAATCAGTAAGTATTTTCCGTAAGTTTTTGTAGTATGGCCGACGAAGGTAGGGAGACCGATGTTCAGGTAGACATAGAGGGGGTGGGGACGTCCTCCAGCAGCGGTAGTAGTAGTAGTGGTGGTAGCTCGACCTCATCTGGTAGTGGGTCGACCTCAGGCTCCTCCTTACCTAGTGGCTCTGTGGGACGAGTTTCGGAGGGTGGTTCCGAGATGGAGCTTTCGACCGAAGGAGGTCCTTCCCGGCAAGAAATGTTGTTGGGAGTGTCTATCCATGAGGTCGGCTCGGAGGTGTTGATACAGGCCCGGGAAGAGGCCGAAGCTCCTCCAGATTTTGATGCCCGGGGAGAGGTGTCACTTTTGACCGAGGCAGAGCTCAATAGTCTCCGGGAGCGTTATCAGATTCCGGATGACGTGGAGATTCGGAAGCCCCTCGAGGGGGAGCGGGCCTGCTGGAGTCAGAGGTCAGAGCTATGCGTGAACATTGAAATGTTCAAGGCTGGTTTCCGGGTGCCGGTACCGAAGTTAGTGGCTGAAATCTTAGGATTTTATCAATTGGCCCCCATCCAACTGATGTCGAACTCGTGGAAGAATATGATGGCATTCATCATATACTTCCGGAGGTTGGGGTGTGTACCGACCCCGAACATGTTCTGCCATATGTTCACCTTTAATGACTACTGCCGGTTCGGGTGGTACTACTTCGCAAAAAGGCCCGAGTTTGGCGACCTCTTGGCAGATAAGCCGACCTCGATCAAGCTGTGGAAGAACAAGTTTTTCTACATCCGAGGTGCGAATGTTACGTTGGGGAATGTTTGGAGGGAATTGGATGCCGAGGCATTCAATACGGATTCGCCCCTGATTCCCGAGGAGTCTGAGATGTTGCGGCGTGCTCGGAGCACCGAAGGGGCTCGGATCCGGGTGGCCGAACTTAGGGACCCCCTTGTGTTGCATGAAAACCGTCTTTGTGAGTATTGTTTTGTTGTGGCCGGGCCGATGTTGACCTACTAACTGAGTTGATTCTGGTGTTGTGTTTTGCAGTGAAACTAAGCAAGGAGTATCTGCTGGAGCTGAGGCAGAAGAACGATGCAAGGAAGGAGGCCACGTAAAAGAGGGCCCAGGAGGGCTCGACGTCGAGGGTTACCACGGATCAGGCTGGTGCCGAGGGTGATTCCACCAGACGGCCTCCCAAAAGGACTCGTAAGCTTTCTCCTAATTCTGCCTTGGCCTCTGTCGCTCGTGTCTATGCAATGCCTCTCATTCCTCGGTACCGTGTCCTTGATTTTTTAGGTAAGGGGGCCCCTGCTACCGGAACGGAGGCTGTTCTGGCGTTGGGGAAACTTTTGAGGTTAGCACGGCACGGCAACTGACTCCGGTACGAGTCCGGACCTCACCAGTTGCACCTGTCGAGAGGCCTAGGGTGCCTCAGGGCATGGGCGATGTCTGAGGCGAGGTTAGGCGCATTCCCCTGCTGGGACCCTCCCCTCGCGACCGCACCGGGGATGAACGAGCATTCCGCCCTGATTGGGGGCTTACCGAAGAAGATACCGCCATGGGGGACATCCGGGCCATGAGGGAACTGTTGCAGGGGGCCATTCTTCCTCGGGACCGATCTTTGGTGCGGGGGCTCCCCATGCCTTCGCTTATATCGGGGGCAGATACACTTGGTGCATCGGTAAGTTTCTTTTTTTTTTTTTGTCAGTCCGGTCGGCAGATTTCTCTGCTCCTTGCTAACTTGGTTGTTACTTCGATGCAGCTCAGCGTGTACCTTGAAACGTTGAAAGAACGTGCCGAGGAGACGGCACGCAACTTGGCCGAGATGGATAGCAAGCTGCACTCTGCCGAGGAAGCGAGGGATGATGCTAAAAGACAGCTACGGTACAAAGAGCGAGAAGTGAGTACCATGACTGCCGAGGTCACTCGCCTGGTGCGAGAAAACGCCAAGATGCGTGAAGACAAATAGCGTCTTGAGGATGAGGCCAGGGCACGGGAGGAACGGATTGGTCAGCTGAAGCTGGCTCTGGATCGGGCGAAGAATCATCGGTCTCGGTGGCGTGACGGCTACAGGAAAGTGTGCTCCCTCGCGACCAACGCAGTGCGGTTGTACCAGAGGTCCGAGGGGTTCAAGGAGCTGGTGGGGCGGCTGTCCCTTCAAAGCTTTACCGAGGGGGCACTTGCTCTGAAAGAGTTTGTGGACGAGAAAGTGCCGGGTATAGACTATATCGGCGCTGCGTGCCTGGTATCTGATGAGGACGAGGTGGAGATCCCCGAGGTGGAGGATGACGAGATGCTCCGACGTCTGGACGAGGTGTTCGAGGGTGAAGAGCCTCTAGTCTCTTCGGACATTGATGGGACTCCCACGACCCCCCGGGATGGTGCCGCTTCTACCGAGGGCCACCCCCTACTCCCGGTGGTTCTCGTCCTCCAGAGTTGGTTGTAGTTGTTGAAGGTATCTCTGCCGAGGGCCACCCCCCTACTTAGGAAATATATTTTTTTTTCTCTTTACAACAATGTAATTGCCGCTGTGCGGTATTATTTGAGAGTACCGATGTAATTTCTTTGCCCCGAATAAATGAAATGCTTTTGGATGTAGTCTTGTGTGCTTGCTTTCTTTCCTGCTCTCGTCCCAGATGGAAGGTTCATGTCTTTAATGGCCGGTTCATGTGTCTACCCTCCTCGGCCCAAGGGGTTTCCACACTTGGTGGAAGCCTTGGGTCGAATGGGTCTAACATCGGCAGGGGGCCGGGATGATATCCGTATCGACGCGGAGCCGTGTCTACCCTCCTCGGCCCAAGGGGTTTCCACACTTGGTGAAAGCCTAAGGTCGAATGGGTCTCACATCGGCACAGGGCCGGGATGATATTCGTATAGGCGCGGAGCCGTGTCTACCCTCATCGGCCCAAAGGGTTTCCATACTTGGTGAAAGCCTTGGGTCGAATGGGTCTCACATCGGCATAGGGCCGGGATGATATCCGTATCTGCGCGGATCCATGTCTACCCTCCTCGGCCCAAGGGGTTTCCACACTTGGTGAAAGCCTTGGGTCGAATGGGTCTCACATCGGCACAGGGTCGGGATGATATCCGTATTGGCGTAGAGCCGTGTCTACCCTCCTCGGCCCAAGGGGTTTCCACACTTGGTGAAAGCCTTGGGTCGAATGGGTCTCACATCAGCACAGGGCCGGGATGATATCCGTATTGGCGCGGAGCCGGGGTTAACGCTTTGTGCGCGTCCTTGCTGTCGAATGTGTTGGAGAGATGTGGCATTGCTGTGATGAAAGCTCATTAATGTCCGTAGGTCGCGCCGAAATGGCATATGTACATTCGGGGGATTTTCATTGATAAAATGGCCGAAGGTGTTCGGCATTCCATGCTCTTGGCAAGGCTTGACCTTCCATATCCATCAAGCGGTAAGATCCCATTTGCAACGCTTGTGTGACCTGATAGGGGCCTTCCCAATTGGGGGATAGCTTCCCTTGATGAGTAGGGTCAGAGGCAATGGTCCTTCTTAGTACAAGGTCACCTTCCTTGAACGACTGGGGGTGTACCTTCTTGTTGTAGTGTCTTGCCACTTGCTGTTGATTGACCGCAATTCGTATCTGGGCTTGGTCCCTCACTTCTCCCACGAGATCCAAGTTGGCGCGTAATCCTTGCTCATTTATGGTTGGGTTATAATTGGCGATCCGGTGGGATGCAATTCTAACCTCTAAAGGGATCACGGCATCCGTGCCGAAGGCCAGTCGGAAGGGAGATTCTCCAGTAGCTGTTTTCGAAGTGGTCTGATATGCCCAAAGTATGTGCGGCAATTTGTCCAACCACCTAACCTTCTCGCCATCGAGTCGCGATTTGATGCCTTTTAACAGAATCTTATTAGTGGCCTCCGTCTGACCGCTAGTCTGCGGGTGCTTTACTGTGCCACGCCGGTGCTCAATACGATGCTCCGTGCAGAATGCCGCGAAGGCTGCGTTATCGAATTACTTGCCGTTATCCGTGATGAGAACTCTAGGAATACCATACCGATAGACCACCGATTTGATGAAGAAGACCCTGATGGCACTTTCTGGAATGCTAGACAGTGCTTCCGCTTCAGCCCATTCGGTGAAATAATCCACGGCGACGACCACGAATTTTCGCTAATAGCGTGCCGATGGAAAAGGGCCAATGATGTCCATTCCCCATGTGGCAAAGGGGATGGGAGCTGCCTCGATAGGGCGGAGGGGTGCGGCTGGTAAGTGAGATACCGGTGAGTAAATCTGACACTTGGGGCACCTTTTAACGTATATGATACAATCTTGCCGCATCTTAGGCCAGTAATATCCCTGATGTAATATCTTGTGAGCGAGGACTCTACCTCCCTGGTGCGCACCACATATGCCCTCGTGAACTTCTTTGACAGCCTTCTTGTAGAGGACAGCCTCCTCGACGATGTAATGGCTGGCTTTAGACTGGATGCGCCTAGCTTCTTTCTTGTCTTCTGGAAGTTGGCCACTTTGGAGAAAAGAAATTATTGGGTCGATCCATGATGGTTCCGACGCCGCTGATAGTACAGCTTTGGTTGCAGGGTCCACGGAAGAGTGGTGCAGAACTTCGGTGTATACCGAATGATCCAGATCTTTTAAGTCCGAGGTGACGAGTTTGGATAATGAATCCGCCAAGGTATTCTAGTCCCAAAGAACATGACATAGAAGGAAGTATTCGAATGCAGATGCGGCCTCTTGGACTTTCTTGAGGTAGGCAGACATACTTGGCTTCTTTGCCACGTAGTCTCCATTGACTTGACGTACCACTAGCTGGGAGTCGCTGGACGCTTCTACTCTCCTAGCCATGACTGCCTTGGCCCGACGAAGTCCAACGATGAGGGCCTCATATTCGGCTGCATTGTTAGAGACTTGGAACATGAATCGGATAGCGCAACAGATTTGAAAACCATCTGGGCTGGTCAGAATAAATCCTGCACCGCATTGGGCCTTGTTTGATGCCCCGTCAACAAACAAGGTCCACGGCCGTGTTTGCTCTTCAGGATGTGAGTTGTCTATAGCTGAGTCTTCTTCAGGTGATGCCTCGATTAGGAAGTCTACCAATGCCTGGGCTTTGATGGCTGTTCGTGGCTTGAATTGAAGATCGAATTCTCCTAACTCGACGGCCCAATGAATAACTCGACCAGAAATGTCTGGCTTGGACAAGATCTTCTTCAGAGGTTGATCAGTCAGGATGGTGATGGAGTGCGCCTGGAAGTATGGGCGTAGCTTTCGCGCAGATGTGACTAATGCCAGCGCGACCTTCTCAATGAACTTGTATCTGGTTTCGGCCTCCAATAGGACTTTGTTGACATAGTAGACGGGACGTTGGACACCTTCTACTTCCTTGACCAGTACCGCGCTGACCGCTTTTGAAGAAACTTCCAAGTATAAATCCAAAGTATCTCCTACTTCAGGCTTGACCAACAACGGGGGAGATGCCAAGTAATTTTTTAATTCTTCGAACGCTTGTTGGCACTCGTCCGTCCACTGGAAGGTCTTTTTGCCTTTCAGGGTTTGAAAGAATGGCAGACATTTGTCCGCAGAACGCGACATGAACCGGTTGAGCGTGGTTACTCGCCCGGTGAGCTCCTGTACCTGTTTTATCCGAGTGGGTGCTGTCATCTCAAGAATAGCCGTAATTTTTTCTGGATTTGCCTCGATTCCTCGGTTTGAAACCATAAATCCTAGGAATTTTCCCGAAGTGACCCCAAATGCGCATTTTGCAGGGTTCAGGCGCATCCTGTGCTGCCGGAGTACACTAAATGCCTCTTCGAGGTCTCGGACATGGTCATTCTCGGCTAAGCTTTTTATGAGCATATCATCAACATACACCTTCATGTTACGTCCAATTTGCTCGGCAAAGATTTTGTTGACCAACCTCTGGTAGGTGGCCCCGGCATTCTTGAGGCCGAATGGCATTACGTCGTAACAAAAAAGGCCTTGGCTGGTCACAAAGGCTGTCTTCTCCGCGTCGGCCTGGTGCATCCTGATTTGATTGTATCCGGAATAGGCATCCATAAAGCTTAACTGGGCGTGTCCGGCTGTGGCATCGATGAGCTGGTCGATCCTGGGCAGCGGAAAGCTATCCTTAGGACAGGCCTTGTTAAGGTCGGTGAAGTCAATGCAGATACGCCATTTATCACCGGTCTTGGGAACCATGACCACATTGGCTAGCCATTCCGGGTAGTGTAGCTCCCTGATGAATCCGGCATCCAATAGCTTCCTTACTTCGGCATCGATGATTTGTTGATGGGGTGCCGCAAAGGATCTCCTTCTTTGTCGCACTGGCCGTCAAGTGGGATCCACATTGAGGCGGTGCTGCGCCACTTCCCTGGGAATTCCTGGCATGTCGGCCGCTGACCAGGCGAAGACGTTGGTATTAGCTCGCAAAAACCTCACGAGTGCGCCCCGCTGTGGTTCCTTGAGGGTAGATCCTATCTGTACTGTTCGGTCAGGGTTATCCTCAGCTAGGGGGACTTGGATTAGGTCTTCTGCCGGTCCACCCCTCTGTTGCTTGGGATCGTCTCGTAGATCTTCGATTTGTACCTGCAGGGCCTTTGTAGGTTTTTTGTGGTCGGTAAGCTCCGCCGAGTAACATTTATGAGACACCAGCTGATCCGACCTGCATTCTCCCACTCCGCGCGGAGTCGGGAACTTGGGCACTAGATGATATGGAGATGGTACTGATCGTAGTGCGATCATGCCTGGTCTCCCTAAGAGACCGTTGTAAGATGAGGGGACGTTAACCACCAGAAAATTCATCGTGACTCTTGACTCGCGGGGGTAAGTGCCGGCTCTTACCGGCAGCCGTATGGATCCTTTGACACTTACTAGATCCCCTGAGAAACTGACCAAGGGGTAGTCAACTGGTAGCAATCGATCAAGGGGGATTTCCATGCGTATGAAAACTTGCCAATAAATGATGTCTGCAGAACTGCCCGTGTCGACCATGATTTTATGCACATCGCTATTTTCAATCCGTAGGGTGATAATGATGGCGTCTTCATGGGGAAGCTCTAACCCGCACAGATCTTCATCGCTGAATGTAAGGAAGTCCCCGGTGCGAGCCCACTTTCCGGGCCACTCTGTTGACTTGACATTTCTGGCGTAGGCCTTTCTTGCTCTTGTTGAGGTGTTGCCGGCAGCTGGTCCGCCCATTATAGTCAAAGCCCTCCGCCCCTGGGTGGAAGGATCGTAACTGTTGTCATCCACTGGGGTCGACCTGGCCGAAGTGGTCCATAAAGGTCGGCCAGAATTTCCACGGCATTCAGTGGCCGAGGTGGCCGCTGCGGCCATTAAGGGTCGATCGAAATCTCCACATTGCTTCGCGGCCGAGGTGGTTGCTGCGGCTAGTAAGGGTCGACTGGTGGACGGACTTTTTTGGTCTCCCGCTGCGACCTCTGGTGGTCGGGGAAAACCTGAACTAGCTACTGGGTGGTACCATGGTCTCGCGCGTCTGACCATATAGACGCGCTCGTAAGGTATATCCTCATCTATGGGTGGATCAATGATGTGCAGCGGAGGGGGAGGCCGAGTCTGGTCTTCGCGCTTCCTGGACACCCTTGGGTCGGTCCTTTGCTTCGTTTTACCCCTGGTTGCCAGAGAGTTGGGTACTCGATTCTCCTCATGTGTCTGTTGGGGGGTATGGTCGAGCTGACACAGTATGACACCTATGTCCCGATGCGCCAGTTTTGGTCTTCTTTCTCTTCTCTCCTCATGCTGGATAGGTTCTTGCTCGCGACGCCTCTCTAGATAGCAAAGCTCGTTTGGCCTATCTCTCCTCCTCTCTCCCCTTTGGGGTTCTTCACGTGTGTCTCTTCTTTCTTGCCGTATTGGCCCTAACTGATGCCGATGCTCTTGCTCTGGCGTCCTCACTCGGGGTGGAGGAGGTAATCTTCCCTGATCCTCAACCGTGGGGGCTGGTACTCTCGGGGCACTGTGATCTATGTATTGCTTGTAATAGCCTTGCTGGATGAGATCTTCAATTTCAGCCTGCGGATTGCGACATTCATCGATTGTGTGGCAGATGTCGCAGTGGTACTGACAATACTTGTTGGGATTGCACTTCCTCGCCTCAGTGACTATCTTCTAGGGTCTCTGAAGGTACCCATCACCCGCAATGAGGATGTACACGTCTCCGAGGGACCTGTTCAGTGGCATGTAGTCACTGAATTTTTTCTGCAGCAAGCCCCTAGCTCTTGCCTCATCTCTTCGGGATCTTTTGCTTTCTCCAGGCCGCGCAAGGTCCGGCCTCTCTTCATTCCGCTTGTGCAGAATTACCTCTAGACTTTTGCTAGCTTCATAAATTTCATTGGCACTGGCGAACTTCTCGCATCTCGCCAGGAGCTCTTGTAAATCGGCTGGTTCCTTCTTAGCAATGGAGAATCTAAGCTTTGGGTCGGTGACCGCTGCTCTCAACGTCGCGAAGTAAACCGCCTCGTCAATGTCCTTGACTTGTAATACTTCTAAGTTAAACCGGGCTAAGAAGGCCCCTAATGTTTCCCCGGATCTTTGCCGCATGTTCATCAGATGGGCACTTGTCTTCCGTTGCACCCTGCTGCCCTGGAAGTGCATCCTGAAGAGTCTACCCATGGTTTTGAACGAGTCGATCGAGCGCGGTGGGAGGTTATTGAACCACATACGCGCCGCTCCCTTGAGTGTGAGCGGAAAAGCTCTACACATGATTGCATCGGGGTTAGCTTGCAAGACCATAGCTCCGACAAAGTTGTTCAAATGCTCGATGGGGTCGGTAGAACCATCATATGAGTCGACGGGGGGCATGCTAAATCGCTTAGGTAAAGGGACTCTCATGATAATTTCGGTCAGGGGATTCTCCGTGGAATAATCCCTGTCTTCATCGGGGGACACTCCCG
Organism: Protea cynaroides; assembly: GCA_028583415.1. Classification (NCBI taxonomy): domain Eukaryota; kingdom Viridiplantae; phylum Streptophyta; class Magnoliopsida; order Proteales; family Proteaceae; genus Protea; species Protea cynaroides. The sequence continues at coordinate 44,685,117 of CM053271.1, forward strand.
CCTTTTCCATGGTTTCGACCTTTTTGTGGAGGACCGCTAACTGGTCCACTATTTGCGTAGCAACTGCAGGGTCTATGGGGACACTGGGCTTCTCTGTCCCCACGGCCGCCTCTGGCAGAGCTATGCGCCGTAGAACCATGAGCTCTTCTATGTCTTCTTCATCGATTATGGGCACTGGCCTCGGCTGGGGACCGAGTCTGTCCCGAGCCGGAATTCTCCCATGGTGCGATGTCGAACCCGTTCCGCTTAGCTCGGGGGCAGGGCGAACGTTGGCTCCTGGCTGTGCCGATCGATCTCCACTTTGTCTTGGCCGATCTCGGGGTGTGTCACGATGGGGATCGGCCTCTGGGTGTGGCACCACCCGGGGGATATTTCCCATAGGAGGTCGAGACGTGGCCTCTGCCGTAGGGGTCTGCAATCCTTGCACAAATTTTTTCAATACCGCGAGCTGTTGCACAACAGTCTCGAACTGTTCATAGGTGACGAATGCTTCCGATGTAGGTGCTGGTGCTGCTGCCTGCTTTTCGCGGTCTTGATTAGGTCGAGCCTCCGACCTGTCTCCTTCTTTCGGATTTATACGCTGATCAAGTAATGGGGGGTTGGGGCTGACCATGTGACTCCTGGTCCGTCGTGGACTCATGACTGGAGATTTTTCCCTGGCTTTATCTTAATGTCGGAACTCTTGGGCCCCACGGTGGGCGCCAAACTGTTTCAGCCCTGATCCGTCCTGTGGGTTCTCCTCGCTGACTGGACCTACAAGACAAGGAAAAGCAAAGAAGGGAGGCGGGCTTAATGCCCCGGGTCCACTCCGATGCCAAAATTAGGCTCTGTGAACAGTCAATGGGCTCGGTGTCGAGCCCACTAAGATATTATAAAGTGTGGGGTGAGGTGAGATTATCCGACCTAAGTGTCAGAGCGAGAATCTCAAAGCGGTAATAAATGAGCAGTAAATGTTGTTCTCTCCACAATCCTCGGGATTCGCCCTATTTATAGTGAATAGTGCGAAATCCCTAAAATACCATTTGTACCCTTCCTTTCTGTGGATCAAGGGGCAATTCCAATTCTACCCCTCTGTCGAATGGTAAACCTCCACATGGCGCTGATGTCGAATCTTACATGTCGGGGGATGTGGACCATAGATGTATAATTCCCTAACAATCATGTTATAAATAAACAGAACTAAATATGCATGAACAGTAATAGCAGGAATATTGGATGACATATTGAATGCACATACAAGCATACACGCATAGAATCAGTCATCGTATTGGACTCAAGAAATAAAAATAGTTTATTATTAGCCAATTAGTTTAGGGCTTGTTCCCTCACCTTTGCTTGAGTGTTGATCCTCTTTCGAGCTTTAAAACCAATTTTATATCAATAGGAAAACCTAACAAGTCGATAGATTTTGGTTAGAAGTCATTCCGGCATCATTAGGCTTGTTTTTAAGCACGGGTCGTAGGGTGGGTCGCAGGTAGGGTAGCAGTATACATCGACCCCCAGGGTAGGGTTGATGCCAGGGTCGGATGTTCCATCGACCCTGAGTGCGACCAATCCTATTCTGGACTTCCCGAATACTGGGGATTTTCATTCTATAGTCCATTCTTTCACTTTTGGGCCCTATGGCTTACTTCTACAATCCATTATAGGCTTGTTCTATGGCTTAGAACACTAGGTTTCTTTCTTACCTTGTCTATCATGATTTCTCCATGGATTTCATCAAAATCTTCCCATGGGTATATGATTTGGGTTTCTCGTAGACCATACGCTCTTCATGAACTATTCTAAGGTCTTAGACTATCAAATAGAAAGCTTGCCCATACCTTAGGTTTGCTGAGATTCAGAGATTTCTCTGAATTCTTCAAGTAGGTCTTCTTCTCCAACTTTCCTTCTCTTCTCTTTCTCTCACTCTCAATTAGGGTTTCAAAAGGAGTGAAAGAGGCTTAGGGACGTCCTATTTATGGAGTAGAATCTCTAAAAAGATGTCCCATTGAGATTAGGAAGGAATCCCATTGAAATTTAAAAAGTTTCCTATTTGCGGTTTCTATCGGCAAACAGGGGTCGATGAGGGGTTCGGAGATCCCGTCGACCCTCAGTTCCTAAGTTGTCCGACCCCCAGTGAAAAATCAGGGGTCTGACTTCTATGGGAGGAGGGGGGGTCAATCCTGCTGGTCTGGGTATGCGACCCTACCCTCATTTTGACTGTTTTTAGGTCAATTTAGTACCTGGTTTCGCCATTCCCCTCACAGACTTGGTCCATTTGGCTCGACCATGATGGGTAGACCTGGTACGAGGTGGTAAGACCGGTTAGTTCGATACGGGTCTTACAGTCCAACCCATGACTTTTTAGTCGTGGGTTCGCATGACTAGAAAAATGTAGGGTCGACGGATTCTGCGACCCTACATGCGACCCTACGATAGTAGACAGAATCTGAAAATTAGGAAACCTTCCTAATTCAAAGGAGGTCTTTCCTAAAGTCATTGGGAATTATTATGGAGGGTTTTCCTCTATAAATAGGACGTCCCTTAGCCTCTTTCACTCCTTTAGAACCCTAATTGAATGTGAGAGCAAGAGAAAGAGAAGGAAGAGAAGAAGATAAGGAAACTTGAAGAAGAAGACTAAGGAAGAGGAGGAAGTTTAAAGAAACCTCTGAATTAAGGTATGAACCTAATTCCCTACCTGAATAAGAGAGCCTAGAATAGTTATGAAGAATTTAGGATTAGAAGAAACCCAAATCATCCATCCATGGATAATTTCCAAGAGATTCCATGGAGGAAATCATTATGGACAATGAATGGTGTATAAATTGTAGTTTTGAGCAATAGAACAATCATAGAATGGACCATGATAGTAAGCCAAAGGATCCAAACATGAAGGGATGGAATTTAGAATGAAAGGTCGACTCAGAACACGTGTGGTCACACGTAGGGTCGAATGCTATCCAACCCTACGAGACCATATGATCGACCACATGCCCTCGGGAAGTCCTAGGGAGGGAAGGTCGCACATAGGGTCAAATGGTATCTGACCCCACCTGCGACCCTACACCCTGGGGTTGCAAAAACTGCTACCCTAGGTGCTACCCTACCTACGACCCTATAGGTTCTGTTAGTTTAAACATGTTGGAACTAATTCTAATTAAAATCTATCGACTTGTTAGGTCTTTCCAGTGGTTTAAAAGTGAATTATAAAGCTTTAACGAGGATCTACTAGCATTCAAAGGTGAGGGAACAAGACCTAAACTAATTGGCTAATAATAAACTATTTTCGTTTATTGAATCCAATACCATGAATGATTCTATGCTTGTATGATTGTAATGTGCATATCACATGTCATCCACTATTCCTGTTATTACTGTTCATGCATATTTAATTTTGTTTATTATAACATGATGATGATGATGATGCTAGGAATAGGCATGTGAAAGTATGTGTGTGGTTAGTGTACTTGATGCGAGTGCAGCATCAGGGGGAGGACGTGACACTGTGGTTCATCCTGGTCACCAGACTCTAGCTCTATCTCTACTCAAGTCTTGTCCACTAACATCATCGTATCGCCATTACCTTAGCAGAACTATTACGTCGTAGGGCATCAGGGGAGGTGGTCTAGGACCGTGTAGTCTTTGACTCTGCCGGGGGGCCTGAGCTCTATCTCTATGGACGTATTGAGGGATGCTGGGGTGAGGCCTTGGATACACTGTTTGACATTAGGATTGGTTAGTTGCGAGCCCAGTTTGCAAGCCCTCGCCAACAGGGGCTTACGTGTTGGTATGGGTAGAGCATCAGGGGAAGTGTGATGCGGTGTGGTCCTAAGCACTTTAGCTCTATCTCTATTCCATGGTGGGTGCATGTGGGGCGGCAATGGTGTTTGATCCATTGGGCGGTTCCACACATTCGTGTATAGAGGTGCGGCAGCCACCTATCCTTTCTATTGCACAATGCAGACTTATGAACCAAACCAAAGATATGAATTGAATACATGCATATGTTTATTGCATTATTTTGTTTGCTCACTGAGCCGTGATGTGTGCTCACCCTTTTCGAATTCAAATATTTTTAGTTGATGATGCAGGTACGACAGTGGAAGATTATATGAATGCTCCAACATACGGGCATGCGGTGGCAATGGAGGCAGAAGTGATGATGGAGTCGCATGATTCATCATGCGAGTGCAACTCCTGTCTTTTTTTATTAGATTTTGTTTAAGTTATATAGATAATGTAATTGATGTAATTATTTTAATTTATGTCTAGTCATTTTGGGAGATAATTGGATAATTTATTTACTTTATCACTGCTAGACTCTCAGTTCATTTAATATTAAAGACTTTGGCTATCGCATATTTATCTGATTTTTGGTTGTGGATGTGTATGGTTTAAGCAAACGGACACAGCCTATTCGAGATCTTGGTTGAACCATTGGTTTATTAGCGGTTAATCACACCATTCTCAATAGTGCAGAATTAGGGTGTGACAGGACCCGAAATAGAACAAAATGAATTTTGGCCAAAACTGAGACCTACATCATGATAACATCAGGCCCAAACTGGGGCACATCAAGGTGACATAGGCCCAAGCTGAGGCATAGACCTAAATGACATCGGATCCAACCAAGGCCCACATCAAAATGACCTTGGACACAAACTGGGGCACAAAACAGGATTGACATTAGGTCTAAACTAGGGCACATCCCAAAATGTCAGTGGGCTCAAATAGGGGTACATAATAGAAAGAGCTTAGAACCAAACTGGGGCATAGAATAGAACATCATTGGGCTTAAATTGGAGCATACGTTAAAATAATTGTGGGCTTAAACTGAGACATATACTGGAATAGCATTAGACCCAAAACTGAGCCATAACCAAATTGACATTAGACCTGGACTGTCACACCCCAATTTTGATTGAACCAGAAGTGTGAGTGAACCATCACTGAAGCAACGGTTTACACCAGGATCTCAATAAGACCGTGTCCACTCATACAAACCATTGCACATAACCATAATTAGAATATAATTAAATACAGCGAAAGTCTTAAATTGAATGAACTGAGTACTTCTATTGATGAATAAATTATACAATTATTCAAAATACCAAAACATAAATAATTATCCTTACATCTCAATTATATAAATCCAACTGAAATTAAATAAAATAAATAAATCAAAAATCCTAGAGGTACACGCAGAAAGGGCACTCGCATGAAGCGTCATGCTTATCCTCCTCTGCTTACACTTCAAAGGCAGCAGCACCTCCATATACTGGAGCATCCACGTAGTCCTCCATAGTGTAACCTGCATCAACATCTAAATATAGTGTGCACACAAGGGTGAGCTCACAACTTAGCTCAGTAAGAAAATCAGACAATGCAACAAACATCATGCATGAGTAACATTCACATTATGGTCTGGTTTTAAGTTTGCAATGTGCTATATAAAGGATTGGCGACACCACACCTCTATACCGGAGTGTGTGAATCTGCCCAATGGATCAAACACCACTGTCGTCCCACATGCACCCACCATGGAATAGAGATAGAGCTAAAGTGTTTGGATCAAACACCGCCAACACTTCCCTGATGCCCTACCCATACCAACACGTAAGCCCCTATTGGCGAGGGCTAGAAAATTGGGCTCACAACTATCCAATCCTATATGTCATCATAGTAGGCCCTATCCCAGCATAGCTCCCTACGGCATAGAGATAGGGCTAGAATCTACTAGCCAAGTCGGAGACCACAGTGTCACTTCTTCCTCCTGATACCCTATCTGCACCAAGCATGCTAAGACAGAAGCGATACGAAAAGGTGCTAGTGTGAGGAATGATCCCAGACCCCAGGCCCTTCCCATTTCACACACCAACAAAAACAATCACATGCCTAACAATCACAACCTAGCATTGCAAGTATGCATGAACAATATAATAACTGAAAGTAAATATGACATGTGAGTATGCACAACACCAATTCACAGAATCATAATTATTAACAATGTTTTACTGTTATTAAGTTATTAGGGTTTAGGTCTGATTCCCTTACCTGACGCTTGATTGCTAGCTTGCACCGCGTCACAGAATCCAAACTCACTAGCACAAGGTCCTATATGATGTTAGGATTAAATTAGAATTACTTTCTTAGGGTTTACATTGGTCGAAAAACCAACTGGATAAAATATACCTCTCATAATGCTTACCGGTCGCAAGTACTGGTCGCAAGCACCGGTCGCGGCACTGTGGGGAAAGGTGCGACCGGTATGGTCGACCAGTCCCCCACAGACCAGTCTCCAAGAGGTACCCGTCATAGTACCGGTCGCACATGGTGCGACTAGTATGCCTCTAAAAGACCATCAACTCGGTGTTCGCCTTCCGTCGAGCACCCCCTATTGGTTTTAGGGTTTCTCCTATACATTATAGGCAGGAACAATGAGTTAGAGTTGTTTCATGTTCCATTAAAGTCTTAGTTTTGATGATCCTTAACCTAGAATGTGAATCTAGGGTTCATCGATTGTATTAGGGTTTGACGGTAAATTTATGGGTTTTAGATCAATACCTCACCTTGCATTGTATTGATCAATTCATGATTAATCATCTATGATGCTTAACTTAGAGAGATGTTCAAGCACTTACCGTTGGTTCGCAACTATGATGTTCTTCGTCTAACGGCCAACGGCGGCTCCTGTCCCTCCTTCCTTAGCTCTTTCTCCTTCTTCGATCTCTTTCTCATCTCTATTGTTTGTGAGGCTCAATGAAAGAGTTCTAAGGAGGTTTACGGGTCCTTAAATAGACTAGGATAGAGTTTAGGAAGTTTTCTTATATTAGGAAAGTCCTTAGGCTTGAGATTTGAAAAGTGGGACCCATAGAGATCCGTTTTCGGATCTAACCAGCTTCCCGCGTAGACATACCGATCGACCGGTACCATCTACTGGTACCATAAACCGGTATGAAAAAATATCATATTTTAGGTCCGTTTTCGTACCTGGTTGTCATCCACACATCCCGTCTGGCCCGGTGATGATTGGAAGACCTGTTACAACATGAATTAAAGGTTTAGATTGGGTTTTTGGAGTGCGGGTCTTATAACTCCCCCACCCTTAAAAGAAATTTCGTCCCCAAAATTTGCATGTAGGTTTCACAACTCTCCCACCCTTAAAAGAAATTTCGGCCTCGAAATTTATACGTAGCTTATTCATCGAAATGGTTAGGGTATTCCTTTGGCATCACGTTCGCTTCCTCCCAAGTGATTTCTTCAACATCTTGGCTTTTTCAATGCACTTTCATGTAATGGATATCTTTGCTTCAGAGATGTTGTACCTTTCGGCTTGTGAGCATCACAGGTACTACTTCAAACGTCAAGTCCTTTGTTAAGTCTGGTGGATCTGCTATCAAGATGTGCGATGGATCCCTGACATACTTCTTCAATAAAGAAACATGGAACATATCATGAACGCTTTACATGGATGGTGGTAGAGCCAATTGATACGCCAAATTATCACGTCTGGTCAAAATCTCGTATGGTCCCACAGACCTAGAGCATAGCTTCCCCTTCCTACCAAATCGTTTCAGACCTCGCACAGGTGATATCTTCAAGAACACCTTATCACCCACTACAAACTCCAGATCTCAATGTTGGTTATCTGCGTAGTGCTTTTGTCAAACATGCACTGTCTTCACTCTTTCTTTAATTTGATCAATCACTCGACAAGTTTCTTCTATGAACTCCAGTCCTACAATCCTTCTCTCTCCCACCTCATTCCATAATAGAGGTGTACGATATTTCATCCCATAGAGTGCCTCATATGGAGCCATTTGGATTGTAGCCTGGTAACTATTGTTATAAGCAAACTCAATAAGCGATAGCTTCTCGTCCCAAGCTCCTTTGAAATCTAGGGCACACGCTAGCATATCCTCTAAGATTTGAATAGTTTTTTTTTTTGACTGCCCGTCTGTCTGAGGATGAAAAGCTGTGCTAAACTTCAACTTGGTTCCCATGGCTTTCTGTAATCCTTCCTAGAATTTTGTTGTAAAACGGGAATCTCTGTCAGATACTATACTCTCTGGGACGCCATAAAGTCTGACTATATTATCCACATATAACTTGGCCAGCTTGTCCATGGTATACTGAGGTCTGACAATGAGGAAGTGAACTGTCTTGGTAAGTCGATCGACTATAACCCATACTACATCCACTGATCTTGTTGTCAAGGGTAGGCCAGTGATGAAATCCATTGTGATACAATCCCACTTCCATGCTGGCTCCTGTAGTGGTTGTAGCAAACCTGTGGGTCTCTACCTTTCTGCTTTAACTTGCTGGCAATTTAGACATTGGAATACGAATCGAGCTACATCCGCTTTCATACCCCTCCACCAATATAGTCTTCTTAAATCATGGTACATATTGGTGCTTCCTGGATGTACCGATATGGGGTATAATGAGCTTCTGTCATAATTCTATCTCTGAATATTTGAGTTCTCATTCTCAGGCATACATAATCTTCCACGATACCTGAGTACCTTGTCTGAATCCAAGGTAAAGTCAGGGTTGCTTTTACCCTTCTCTAGATCTTCTTGTACAGTCTTGAGGTGTGGGTCATGTAGGATTGCTACTTTTACCTCATCCATTAGATTTGGTGAGATCTTCAAAGCTGCGAACATCAATGTAAACTTATGAATTAAGCCCTGTTCCACTAGATCTTCCACAGTCTTTAATATATGCTCTTCTTCGTTCTCTATTGAGCCCGAGGCTACAGCACACAATGCAGCGTTGGTACTGGGTCCGGCCTCAGGTTTCAATGCCCACTTTCTACTTAAGGCATCAGCCACAACGTTTGCCTTACCCGGATGGTACTGGATGTCACAATCATAATCTTTTAATAGCTCCAGCCATCTCCTCTGTCTCATATTCAGGTCCTTCTGAGTAAAAAGGTAAGTTAAACTCTTATAATCTGACTTAATCTGAAACTTTTCACCATAAAAGGTAGTGCTCCAAGTTTTGATTGTGTGAATGACCGCTGCTAAGACCAGATCATGCGTAGGATAGTTCTTCTCATGCTCTTTCAACTGTCTTGATCTGTAGGCAAGCACCTGTTCTCCTTGTATCAACACACATCCAAGACCCAACCCTGAGGCATCCGTATATAGGGTGAACGGCAAGCCTGGTGCTGGGATGGTCAAGATAGGTGCAGAGACTAGTCTTGACTGCAGAGTCTGAAAACACTTCTCACACTCATTTGTCCATATAAACTTTTCTCCTTTCTTGGTTAGTTTGGTGAGTGGAACGACAATTCTTGAGTAGTCTTCCACAAATCTTCTATAGTAACCAGCCAATCCAAGGAAACTACGAATCTCTATAACTGATTTTGGTGCATCCCATCCTACTATAGCTGTGATCTTGCTTGGATCTACCTTGATACCGTCTGTAGATACTACGTGACCCAAGAAGGCCACTTCCTTCAGCCAAAATTCACATTTCTTGAACTTGGCGTAAAGCTTCTCTCTTCTCAGCCGTTGTAGGGCTGCTCTCAAGTGTGTTGCATGAGCCTCCCTGTCCTTTGAGTAGACCAAGATGTCATTAGTGAATACGATGATTGAAGTGTCTAACATGTCATGAAACACTCGGTTCATTAGTTCCATGAAGGACACTGGAGCGTTAGTTAACCCGAATGACATTACAAGGAACTCATAATGCCCATACCTTGTTTTGAAAGCAGTCTTCGGAATATCTCCTGTGTTGATCTTCAATTGGTGATACCCTAATCTAATCAATCTTTGAGAATACCTTTTCACCCTGCAACTGATCGAACAGATCATCGATCCTAGGCAAAGAGTATCGGTTCTTGATGGTTAACTTGTTCAACTCTCAGTAGTCGATACATAGTCGTACGCTATCGTCCTTTTTCTTTACAAACAATACAGGTGCTCCCCATGGTGATATGCTTGGTCGTATAAAACCCTTATCTAGTAGTTATTGTAATTGGGTCTTCAACTCTTTTAATTCTATAGGGGCCATCTTGTAAGGTGCCTTAGATAGCGGCGCCGACACTGTCATGAGGTCTATCATGAACTCTGTAGCCCTGTCTGGAGGTACACCTGGTAGATCATCTAGAAATACATCTGAAAACTCTCGTACCACATCTAGATCTTCCATCTTTGGCACCTCTACAGCGATGTCAACCACAGACACTAAGTAACCTACTCTTCCCTTCTCGAAGCATCTCTTAGCCTTTAGAGCTGAGAGGATCAGCTTCTGCTTCCTAGGTAATTTTGTTCCAGTGAAGCAAAACTCCTTTCCCTTATCATCCTTAAAAACAAGTTTCCTTTCACCACATAATAAGTTAGCTGAATGATGGCCTAGCCAAATCATTCCCAAGATGACATCAAAGTCTGTCATCTCAAGTCGATTTAGGTTGCATCCAAATTCTGTCCATCCATATGATTCAGACAATGTTCATAACACTTACCCACTACAACATCTATTCCAAAAGAGCTTGAACTAGTGAAATATGGTATAAAGGTCTTAAGAGCTTGTCTAGTTCATTCATCTCTTATGATTTTTCAAATACTATCGTCAAAAATCTCATATTGCACTCAGTAGCTTACATCTCTTTTATCACTAATGTTCTACCCTGATCTCTCTTTCGTATATCTCGAAAATCATCTTTTGACTATTTACACATTACATATCCCAAGTTTATCTATAAGCATTAGGGTATATGCTTATAAATTCATTAATTCAACCAAACTCTTTTGGTCTTTACTTAATCATCTCACTTGACATTGGGCATAACTCAGCATTAATTGTACTAATCTGAATACTATCAATGCCATAATTTTTTACTTCATCCTTGTTTGAAATCTTCTGCCTTATCAAAATTTATACCGATATAACCGTCTTGTACTCTACTTGAGTGCTATCTATTTCTTTACTGGCTACTCTTGATAGTTCTCACTTTTTGCTTATGCACTCTTTTATAGATATGACTCATATCCATCTATTCTGCAATCTCAAAACAGATCCTCCATTACTTCATCTGAGGTTCCTTGGCTATAGAATCTAATTTGAATTTAATCATCTTCCTTCCAATAATTCCCTTATTAACTAAACATCTTATCAATGGATGTCGAGAAATGTAAGAATCATAATGCTTATCCAATAGTGATTCATTTCCTTTTTTCGAATTCAGTATAATGATGAACACTTGTTTTATCTAGTGAACTTAAGTTTAAAGGATCATGAGTAAATCTAAGGTAATCCAACCATCATCCAAAGGTCATTAAGTTGTACGGTGGTCCAAATATATGGAAAGAGAGGTTTTACAGTTCTTAACCTCATGGTTACAGGTTCTATCGAGTATATAGAGCCATTGGTCAAGGCACTATAGGAGTAAATCTGAAGAAGGTTTGGTACATCAATAAATCAGGTATAAAATCGAAAAGGTGTACATTCGAAATGATTAAACCTTTAAATGTTCATTCGGTTCATATCTCTATTCATGGTGTCGATCATGGGAGTAGCTTAGATTGATATAATCAGGACTAATTCTAAGGAAATAACATCTATAACTCCAATTGACAGGTTGAATCAAGAAGGTATTCTGTCAAGGTACGAGAATTAGAATCAGGTATGTGTATCCTCTATAATCATAAGAGTAAGTCAATAATGCACCGCATCCTATATAAACCTATCTAGTTATATGGCCACAATAGATTTGATCCTTTGCTGAAATGTTTGAGGCTTCATCTTCAGAAAATATTCCTCAATCCTTGTCGGATCATTCTGCCATGATGTAGCTATCCCATACATCGGTGGCTGATAAGGTTAACCACCTTGATACATTGCTTGTTGTGCACTAAGGTTCTACACTGGGGTGTGCATTACTGGGACCTACGGTATGGTAGGCACTGTGTTACAACTAACATGTGCTGGGGTATATTATTACTACCAATCGGTATGCAGCATAATATTGTCCCTCAGAGCGGCCACTACAGTGAGTTATCTCAGCTCACCCAGTACCTGACTTATTGTGTCTGTACTAGGGAGCGGCTTTGTCTTCCTTATATTATCATTAGGACTATGCGTCAGGATATTATGCCCGACCAGATAAGCAACCTTCCTTATGGCCAGCTTATCACTATACTCCTGTAGCGCCTTCGAGTAGACATGAGGGATGAGATTGCGGTTGAAGACACCATGACATCAGACATAACGGATGAAGATGGATAACCTGCCGATCAGTGATGAGGAGCTAGAGGCTCGTCCTCGTCCACTTAGGAGGGTAGCAGCAGTGGCAGCAGCAGCAGCAGTAGCCAATGCGGCTGATGTAGATGAGGCAGGGGATGATGATGATGAGATGGAAGACGTTCCAGCATCGAAACCGTAGGCTATACCTGTAGCGGGACCATCCCAGCCTCCTCCCGATACCGTGATGGGTATATTTATGGATATTTGGGATGCACAGCGTGAGATGAACCATGACCTAGGACGCCTCTCTCGCAGCCTCAGAGTCACGCAGGAGCAGGTATACTGGCTCAGGGTCGCATATAAGCGTGACTATGACATTGCTGACCCTATTCCTCCTATGCCCCCAACCCCATGATAGATCACCTTATATTTTTCTCCCTCATAGTACATTGACTTTTATAACAGGGTAACTATCCGGTTTGTGGACTGTACCCTGTAGCACAATTAACTTTTCACTCTTGGAATGCTTTATGCTTTATTCTTCGATACGATTTTTCTTCTTACTTGTTATTGAATTTTATGATCATTCTCACTTGTTATTATGGTCTCCGAACTAGAGCATGTCTGTTTATTAGGTTCTCACTTTTAATACAGTACATTATGCTCTTTAGTATTTAGTCTCAGGCATCAAACAAGTGCTTAAGGTGTGTTTTTATTAAAGCTTTTAATTTTTCCTATCTCAGTTCATCGACTCAGTTAAGTGCAAATATGGTCTGTTGGACAGAGCCTAAGTGCTCTGATAACAAGTTGTCACACCCCAATTATGGCTGAACCAAAAGTGTGAGTGAATCGTCACTGAACCAACGGTTCACACCAGGATCTCAATAAGACAGTGTCCACTCATACAAACCATTGCACATAACCATAATCAATATATAATTAAATACAACGAAAGTCGTAAATTAAATTAACTGAGTACTTCTATTGATAAATAAATTATCCAATTATTCAAAATATCAAAACATAAATAATTATCCTTACATCCCAATTGTATAAATCCAACTGAAAATAAATAAAATAAACAAATAAAAAATCCTAGAGGTACACGCAGAAAGGGCACTCGCATGAAGCGTCATGCTCATCCTCCCCTGCTTGCACTTCCAAGGCAGCAGCACCTCCATATACTGGAGCATCCATGTAGTCCTCCACAGTGTAACCTGCATCAACATCTAAAAATAGTGTGTATACAAGGGTGAGCTTACAACTTAGCTCAATAAGAAAATCAGACAATGCAACAAACATCATGCATGAGTAACATTCACCTTATGATCTGGTTTTAAGTTTGCAATGTACTATATAAAGGATTGGCGGCCACCGCACCTCTATACACGAGTATGTGAATCCACCCAATGGATCAAACACCACTGTTATCCCACATGCACCCACCATGGAATATAGATAGATCTAAAGTGTCCGGATCAAAAACCGCCAACACTTCCCCTGATGCCCTACCCATACCAATACGTAAACCCCCATTGGCGAGGGCTTGCAAACTGGACTCGCAACTAACCAATCCTATATGTCATCACAGTAGGCCCTATCCCAGCACAGCTCCCTATGGCATAGAGATAGGGATAGAGTCTAGTAGTCAGGCCGGAGACCACAATGTCACTTCCTCCCCCTGATACCCTACCCACACCAAGCATGCTAAGACAGAAGCGATACGAAAAGGTACTAGTGTGAGGAATGAACCCAGACCCCAGGCTCTTCTCATTCTACACACCAACGAAAACAATCACATGTTTAACAATCACATCCTAGCATAGCAAGTATGCATGAACAATATAATAACTGAAAGTAAAGATGACATGTGAGTATGCACAACACCAATCCACATAATCATAATTATTAACAATGTTTTACTGTTATTAAGTTATTAGGGTTTAGGTCCGATTCCCTTACCTGACGCTTGATTACTAACTTGCTCAGCGTCACAGAATCCAAACTCGCTATCACAAGGTCCTACATGATGTTGGGTTGAATTAGAATTACTTTCTTAGGGTTTACATTGGTCGAAAAACCAACTGGATCAAAATATACCCCTTACAGTGCTTACCAATCGCAAGTAACGGTCGCAAGCACCGGTCTGGCACTATAGGGAAAGGTGTGACCGGTATGGTCGACCGGTCCCCCAAGACCAGTCTCCGAGAGGTACCGGTCGCATATGGTGCGATTGGTATGCCTCTGGAAGACCATCAACTCAGTGTTTGCCTTCCGTCGGTCACCTCCTATTGGTTCTAGGATTTCTCCTAAACATTCTAGGCCGGAGCAACGAGTTATAGTTGTTTCATGTTCCATTCAAGTCTTAGTTTCGATGATCCTTAACATAGAATGGGAATCTAGGGTTCATCGATTGTATTAAGGTTTAACGGTAAATTTAAGGGTTCTAGATCAATACCTTGCCTTGCATGGTGTTGATCAATTCATGATCAATCATCCATAATGCTTAACTTAGAGAAAAGTTCAAGCCCTTACCGTTGGTTAACAACTATGGTGTTCTTCGTCCAACGGCCAACGACGGCTCCTCTCCTTCCTTCCATAGCTCTTTCTCCTTCTTCAATCTCTTTCTCCTCTCTAGGGTTTGTGAGGCTCAATGAAAGAGTTAAGGAGGTTTAAGGGTCATTAAATAGACTAAGATAGAGTTTAGGAAGTTTCCTTACGTTAGGAAAGTCCTTAGGCTCGAGATTTGGAAAGTGGGACCCACAGAGATCCATTTTCGGATCTAAGCAGCTGCCCACGCAGACATACCGGTCGATCGATACCATCAATTGGTACCATAGACCGGTATGAAAAAATATCATATTTTAGGTCCATTTTCGTACCTGATTGTCATCTGCTCGTCCCGTCTGGCCCGGTGATGATTGAAAGACCTGTTACGACATGAATTAAAGGTTTAGATCGGGTTTATGGAGTGCAGGTCTTACATGGACTGGGGCATAGGATCAAAATACAATGGACCTAGCAAGCGGACCTGAATCAAAATGATATTACACCCAAGTTGGGGTATAGATCAAGACGGTAGGCATTTGACACCTGAGGATAGGTAGGCATGATGGGTCATGCTAGAGTAAACCTGAACGAGGATGTAGTCCCGTAACTGATCAAATGTTAACACCAATGGCATTGAACCCAATTAGAGTTACTTGGGTGAGTCACTTATACAAACTTGCTACCATCTATATCTGACAGGTCATCCATGATTGGGCCCGAAACCGATGTGTCTGTAGATAGTCCAGTCCAAAATGCTCTGACAAATGAACAAAAATATCCCACCTGAGACTTTAATCACTGTGCCTTTACTTTTTGATACATTTATTCCCAATTTGAAACCTCTTCCTATTTTGTGTCCATTGCCAATTTTGACTCTGATGACAATCGAGAAGATGAGTCACTGCCTGAACTTCTACGTTACCTGACCTTTAGAGAAATGAAAGTTCAACACACGTGAAAGCTATAATAGATTCAGTTAAAAACATGAAGATACTTTTGGACATACAAGTCGGCACATCACGATCAAGAGGTTACCCCATTGGTTCAATCTAAAAAAAGAGTTTTGTTAAGCAAATTTCCTACATTGCTAATAGGATGGTGACAGCTGGAAAGCTATAATCCATGTCAGCATCCTTAAGAGGGCTTAAGAGGCATTTTCGTAATTCCTATTGAAGGACAAGGACAAAGATATCTTTACATTAGTCTTGAGGGTTATTTCCATCTGTTCCAACCAAAGGCAAGGGTAAAAGCGACCTTACGCATGATCACTATTCACTATAAATAGTCCATGAATCTCAAGATTTCAGGTACACAACATTTAATTCTCATTCTCCTAGGAATTTGAGCTCTGATACCTCGGACCAAGAATCTTTCACTTACCCATTATTAATTAAGTGGGCTTAGACACCGAGTCCATTGACTGTTCACAGATCCCTGACTTTGGCAATGGAGTGGACCTGGGGTCATAGGCCCACCTCCCCTTTGCCTTGTGTTTTCATCTTGCAGGTCTAATCAGCTTGGTGGGATTCAAAGTCGAAAGACAAGCATCAAAGCACATTCATAAGACATGAGTCCTCGAAGAACAAGAAGTCATACAGTCAACCTAAATCCACTAGCGATCTAGCCTCCAGCCATAAACCTTCAAGAAACAAGTAGAGCGAACCCTCGGCAAACAAGGGAAAAAGGTAAAAGAGTTGCTGATCTAACCCCAACCTCGGAAGCGTATGTCACCTACGAATAGTTTGACGTAATGGCTCAACAACTGGAGACCTTGACCAGATTCCTCCAAGGATTCCAAGTCCCGGCTATGGGAGCGACTTCCAAACCACCAATAAAAGTACAATCCCTACACAACACCGTACCATCAGCGGATGGTCATCCAAAGCCCCAATGCCGAGCTTACACCTGATTGCTAAGAGATAGAAATAACAATGGTATGGTAGAGAGATAATCCACAACACAAAATAGAAGTAGGACCGATTCAACATCACACTATAGGACATTGCTGAAAGGCTCATACAATGACCGAGCATTGGACTTGATGCCCATAATGAGGTTGAAGACCTGCCAATCCCCCAACATGAGCATCAGCCAAAGATAGTCCTTGGTGCAGAATAAGGGAACGACTTACCCTTCTGCAATAGAGGGTAGATGGTCTAGTGAGATTAGGAGTCGCCCTTGCAGTAGAGAAGGACTATTAGAACGACCGAGATTACGTACACTCCGCTTTGTCCCCTCCACATATCATCGTGCCGCATAGATCAGATTTCATCATCCATGTAACCCATTGGTCAAACCAATTTGGTACTATCAAGCACATTTGACTGAGGAGGGTAGATCAGATTTTTAATTACAAAGTGACCCATCAGCCAAAGGAGAATGACAATTACCACGCACATTTGACCGAGTAGGGTAGATCGGATTTTCAATTACAAAGTGACCCAGTGGCCAAAGGAGTGTGGAAATTATCGTGCACATTTTACCAAAGAGGGTAAATCGGATTTTCAACTACAAAGCAACCCATCGGCTAAAGGGGCATGGCAATTACCGCACACATTTGACCTAGGAGTTTAGATCGGATTTTCAACTACAAAGTGACCCATCAGCTAAAAGAACGCGACAATTACCTCGTACATTTGACCGAAGAGGATAGATCAGATTTTCACTTACAAAGTGACCCATCGGCCAAAGGAGCAAGATAATTACTGTGCACATTTGACCGAGAGGGGTAGATTGGATTTTCAACTACAAAGCAACTCACCGGTTAAAGGAGTGCGACAATTACCATGCACATTTGACCGAGGAGGGTAGATCAGATTTGCCATGCACATTTGACCAAGGGTAAATGGGATTTTCAACTACAAAGTGACCCATCGGCTAAAGTGGTGTGGTAATTATCACCTAATTTTGACCGAGGAGGGTATATGGGATTTTCAACTACTAAGCAACCCGTCGGCCAATGTAGCACGGCAATTACCGTGTACTTTTGACCGAGGAGGATAGATCAGATTTTCATCAACAGTGTGACCCTTCAGTTAAACTTGCTCTGCTTAGCCTACCAAGCCAAACCACCAACAAGAAGTCCGATCAAATTTGACTGAGGAGACTTCCTACAGGAGGAAGCTCGGGTTAACAGACCAAGCCATGTCACCAACAAGAAATTTGATCAAATTTGACTGAGCAGACTTCCTCTGCGCGGCAGCTCGGCTTGACCGACCAAGCAGTACCAACAATAAGAAATCCATTCAAAATTGACCAAGGAAACATCCTCGACAGAGTAGCTCGGCCACATCACTACCGCCTTAGCAAGCTTGGATGGACCGAGCATAATTGACCCAGGAAACCTCCTCGGCATAGGTAACTCGCCCACAAAAAAAAAACACACACACACTGGCCGAGGAATTCACTTAGGTCCCTTTTGGTTGGACATGGAGGACCCACAAAAAAAAATTAAACAAAAAAAGGGTGGAAATAACCAACCATTGGGAGGACCCTCCCAATGTGCCTTCTAGGATGCCGATTAATGAAACTCGGCCATAGTATCCTGGCATCTCTGGCTCGGCCCTACATCGAAGACCGAGCCTCAAAGTCCAAGTAAGGAGGCACAACCCTTCGAATAACGAGCTTACTTGACCAACCAAGGAGAGTGCGGCATCCCTGGAAAATCCCTACATCGAAGACCAAGCTTAGAAGACCGAGCAAGGAGGCACAGCCCCACTTTAAAGACCTACCTTGATTAGCCACCAAGAAAGCGCATCATCTCCAACGCGGACCTACTTCAAGGACTGAGCCTACATGGCTGACCAAGAAAGCATGACATCCTTGAAGACCAAGCTTCAAAAAACGAGCTTGTGTGGCCGACCAAGAAGGCGCAGCATCTCTGGCACAGCCTTACTTCAAAGACTGAGCTTATTTGGCCAACCAAGAAAGCGCGACATCTTTGGCGCGACATCTCTGGCGCGGCCTTACTTCGAAGACCAAGCTTATTTGGCCGACCAAGAAAGCGCGGCATCTCTGGCGCGGCCCTACATTGAAGACCTTGCTTCGAAGACCAACCCTCGAGGGGTGGCCATATTGCACAGAAAATTGTGCCACACTATTATGGCCATAAAAATGCAATGATTTTTTTATATACTCGGCATAAGCCAAGTATGTAAAATTGCTCCCGTAATCTTTTACGTAGAAAAGTGTGCCACAAAAAAAATCAAGAGGCAGATTTAACCAACCTAAAGTGGCCGAGGAATCCACTTCAGCCACAATTGGTTGGACATGGGGGCCCAGAAAATAAATGACCTAAAGTGGTCTAGGAATCCATCTCGGCCACAATTGGTCGGACATAATCCACCTCGGCCACAATTGGACGGACATGGGGTCCACTAAAAAAAAGGAAGATTTGACCGACCTTAAGTGAGGATCCCTTGGTCATGTCTGGTCAGCTATGGAGAGGCCATCCCAGAAAAAAAAAAACAAGGGCAGAAATAACTGACCTTAAGTGACCCAGGAATCCACCTCGGTCACCTTTGGTCTGTTTTAGAACCACGGGTTAAGTCTTTGGGTAGTTTCTTCTTTAAAGGATCTAGTGCAAGCAGTGGCTCGACATCCGATAAGGATACTCTATCAGACAATGCACCAGGGACAACCACTGCAGCAGATGGAATCAGTTTGATATCGGCAAACTCAGAGGTACCGACCATGTTTGACTGAGATCACCACCTCAGCCATAGGTGGTTGGCCACGGATATCTTAATCAGAAAGCAATGTTCTCCAGGGAATTCATTTCACACCACCAACTCTCACCCGACACGATCGAGCGAAGGAAGACAACCATCTCTGAAGCATCTCATAAAAGTGACATCCTTCTTTCCATCTTCATGCTCTCCTGTAGAGCTCGGCACAGACATTCATTAATGGAGGCCGATTTAAGAGAAAAAGGAGAGTTGCCTCTGCCTTTTCGGGTAACTATAATAGGACTTAATTGGAGCCTAGTGCCATTACATCATTGAATTCTGTTATGATATGATGAAATACCAAGGGAGGTTGTTGATGAGGGTGAGAAATGGATTCAAGATTGCAACTGCAAGCTTTTAAGCGGTAAAGCCATTGGTGATCTTGATGAAACTGAAGTAGGAGAAGAGCGTGGACAAATCCATTGGTCCTGAACTTTAAAAGCTAAGCAGGTAGATGAATGGATGTATCTACAGCTCAGTCTCAGGCTCTGAGTTTGTAGTCGACGATATTACCGAAGGGCACGGCTAACGTAAACCTCGGAAGTTACAACCAGCATCCACCATGTTTCACTGAGCTAACCATCTCCCTCATAGGTGATCAGCCACACCTACCGTTTTTTTACCCCAAAAGCATTATCACTATCAAAACAATAAAAAAATAATAAAAACAAAAAAAACAAAAATAAATATGAATGATATTTCAAATTTGAAAAAATTTCATCTACACCCCATCAAAGATTGTTAACATCATCTACACCCACAAGAATGCAGAAACATCACCTAGGTCCCAAAACTTTGGCTGTGGTAATCAAAGAGGTCCACTCCGTCAGTTGATTCCCATTAGATGCTGACACCAGCTGAAATAAAAATTTCCATGGACAATACTGCCCTTAAAGTAAAAATAAAATACTATTTTACCCTTCTTCTTCTTCTTCCTTTCCTCTTATTCTTTCCTCTTCTGCTCTTCTCCATAGTCAGATTCATATGGTAGGAGCTGGTTTGGGGGAAAATTAGGGGAGCTGGCATGGCTCCAACAGATTTATCGAGAAGGCAAGGACATCATCGCCGTAGGCAAAATAAAACCGCCCATGGTTTCTACTTTCCAACCCTCTCTCTGTAAATTCTCTTTATTTAAAGTCTGTTTCTTGAATTTCTTGTTCGAGCAGGATCCAATCCATCTCTTCCCTTGAATCTCGAGATTCAAAGATAAGCAACAACAGTAGTGAAGAACAGAGAATGAGTTCGGCAATCAAAGCTTGGATCGTGGCTGCAAGCATTGGAGCTGTTGAAGCACTGAAGGATCAAGGCATCTGTAGATGGAATTACGCCATGAGATCTTTTTATCAACACATCAAGAACAATCGGTTATCAGTTTCTCAGATCAAATGGCATTTCGGTGCTGCTGAACCTTCAAAGAAAACTGCAACGTTGGTTGAATGAGAAAAAGCCAGAAAAGCTGAGAAGGATGAGGAAGTCATGAATCTCATCTGCTGGGGTCCCAACCGTTAGTTCTTTCATTTCTATTTCTATCATTTTTTTCTTCTCCTGATATGGTCGTAATTCTGCATCTCTGGCCATTACTTCTCAGCTAAATTACAGATTCTTTATTCTGTAGAGTTCTTCAATTCATTTTCTTCATGCGTAGAATGTTTTTTCTTGTTTTGATTTCCAATCATAAAAAATGTTGAACATTTAGAAATTAACGAGGTAGAACGAACTGAGAAAATAGGGCAATGGATAAATTAAAATTAAAAAACAAGAAATTAAAAAACAAAACCCACAAAAAATAATCAGAACCTTCTCTGAATCTCATCTCTCTTTTTCGTCTCTCTCTCGTCTCTCTCGTCTCTCTCGTCTCTCTCTCTCTCTCTCTCTCTCTCTCTCTCTCTCTCTCTCTCTCTCTCTCTCTCTCTCTCTCTCGCTGCTGTGTTTGAAGGAAGTTCACATGGGGGAGAGTGGCTAAAACAATATAATTTTTAAAATTTTCAATTTATAATATGAGGGGTAAAACTGTATTTTAATAATTTTAGTGATTTCCGTTAGTTAAGTGGACCTTGGTGATGTTTCTGCAATCTTGTGGGTATAGATGATGTTAACAATCCTTGATGGGGTGTAGATGAAATTTTTTCTTCAAATTTTATATGACACATGTCATATGACATATAAAATATCACAAATACGTCATACTACTTAAAATGACAAAGTTATATAAAATAATCACATCACCTTCAAGATCATTCCTAGGCACAACCACACACACCTCGACTCGGATGGATGTAGTTAACCGACCTATGTTGACTGACATGGCCACATCGGCCAACCAGCTCGACCATTTTGTGATGCTCTAACATTTGGCAAATGTCGGCCCATCGGAGACGATAGATTCTAGAAGCGTAGACCATGAGTATTTCAATAGAACGACATGCAATAATAACACCACAAAGATCCCTGACCTCACGAGAATCCTTGGCTGGTCAGCGTAAAAAAAAAAAAAAAAAAAAGCTTGTTCGACCCTTATTAACTGTCCTGGGTAGATTAACCATATATGGTCAGCATGATCGACTCCTGCTCTCAATTCCCCTCTCCATCCAGAACCGACGCAACCTATGTTTCTTTTTTTTTTTATCAAGGTACACCATGAGTTGGACACAAGTTGATTCGTCAATAGAACCATAATCAGATAACTCATTTGATTGGAATCTCCTAAATAAGGCGTATTCTTCTTGGAAGGCTTTGGTCGCTTTAGCCTTAAGGCCAACAACAATTGCATTAAGTGGTAATACAATGAGCTCAGGTGGTGGTGCGGTGTAATCCTTAGGATGACTCAATAACTCCACAAAGCATGATAGGGGAATTGCAAAAGAATTTACGGAATCAGTCTTCTCTTCAGACTTCACAAACTCTAACAAATTGTTTGCAGTTGATTAGCTTTGTTGATGAACTGAGTGCAAGCTCACGTGGTGTCTGAGGTCTACAGTTCGCCATGATTTGAGGATGGAGAAGAGAACCAAGTAAGAGTTATCCCATGTAGCTTACTATTTTGACTATATAAAGCCGACCCCCTAATTAGATGAAGACGAAGAACAAGATAAGGAAGGTGAAATCATAGCCTTACATTGGAACTGGGAAGCATGAGTACAGTTTTCAATGTATTGAGGTTCCTTCTCTCCCTGTTGATTTCTATGACTGTGAGGAGCATTGCAAACCTCATGAAAATGCAAAGCAGAGACAAATTTATGCTCTTGAACCTGTTAGTGTTGAAATAAGCAATGAAGAGCTACATCTGATGAATTCGGTGAAGAACAAATTCTTGGAAAGAGAAGATAATGATAATATAGTTTATGCAGATGATGGAGCCAAATTTGTTATTGAAGGAGACCATTGCAACCACTCAATTGGTGGTGTGTTAGTCAATGACAATAAAATAGATAAAGCTACAGATGATGATAATATTGTAATGAACCTACCAGAGGAGAAGGCCTATACCAAAGTTGAATCTATTGACAGCAAAGAGAAAATATTTATGAATCTACTAGAGGTGAAGGACTATTGACCGAAGTGGTTAGGTCAGCCACATATGGTCGGCCTAAACCACCCCCTATGGGCCGAGGACCACATCTCATCTCGGGAATACAGCACCATCAATCATGACTCCATCAAACTATGCAATAGATCAATCACAATGGATCAGACCATTCACTTTTGGCATCCTTAGTTAGGTTGTCTGACCACTTTTATCATAGAACTCATTCTCGGCCCAGTAGCTTGGCAGCTCGGCAAGACCAACAAAGCCTGCGCACATTTGCATGAGAACTCATTCTTGGCCACATAAGCTATGCAGCTTAACTATGTCAAAAATTCCACACACTTTCTCCTGAGAACTCCTCCTTGGCCTTAGGGTCTCGATCATACACAATAAAACCACGACTTCGATGCAGCATCATCAACGATGTCACACACTTTCTCCCTAGCTAACCTTATTCGGCCTCAGCGGCTCGGCTTGGTAAAAAATACTGCCCACTTTCGCTCAAAAAGCCTTGCTCGACCTGATAGCTCAGCATTATCATCCACCAACAATTAATGGACCTAAAAGATCCCTCATGGGTAGATTAGATTAGCAGAAGAAAAAATCTCTTTCCATTTTATTTGCTCAATCGAACCTTGCAAATGCAACAAAGCAAGGAGGCAACTGTCAAGTTTAAAACTTTTATCTTATTTGCTTAGCTAAACCTTGCAGATTCAACAAAGCAAGGAGGCAAGTGTCAACTTCAAAACTTCTATTTTACATACTTAATTAAACCTTGCAGATTCAATAGAGCAAGGAGGTAAGTATTAGGTAAATTTCCTACATCACCAATAGGATGGCAACAGTTGGAAAGCTATAATCCATGTCAGCACCCTTAAGAGGGCTTGAGAGGTGTTTTCTTCCTATCAAATGACAAGGACAAAGACGTCTTTACATTAGTCTCGAGGGTTAATTTTGTCTGTTCTAACCATAGGCAAGGGTAAAATCGACCTTACGTAAGATCACTATTCACTATAAATAGTCTATGAATCCCAAGATTTTAGGTACACAACATTTAATACTCATTCTCCTAGGGATTTAAGCTCTGACACCTCAGACCAAGAATCCTTTACTTACCCACAATTAATTAAGTGGGCTCAGACACCGAGCCTATTAACTGTTCATAGATCCCTAACTTTGGCATTGGAGTGGACCTGGGGCCATAAGCCCGCCTCCCCCTTTGCCTTGTGTTTTCATCTTGTAGGTCCAATCAGCTTGATCGGCCGCGGATACAATTTAGGGACGAAACAGTTTATCGGTGGGCCATACAAGGACCAATTTATTATGTGAGTATTGCTTGAGGTCGAAACAAGGTACAAATTTATTGAGAAAATTACCCTAGCCTTAGTCACTACTGCAAGAAAGCTTCGCCCCTATTTTCAGGCACACTCCATTGTTGTCTTAACCAATCAACCGCAGAAGAAAATTATTTCTCAGCTAGATACCTCAAGCCAAATCATCAATTAGGCTGTCAAATTGGGAGAATTCAACATCATTGACAAACTACGAACCTAGATTAATGCCCAAACATTAGCTGATTTCCTCATTGAATGGTCACTATTGGAAGAGGCTGAAGAAAATGAGCAAGGAAAGAAAGAGGAGAATACACGGTAACCACCGTGGACCTTGTTCCTGGATGGAGCATCAAACAAGGTGGAGTGTAGAGTAGGACATATACTCACAAGCCCAGAAGGGTTTCAAATTTAGTACGTTTAAATTTTGAACATTAAATAATGCGGTTAAATATGAGGCCCTTCTTGCAAGTCTTCATCTAGCCAAGGCGATGATGTCTAGGAAGGTAGAAGCATCCAGTAACTCCCAATTGATAGTCAAGCAAGTCAATGGAAAATATGAGGCAAGAAAGACAAGCATGATAGTGTACTTGCAAAAGATGCGAGAAGCCGCATTAGCTTTTGAAAGTTTCACACTTCAACACATCCTAAGAGATCATAACCTACAGGCCGATGCCCTTTCTAAATTGGCTACCTCAGACCTATCCAAGCTCAATCACTCGGTCTATACTAAAACTATACTCAAGACGAGTATTGACCCAAGCATGAAGGTAGTAATTCCCACCGCGGCAGAATCATCATGGCTAGATCCGATCTATTCATACTTGAAGGAAGGGACCCTCCTTGAAGAGAAGAAGGAGTCTAAAAGAATACAGTCCAAAGCCACTCATTATATAATTAAATAGGATGTACTATATAAAAAAGCCTTCACCTTCCCATGGCTCCGATGTTTGTGCCCATCCGAGGCAGCCCTTGCAGTTAAAGATGTACATGAAGGAATTTCCGGTGCTCATTTAGGAGGAAGGGCCCTGGGTCAAAAAATCTTAAGGTAGGGCTATTATAAGTCAAAGATGAGGGAGGAGTGCTTAGACTACATGAAGAAATGTGAAGAATTCCAATTATAGGCATCAATTCCTCATCACCTGGCAGCTCCTTTAAGATCGATTGAAGCATCCCCAATTCCCTTCGCCACCTGGGGAATGGACATCATGGGTCCTTTTCCCCCTGCTGGCTACCAAAGAAAGTTAGTCATTATTGCGGTGGACTACTTCACAAAATGGGCTGAGGCAGAAGCGATGTTGTGAATTTTCTAAAAAGTTTGTTGTCTACTGATACGGTATTCCTGTTGCGTTAACCACAGACAATGGAAAATAGTTTGATAACAAAGCCTTTGCTAAATTCTACAACGAGAATAACATCGATCATAGGCAAGCTGTAGTGAAGCATCCTCAGACTAGTGGTCCGATGGAGTCCACTAACAAGATTCTCCTCAAAGGGATCAAAACGTGCCTCGAGGGTGCTAAAGGATGCTAGTTAAAAGAACTTTTGCATATACTATGGGCAACTAGGACTACCCCCAAGACCGCCATAGGAAAATCCCCATTTATGTTGGCTTTCGGCTGTGAAGCAGTCATCCATTTAGAAGTTTGCATCCCCTCACATAGAGTCACTCAGGATAATCCTGAAACCAATTACGAAGGACTCCAAGTCAATCTGGATTTACTACAGGAAACTTGCAACCAAGCTCAGCTCTGAATTACAATGCAACAACAACAAACTGCGAAGCATTACAACAAGAGGATCAAAGAGCTCTGCTTTCAAATTGGGGACCTCATTTTAAGAAGCACAATAGCATCGGATGCAACTAACCAGGGTAAGTTGGCTCTCAATTGGGAAGGACCCTACAGGGTCACTCGTTCACTTCAAAATGACAGCTACCACCTCGAAGACATGGATGGTCATGCACACCCTCACGCTGGAATGCTGAGCATCTACTAAACTTTTACCAGTGAAATCTTACAGTACTTTTTGTGCTTTTTTCTTTTTATGAACATATGTGGTGTGAACTTTTTAATCACTTGTTCTTCTTTTCATTCAAGTTTAATGAAAGGTGTTATCATTGACTCTTAACCAAGACTTCTCCAATAAGTAACAACCCATTTGGCTAAAAAAACTCACCAACTACCGAGCATATTTAACCGAGGAGGGTAGATCGGATTTCAACCTTAAGGACAGCCCATTCGGCCAAAAAAGCTCTCCAATTACCGAGCATATTTGATGGAGTAGGGTTGATCGGAATTCAAACTTAAGGACATCCCATTCAGCCAAAAAAGTTTACCAATTACCGAGCATATTTGACCAAAGAGGGTAGATCGGACTTCAACCTTATGGACAGCGCATTCGAGCAAAAAGCTCACCAATTATCGAGCATATTATACTAAGGAGGGTAGATCAAACTTCAACCTGAAGGACAACGCATTCTTCCAAAAAATCTCACCAATTATCGAGCATATTTGACAGAGGAAGATAGATAGATAGGGGGCCACACATCAAGACTTGAAAATTTTTCAAAGTTACACAAAAGCATAATTTCGTAAGGCAAGTTGTAAATTTTCTAATGATAACACACAAAGATAGATAGATAGGGGGCCACACATCAAGACTTGAAAATTTTTCAAAGTTACACAAAAGCATAATTTCGTAAGGAAAGTTGTAAATTTTCTAATGATAACACACAAAAAGTTACAAGTATCCATTGACAAGAGCCACCCAAAAAAGAAAAGTTACAAGTATCCGTGGACAAGAGCCGTAAAAAAAAAAAAAAAAAAGAAAGGTTACAAGTATCTGTGGACAATAACCGCATGTAAAAAAGAGATAGAGAAAGAAGGAAACACATAAACATCATGGCCCAGGAAGGCCGGTAGAATTAGGAGGCAGAAGACTCTGGAGATCAATCACGGTCTCATTAATTCGCTTAAGACCCAAAGACATCATTCACTCTGATAGAGGGCAAAGGGGATAAGTAATAGGGTGGGAGGACACATCCTCTGTAGTAGACATAATCTCTCTATGATTGGCATTGTTGATCGCCATAAGTTCCTCCCCTTCCAGCTCAACATCGGTAACCTCTCCCTGTCTCCCTTCTCCTCGACAGCTTCAGCCTCTTCTTGTTTTAAAAGCTCTTGGATCTGACCACATCGGCTGAAGTCATAATGTGGGGTCTGCTCGAGTACAAAATCCTTTATTAAACTGACGGCCTTATAGTAAAAAGGACCAACCTCAGCAGTGATATCATCCTTAAAAGCCTTGGATTTTTTATATTCTCGCACCGCATGTTGGATGATCCCTTTGAGGTCCTTCTTGAAGGTATTGATTGCTCCTGTAGCTAATCGACTTTTCTCCCGAGCCTCAGCTACAAGCTTGGAGTTCCTCTCCTTCAAAGATGCTAACTTGGACTCTAGCTCAGTATGCCTTTTTAGAGCAGCATCCCTCTCAACAATGGCGTCCATCTTCAATTTTGTCTCATCTGACCTAAGTTGTTGTTCCCTCTTCAAAGCATCTCTAAGGGAGTTATCTCATCTTGCATATGCACCACTTGACCAATTAAGAAATCCCTTTCCTTTGTAAGAGCTTCACACCGGGACTTTGAAGTATACAGTTGCGTACCCCAGGACCCTAACCTCTTATCGGCCTCCATACAATAAGTGTTCATTTGCAAAAAAAAAAAAAAGGGTTTTGGGTGAGAACAAAAAGTAAAAACCCAAGTAACAACACCTATAAATACAAAACAGATAATAGACTTATAGAAGCCCAAAGAGTCTTCATTGTCGACAGAAGGGATGACGTCGGCTTCTTAGCCACAAAATCCTCATCCCTTGGAAGAACGGACCCATTAAGAAGCTCGGCAGTAGCACGAGGGTCCCCCAAAGTAGTATCATCGGTGGTAAGGTCCACCCAGGATGATAAATGACAACCTCATGAAGGCAGCCATCTGAGTAACGGAGAGCTGCCAACAGTTGAGTAGAGACAACACAAGAAGGACCTGACCCTTTGACACCAGGCAACCTCTGAACGCCTTCAGGAATAGATGCCCCAATTCAAGATGAGTTCACGGGCAGAATATCTGACAAACCCGAGCCCAAAGTCTGGCCCACTCCCTCCAAAAGATGTGCATCAAAAAAGTTAAGAGTTTGTGGAGAAGGGTTTAGGGGAAGAGCATAAGGATAAATCTTGTCTACCTCGGTGTGCTCCCATGATCTCTTCCTTCCTTGGCCAGTGGTGGGTGGCAGAATCTACTACAAGGCCAAGGCATCAGTGTCATGTGCTATGGTGGCAGGAGCACTTGGCAAGGAAACCATGCTATTACTCCCTCCCCCCGGCAGCCCTAAAGTAAACCTTAACATTATTTTTCCTCTGGCATTGGGCGGCGATCTTGGCCCCCAATTTAGCCTCGGTGAGACCCACTACAATAAAGAAAAAAGAAGATGAAACAATGAGTCAGTATCTAAAGAAAAGAGTTTAAGTCACATGATATCAAAGAAGACAGAAGACATAATAAAATATAAATGACGATCTCAAAGGTCGTCCTCCTTCGGCCTTACGTATCAGCCATGCTCAGAGGAGAAGAATAGGGTCCTTCAATTCATCAATATGCACGGACTCTGCCCCCTTAATACGATCAAGCCGAAAACCCTCATCTCCGGTAAGACCTGGCTTGGAATTGAAGGGCCCCGAGCTAATGAGCTCCCAATTATTGAATACTGGCAAGCTTTCAACACGAGATTCAAAAAATAACCTCCCTTTCCAACCTTTTATCGATGACTTCTTGTTCTCACAAACTTGGGCATTTTCTTTCTTTCCAAAAAATAATACCACCCGACAAGGTCATGATCTTTTATTTCAAAGCAGCCCAGAACATGTTTAGCATGGGTCTAACGTTCAAATGTGTGAGGCTGACTATCCAGCACGCCACTGTCACACCCCAATTCCGCACTATTCAGAATGGTGTGATGAACCGCTAACAAACCAACGGTTCAACCAGGATCTTGAGTAGGCTATATCCGTGTTATCTGAACCCCATACATCCATAATCATAATCAGAGTAAATACACAATAGCAGAAGTCTTATAATAAAATAAACTGAGAATCTACTGTGATATCAATATTTAAATAAAAAATTATTCTATATCAACTGAGACATAAATAAATATCAAATACATGTCCATAATAAATCCAAATAAAGAAACCTAAGAAAAATATCTAATCAAATACACATGAGTTGCACTCGCAAGAGGAGTCATGTGTATCCACTTCAGCTTCAACTTCCATAGCCGCTACGTTCCCGTACGCTGGAGCATTCACATATTCTTTAACAGTGTAACCTGCATCATCAACTAAAAATATTCGACGTCGAGGGGTGAGCACACATCATGGCTCAGTGAGCAAACAAAACAATGCAACAGTACATATGCATGCAATCAATTCATATCTTTGATCTGGTTTAAAGTTTGCAATGCGCAATAGAAAGGTTAGGTGGTCAAAGGTTAACGTTTATTGACCCCGCCTCTATACACAGGGTGTGGAAGTCCACCCAAAGGTTAACGTTTATTGTCGTCTCCATCCACCCTAATCATGAACATTATATAACAAAGGTTAACGTTTATTGCTATACAGTGCCATACCAACACGTAAGCCCTTGTTGGCGAGGGCTTGCAAACTGGCCTCGCAACTAACCAATCCTAATGCCAAATAGTGTATCCAAGGCCTCACCCCAGCATCCCTCAGAATGTCCATAGAGATAGAGCTAAGGCCCCCCGGTAGAGTCAGAGACTACAAGGACCGAGACCACCTCCCCTGATACTCTACGACATAATAGTTCTGCTAAAGTGATGGCGATACGACGATGCTAATGCACAAGACTTGAGTTAGAGATAGAGCTAAAGTGCTGAGACCCGCCAAAGGTTAACGTTTATTGACGTTCTCATCACACCTCCCTGATACTCGCTCGCATCAAGTACACCAACCACACACATACAATCACATGCCTATTCCTATCATCATCATCATCATCATGTTATAAACAATAAAGTAAATATGCATGAACAAATAATTGAAATATTGGATGACATATTGTATACACATTACAAACATATTCGCATAGAATCAAGCATGACATTGGACTCAAGAAATAGAAAACAGTTTGCTATTAACCAATTAGTTTAGAGTTCTATTTCCTCACCTTAGCTTGCTAATAGATACTTTTCCAAGCTTTAGAATCACCTTTATATTGTTATTATATTGCTAGAAGACCTAACAAAGTCGATAAAATTTAATTAAAATTTATTCAGAATTTAAAAACCTTTCTGTTAACTGAGGGTCGGAGGTAGGGTCGGAGTCCTGATCGACCCTGGGTGCGACCCTCCCCAATCTGGACTTCCCGAACACTGAGGGTCGATACTCAGGATCACCTAGGGTCGGATGGTCATCGACCCTCTGTGCGACCCTCGGTGTACTTTGGTCAATTTTCCTCTTTTATTCCATCCTTCTAGTTTGGGGTCCTATGGCTTTCTCCTACAGTCCATTCAACATTCATTCCATGGTCTAGAACCATGAATAATCCACCTAGATAGCTTTCATGTAATCTCCCATGGTTTTCCATGAAAACCTAACCATGGATTGATGGTTTGGGTTTTGTCGAGATCACACTCTCCTCATTCTCTAATCTAAGGTCTGTAGAAACTCATAGAATTATTATTCATACCTGAGAAGATTACTCCTTCTCTGCAACTCTTCTTATTTTAGGCTTTCTTCTATTCCTTGCTTCTCTTCTTCTCCTTTTTCTCTCTTCTCTTTCTCTCAATTCAATTAGGATTGTAAAAAGAGTGAAAGAGGCTTAGGGACGTCCTTTAAATAGAGTAGGAACATCCTAAAATAAGTCCCTTTGAGATTAGGAAAGAATCCAATTCAAAAATTAAGAAATTTCTTAATTTTCAGTTTCGGCAGAAACTGAGGGTCGATGGGAGGGTCGATGATCCCGTCGACCCTAGGTTTTTAAGTTGTCCGACCCTCCCTTCAAAACTGAGGGTCTGACTTTCTGTTTTTGGGGGGTCCGACCCTCCTTGGCTGGGTATGCGACCCTCCCCTTAAATTAAGTGTTTTAGGGTCGATTTGATACCTGGGATCTCGATCTCCTTCATGGCCTTGGTCCATTTGACTCGACCATGATGGGTAAACCTGGTTCAAGATGATAAGACCGGGTTAAATTGACATGGGTCTTACAACTCCCCCTACTTATAAAAATTTTGTCCTCGAAATTGTACGTACCTTCTTAATCAAATAAGTGAGGGTATTGCTTTCGCATAGCATTTTCTTCTTTCCAAGTAATTTCTTCCATGTCTCTACTTTTCCATGTGACCTTAACATAATAGATATCTTGATTGCGTAGACGTTGAACCTTTTGCCTGGTGATTTCTGTTGGTGTTACTTCGAATGTCAAATCATCAGTCAATTCCGGTAAATCTACTGTCAAAACATGCGTTGGATCCTTGACATACTTCTTCAAAAGGGAAATGTGAAATACGTCATACACACTTGACATAGATGGTGGTAGTGCTAACTGATAAGCCACTTTCCCATGCTTAGCTAGGATTTCATACGGCCCGACATATCTTGGACTTAGTTTCCCTTTCTGTCTGAACCTTTTCAATCCTCGCATAGGCGATACATTCAAGAATACTTTATCACCCACGGTGAACTCCAGATCTCTGCGTCGAGTATCTGCATATTGCTTCTGACGGTTCTGAGCTGTTCTTACTCTTTCCTTGATAATTTCGACCACTCGGTAAGTCTCCTCAACAAATTCTGGTCCAACAATACTACATTCTCCAACTTCATTCCAAAACAAAGGAGTTCGACACTTCCTGCCATACAGTGCTTCATAAAGTAACATCTGTATAGTAGCCAGATAGCTATTGTTATAAATGAACTTGATCAGTGGTATTCTTTCATCCCATGATTCCTTGAAGTCAATTACACATGCCCGTAGCATATCTTCTAGAATCTAGATTGTACGCTCTGACTGTCCATCTGTCTGTGGGTGGAATGCAGTGCTGAACTTCAATGTTGTACCCATGGCCTTTTGCAATCCTTCCCAAAACTTGGAAGTAAATCGTGGATCTCTATCGGATACAATGCTTTCTAGTACACCGTGTAATCGAACAATATTATCCACATACAGCTTTGCTAACCTTTCTAGTGTATACTGAGGTCGTATAGGTATGAAGCGAGCTGTTTTAGTCAGACGATCTACAATCACCCAAACTGCGTCAACTACTCAAGGAGTCAGTGGTAACCCCGTGACGAAGTCCATAGTGATGCAGTCCCATTTCCATGCGGGTTCCGCTAACGGATGTATCAGTCCTGCAGGTCATTGTCGTTCAGCCTTTACTTTCTGATAATTTAGGCATTGAGACACGAACTTAGCTACATCTGTTTTCATTCCTCTCCACCAATATATTTTCTTTAGAACATGATACATTTTTGTACTTCCAGGGTGTATCGAATAGATGGTGGTATGGGCTTCTTTCATCAGTCGGTGTCTAATGTCCACACTTTCTGTTTCGGGTACACATATTCTTCCTTTGTATTTCAGTACTTTCTCTTCGTCCAAGGTGAACTCAGGGTTAGTCCTACCTTTCTCGATATCTTCTTGTACTGTTCTCAGATAAGGATCTGACTTGATAGCTATCTTCACTTCATCCATTATATCTGGTATAATCTTCAATGCAGTGAACATACTTGAAACCCGATGAATAAATCCTTGGTTGGCTGATCCATCCGTTGTGTCTATCACATATTGTTCATTGCCATGATTGAATACCATTCCGGTAGTACATGTAGCTGCAGTTGTACTTACCTCCCCTTGAGATTTTATCATCGCCTTTCTTCTCAACGCATCCGCTACTACGTTAGCTTTCCTCGGATGATACTGGATATCACAATCATAGTCTTTCAATAGTTCCAGCCATCTTCTTTGCCTCATATTCAACTCCTTCTGATTAAATAAATAAGTAAGACTTTTATGGTCCGACTTAATCTGGAATTTCTCTCCGTATAGGTAATGTCTCCATATCTTGACAGCATGTACTACTGCCGCTAACTCCAAGTCATAAGTGGGATAATTTTTCTCATGTACTTTCAACTGTCTCGAGGCATAAGCAATTACTTGTTCTCCTTGCATAAGCACGCATCCTAATCCCAGTCCTGACGCATCAGTGTATTAGGTAAATGACTGTCCTAGGATTAGAATAGTCAAAATTAGAGCGGATATCAATCTGGTCTTCAATGTCTGGAAGCTCTTCTCACATTTATCCGTCCACACAAACTTTTCACCTTTCTTAGTCAAACTGGTGAGAGGTACGGTAATCCAGGAATAGTCTTCCACAAATCTCCGATAATAACCAGCGAGACCCAGAAAACTTCTAATTTCTGCAATGCTCTTTGGTGCTTCCCACTTTACAATAGCCTCGATCTTGCTGGGGTCTACCTTAATTCCTTCAGTGGATACTACATGGCCTAGGAAGGCGACTTCACTTAGCAAAAACTCGCATTTGGTAAATTTGGCATATAGCTTCTCTTTCCTTAAACGCTGTAGGGCGGCATTTAGGTTCCTGATATGGGTTTCCTTGTCCTTGGAATATACCAATATATCATCAATAAATACTATAACCGACGTATCCAACATATCGTGGAAGACCCGGTTCATAAGTTCCATGAAAGTTGCTGGTGCGTTTGTTAATCCAAAAAACATGACCAAGAACTCATAATGTCCATATCTGGTCCTGAAAGCTGTCTTAGGAATATCACCTTCTTTAATCTTCAACTGATTGTAGCCTGATCGAAGATCGATCTTAGAAAATACTTTTGCTCCTTGCAACTGATCGAACAAGTCATCGATCCGAGGTAGTGGATATCGATTCTTGATTGTCAGTTTGTTCAGCTCCCGATAGTCGATGCATAATCGAACGCTACCGTCCTTCTTTTTCACAAATAATACCGGCACTCCCCATGGTGATATACTGGGTCGAATATAACCCTTGTCCAGTAGTTCTTGTAGTTGTACTTTCAGTTCCTTCAGTTTAGTAGGAGCCATTCTATAAGGTGCTTTTGATACTGGTGCGGCTCCAGGTAATAGATCTATCACAAACTCTGTGGCTCGGTCGGGTGGTAATCCTGATAGTTCCTCTGGAAATATGTTGGGATAGTCCCGCACGACATCAATATCTTCCAGTCGTGGTGTTTCCTTGGTTAGGTCGACCACTGATACTAGATATCCGACTGCCCCCTTCTCAAGACACCTCTTAGCCTTTAGTGCTGAGAGTATGAGCTTGCATTTACGGGGAAGTTTGGTTCCCGCAAAACTGAATTCTGCTCCTTCTTTGTCTTTAAATGTTAGCTTCTTTTTGGCACATAATAGATTCACAGAATGCCGAGCTAACCAGTCCATTCCCAAGATGACGTCAAAGTCTGCCATCTCAAGTTGTATCAAGGTTGCATCTAAGGTTTTCTCACCAATACGGACTGGACATGGTCCATATCCTTTCTCTAACTCCACTTCTAACCCCATCGGTGATCGTACAAGTAATTTGTAGTCTAATGTTTTGATGGGTAAATTTAGATTCTTTCCGAATGACACAGATACAAAGGAATGAGTAACTCCTAAATCAAAGAGTACTCTGGCGAGTACGCCATTTATAGGTACGATACCTGTGATTTATTTTATTTAGTCTACATACTCATACAATGTAATTACAACTTTAAAAGGTTTCATTCATACCTGTGACCACATCGGGTGATGCAGCAGCATCCTCGGATGTAACAGCATATACCCGTCCCTGATGTAACTGTTTCTTGGGCTTAGGGCACTCCCTTGCCATATATCCCGGCTGGTTACAGTTATAACATTTTGGGCCTTCAGAATTTGGCTTTGGCTGATGTTGAGCTACTGGAGTAGTCCTGGTTGCAGTAGTAAAGCCTTGAGCACGGAAGGGTTTAAATGTCTTGTTGTTCCCTCCGTTGTAAGTATTTCCAGCCGGCCATTTTATACCTCTGTTCTGTGTAAAATAACTCTCCTTCTGGCTCGATTCTATAACTCGAGCAATTTGGACAGCTTCATTGTATACCTTCTTTTCCAAGCCCAGAACGTGCTCTCTGATGCTTCCTCTCAGTCCCGTGACAAACCTATGGGTTTTTGTGTCCTCTTCTTATATACTGAGTGGTGCAAAGAAAAACAGCTCTTCGTAATGCTGTTGATATGCATCCACTGACATTTGTCCCTGATATAAACTCAGAAACTCCTTCTCTATAGAATCTCTGAAGCTTCGTGGAAAATACTTCTCAAATAAAGCTTATTTATATATAGCCCAAGTCAATTGGGCGTGCTTGGTCAATAGATAGGCCCGGGTAGATTTCCACCAATGATGTGCATCGCCTTTGAGCATGAAGGTGGCACATAATACCTTTTCTTCCTCTGTAATAGTCATCATAAGAAAGTTTCTCTCCATCTCATCGATCCAGTGTGCTAGCCATAACGGATCAGACGGTTTACCGTTAAATTCCCTGGGCTTCATCTTCAAAAATCTCTCAACCAGTCGAGAGTGAGCCATATAATTTTGGGGGTATGCCCCAAACATAGGTGGTGGATACTGATAGTTAACCTGAGCTGCTTCCGGACCTGGTACTGGAATCTGTGCAGTTGGTGGTTGAGGTATTTGAGGTGCTGGGTGGTTACCCTCCGGTGCTGCACTAGCTTGTCCGGTCTGCATGGGTGTAGCATGTGCGGCTTGGAACATAATTCCCATTACAACTTGCATTTGAGCCTGTGCATGTTGCATCTGTTGTAGCTGTTGTGCTAAATTCATTACCACAGTTGCTAACTCCGGTGGTGGAGGTGGAAAGTTGGTAGGATTTGCCTGATCCGGATTTCCAGGTACATATACATTTTCCTGACTGGCCTCCTCTACAGGTGGTGGTGGTGGAACTGCATTCCGACTCTGCCTGGTCACTCTACGTCCAGACATGTTTGTCTTCTGAGGTTGGTGGTGCCTGAAAAATCATCAAAATAGGTGAGACAATCATTTATACTTCATGTAGGCACGCTAACCGATGTAAAATTTCATAATTTTTAGGTCATTCTGTGAAAAATACTGTCTTTTCTATGTAGGGTCGATGGTATGTCCGACCCTTAGTATCAGACCCTGGGAATGACCTGTTCTTCCCGAGAGCTGAGGGTCGATGGGTATCCGACCCTCAGTTTCTGACCCTTAGTTTTCTGTCAGATTCCCGAGAGCCAAGCATCGATGGGAGGGTCGATCCGAGGGTCAATGGTTTTGGTCGAATTATCCGACCCTCAGACCAAAAATCAGACTTTTAAGATCCGATTCTGGGTTCATTCTTTGTTATTTCTCTCCCGTTTCGACTCGTCTCTCCCCTCTGAGTTGCTATAGTGCCACTCTACTATTTTGGTCAGTTTGGATCCAGGTTTCGACGTCCACAACATC
Organism: Protea cynaroides; assembly: GCA_028583415.1. Classification (NCBI taxonomy): domain Eukaryota; kingdom Viridiplantae; phylum Streptophyta; class Magnoliopsida; order Proteales; family Proteaceae; genus Protea; species Protea cynaroides. The sequence continues at coordinate 44,721,982 of CM053271.1, forward strand.
CCTACAGGTATGTTTTCTCATTTTTACCTGTTTTTTAGGTTTTCATTTCTAGGTTTTTGTCCATTTAACTTGTATTTTTCAAATTAAACTTTTTTCAACCGTAAAAATTTGATTTTTATTGGGGGATTTTGTTATTGGTGTCTCGAGGAATGAAAGCCCTCAAAATTTTTTGAGTTTCATCGGTTGGTTATCGAGAAAATTGAATTTTTGCTCTTTTGCCCTAATTGTCGAAATTTTTGATTTCTTGAAATTCCTTCAAATTGGACTTCATTAGTTCCAATTTCCTACTGTGTGAGTGTTGTAGGATATGTTGGAACCTACGTAAGTCCTCCTGCCCACCTGTATGGGTGAAAAGTGAGGCTTTTGGCCAACTTACGTCGTTAAAATGTTAAATTTCAGATTTTTATCCTATTAACTCCTTATCTCCCTTTTTTCTTTCTTATTTGCAGATACCATGGCTCGTACCAAGGTACCCAGAGTTCGTGATCCCCTTCGCTTCCGCTCCAACGAAGCAGAGGCACAGTATGCTCACTATGCTCGTAAGAAGGTGGAGGGTGGTCGTATGGTGAACTTGGCTGAGCTAGCCCTGTTCAATGTGGAGAGAGCATTTGGTGATATGGGGTGGCTCCCTGTCATCACTTACGACGCTTGCACCTGCCCAGATTTGGTGCGACAGTTTTATTGTAACCTCCAGGTGGTGGGGAATTACAATGATGTCGAGAGGGGTCAAGAGTCGCGCATCACCAGCTACGTCAAAGGGGTGAATATCTCATTTGACTATCGGCAACTGGCCGACCTACTGGGCATTCCTTATGATGGTCCCATGGTTTACTGTGCGCCTGGAGAGCCCCAGTTTGTTTCCATCGAGATGAGGGCAGAGATCGACAATCAGCTGCTACGACCTGATCGCTGGCAGATGAGAGCTTGTTACATGCGTCCAGCTCCACGGGTCTTCTGCAAGATTATCCAGCATAATCTGATTCTGCAGAGTAGGCACTACGAGAGGGTTTCTCAGCTGACCCAGTTTCTGATATATAGTATTTGCACTAAACAGCCAGTCTGCCTTCCCTACATCATTATGCGGACCATGATTAGTGCTACATTGTCTGGTCATAGGGGTAATCTACCCTATGGACGTATGATTACTGTTCTACTGACCCGCCTGGGGGTTGACTTAGTGGATGAGAAGATTCAGGAGAAGACCTTCTCGTCGCCTCTAGATTGGGAGGCTATCTGCAAGATGGGTATGCGGGATGCCCAAGTTAGTGACGAGGAGAGGAACGAGATGGTGCGCCCTCACACTTGCATCAAGATGGTTGACGCCGAGACTGCTGCTGCCGCTGCTAGAGCTCATGTGAATCCTGTCGATGATGACGACCATATGTATATGGATGTCGACTCGATACCACCGCCTTCCCCTACACATGCGGCTGGAGTTGGTACTTTTTTTGCAGCGGATCCTGCACCTGAGACTGGTCCTTCTCATGCGGCTGGTCCTTCACTCCCACCTTCTGACATGATGGGGATGTTGCGGGAGATCAGGGAGGCTCAGCGCAGATCTGATCTGAGGATGGAGGAGTTACTAGACGCTCAGCATGTGAGAGTGGATGAGCTGTTAGCCGCTCAGCACATATCAGACATGCGGATGGGAGAGCTCATAGAGGTTCAGCGTGCGACTGATCGGAGGGTAGCCGATCTCACAGCTAGTCTACAGACGACCCAGACTCAGATAGCCTGGTTGACTATAGTCTATGCTGAGGACTATGACAGAGATCGTGAGGCACCGCCTCCTCCTTCGCCTCCAGCTTCATGATTGTATTTATTTTCCTTGTACTACAGAGTAACTGTCCGGGTTGTGGACCGTACTCTGCTTTAGTTATGTATATACGTTTTGTTTTTCTCTCATTGTATGTAAACATGTTTCCCCTTTAATGGATGCATAATTCTCTTTTTAAGTTTGGTCTCAACCATCACTAGTGCTTATAGTGTGTTAATATTACTATTTTTACTTTTATCCTATCTCAGTTCACAACTGTCTTGAATGTATGTTAGTTCAGCGGACAAGGCCTGAGATGCTCTGATACCAAGTTGTCACACCCCAATTCCAAACTATTCAGAATGGTGTGATGAACTGCTAACAAACCAACGGTTCAACCAGGATCTCGAGTAGGCTATATTCGTGTTATCTGAACCCCATACATCCATAATCATAATCATAATCAGAGTAAATACACAATAGCAGAAGTCTTATAATAAAATGAACTGAGAATCTACTCTGATATCAATATTTAAATAGAAAGTTATTCTGTATCAACTGAGACATAAATAAATATCAAATACATGTCCATAATAAATTCAAGTAAAGAAACCTAAGAAAAATATCTAATCGAATATACATGAGTTGCACTCTCAAGAGGAGTCATGTGTATCCACTTCAGCTTCAACTTCCATAGCCGCTACATTCCCGTACACTGGAGCATTCACATATTCTTCAACAGTGTAACCTGCATCATCAACTAAAAATATTCGACGTCGAGGGGTGAGCACACATCATGGCTCAGTGAGCAAACAAAACAATGCAACAGTACATATGCATGCAATCAATTCATATCTTTGGTCTGGTTTAAAGTTTGCAATGCGCAATAGAAAGGTTGGGTGGTCAAAGGTTAACATTTATTGACCCCGCCACTATACACAGGGTGTGGAAGTCTGTCTAAAGGTTAACGTTTATTGTCGTCCCCATCCACCCTAATCATGAACATTATATAACAAAGGTTAACATTTATTGTTATATAGTGCCATACCAACACGTCAGCCCCTGTTGGCGAGGGCTTGCAAACTGGGATCGTAACTAACCAATCCTAATGCCAAACAGTGTATCCAAGGCCTCACCCCAGCATCTTCAGAATGCCATAGAGATAGAGCTAATGCCCCCTGGTAGAGTCAGAGACTACAAGGACCGAGACCACCTCCCCTGATACTCTATGACATAATAGTTCTGCTAAAGTAATGGCGATACGACGATGCTAATGCATAAGACTTAAGTTAGAGATAGAGCTAAAGTGCTGAGACCCGCCAAAGGTTAACGTTTATTGACGTTCTCATCACACCTCCCCTGATACTCGCTCGCATCCAGTACACCAACCACACACATACAATCACATGCCTATTCCTATCATCATCATCATCATCATGTTATAAACAATAAAGTAAATATGCATGAACAAATAATAGAAATATTGGATGACATATTGTATGCATATTACAAACATATTCACATAGAATCAAGCATGGCATTGGACTCAAGAAATAGAAAATAGTTTGTTATTAACCAATTAGTTTAGAGTTTCGTTTCCTCACCTTAGCTTGCTAATAGATACTTTTCCAAGCTTTAGAATCACCTTTATATTGTTATTATATTGCTAGAAGACCTAACAAAGTCGATAAAATTTAATTAGAATTTATTCAGAATTTAAAAATCATTCTGTTAACTGAGGGTCGGAGGTAGGGTCGGAGTCCTGGTCGACCCTGGGTGTGACCCTCCCCAATCTGGACTTCCTGAACATTGAGAGTCGATACTCAGGATCACCTAGGGTCGGATGGTCATCGACCCTCTGTGCGACCCTCAGTGTACTTTGGTCAATTTCCCTCTTTTATTCCATCCTTCGAGTTTGGGGTCCCATGGCTTTCTGCTACAGTGCATTCAACATTCATTCCATGGTCTAGAACCATGAATAATCCACCTAGATAGCTTTCATGTAATCTCCCATGGTTTTTCATGAAAACCTAACCATGGATTGATGGTTTGGATTTTGTCGAGATCACACTCTCCTCATTCTCTAATCTAAGGTCTGTAGAAACTCATGGAATTATTATTCATACCTGAGAAGATTACTCCTTCTCTGCAACTCTTCTTATTTTTGGCTTTCTTCTATTCCTTGCTTCTCTTCTTCTCCTTTTTCTCTCTTCTCTTTCTCTCAATTCAATTAGAGTTGTAAAGGAGTGAAAGAGGCTTAGGGACGTCCTTTAAATAGAGTAGGAACATCCTAAAATAAGTCCCTTTGAGATTAGGAAAGAATCCAATTCAAAAATTGGGAAATTTTTTAATTTTCAGTTCCGGCAGAAACTGAGGGTCGATGGGAGGGTCGATGATCCCGTCGACCCTAGGTTTCTAAGTTGGCCGACCCTCCCTTCAAAACTGAGGGTCTGACTTTCTATTTTTGGGGGGTCTGACCCTCCTTGGCTAGGTATGTGACCCTCCCCTTAAATTAAGTGTTTTAGGGTCGATTTGATACCTGGGATCTCGATCTCCTTTACGCCCTTGGTCCATTTGACTCGACCATGATGGGTAAACCTGGTTCAAGGTGATAAGACCGGGTTAGATTGACACGGGTCTTACAGCCACTGAGTACCAGGTGTTAGGCATGAATTATGCAGGTGACACTTCATAAAATTTTAAGATATCAATGACTATATCCGACAGGGGTAGATGGATACCGGCTAGAAACATATCTGTAAACAAGCAAACCTTGCGGTCCATCTGCCGACAAGATCCCTCCTTAACCATGGGTAGTCTGATCACATGATCATCAGGAATCATATAGTTCACCCTCAAACTATCAACCACTATTTGATTAAGGTTGCAAGGATAGTCCAAGGCATCAATTCTCATAGTAGTTTCCACCTCAGAACCCATGGCTTGTTGAGACTCATAAAAACCCTTGCCTATTGTCCCCTCTCCGAGATGCGGCATCTTCACCACCCCCTCTATCGGACAGGGTGCGATCGTCATCAGATCCCCCCATATTGGACTCCATCTCCCCCCTCCATCCCATAGACTGAGACATATCTAAAATAATGATGAACAAAAAAGGCACAGAGGAAAATAACTTACTCTTCTAAAAAGCTCCCAACAATGACTACAGGCTGTCTGTCGATCTTTCCTCCTAATCGCGGCTACAATCGGTTTGCCAATCTTTCCTTAACTGTAACTATAGGTGTTTTTCTGATCTTTCCGCCTAACAGTGGCTACAGGCAATTTTCCACTCTTCCTTCCAAACCGTGGCTACAGGCGATTTCCCATGCACCCTTTCTCAAGCGCTGTCAAAGGGGATCCCCAATCCTCTTCTAGCCTCCAAAAACTTTCAAGAAAAGATTCAAAGCTTTTGATGAAGATTTGAAGGTCTTCGAAGGATCTTCAAAGAAGAATTCAAAGGAAATTCAAAGAGGAATTCAAAGGAAATTCAAAGAGAAATTCAAAGGAAATTCAACAGTCAAAATTGATTCTTTTGAGTCTTTCACCTTTGATCTCCACTAAGGGTGAAAAGTGATAAAAACTTCCCCTTATAAAGAAACATTACCGCCACTGACCACCTATAAAAGAGTGCCACGTGGTAGCTCTCCATTAGCCGGCGATTGATTTCTCAAAATACCTCTTCGAAGACCAAAGGAGGCCTTAAGTTAGTTGCACAACTCAAGAAGAGTAAAAAAAAAAAAAAAAGGTGGATTGATTCATCTAAAAAAAAAGAGACATTTTTTATGAGGAGGGTTGATTGATTGACTCGTTTGCTTTTACCGCCTAAGAGGGACAGAACAGGTTTGGCCACTTGAGAAAGAACGACGCCATCTTCAAAGACCTAGCCTAACAACTTGGCCGCTTGAGCCCCTATGACGCCATCTTTGAAGACCGAGCCAAATAGATTAGGCCGCTCAAGAAGGAATGACCGCATTTTGAAAATCAAGCCTACTTGATAGGCCCAGAAAGCGTAGTGCTTTGATGCATCTTTATTGAAAATAAGCTCGAGAAGGAATGACAGCACTTTGAAGACCGTGCCTACATGGCTTGCCAGAAAGCGCGATGCTCTAACGTGTCTTTATTGAAATAAGCTCGAGAAGGAATGACCAAACTTCAAAGACTGAACCTACTTGGCCAACCCAGAAAGCGTTGCCCCCTTGCTATGGGCCTACAACGAAGACCGAGCTCGTTTGACCACCCAAAAAGGCACATCATCTACAACCTTTAAAAACAGCGTATTTGGCCGACCAAGAAAGTGCGGGATCTCAAGTAGGGCATCTACGTCAAAAGACCAAGCTTGCTTGGCCACCCATGAAGGTGTGGCATCCACAACCTTTCAAAAACCAAGCTTGTTTAGCCTCCCAAGAAGGCGCCGCCCAAGAAGGCACAGCCCTACTTCAAAAACCGACCTTACTTGGCCGACCTGAAAAGCATAGCTTCTCTCACAACAATTTTTGCAGCCCCAAAAAGACCTTATTTTAGCCAAGGATGCACGGCCCCACTTCAAAGACCATCCTCTCTCAACCGACCTAGAAAGTGGAAAGTGCGGCAAAAAAGGCATGGCCCTACCATCAAAAATTGTCCTTCCTTGACCGACCAAGAAAGCGTAGCCAAGAAGGCATAGCCCCACCTACAAAAACAGCCCTTCCTTGACCAACCAAGGAAGCGCGGCCAAGAAAGCACGGCCCCACCAACAAAAATTGCCCTTCCTTGATTGACCAAGAAAGCGTGTTATCTGTAACTCTTCAAAGAGACCAAGAAAGTGCAGCATCTACGTAGCGCGCCATTATTTTCAATGGTCGAGCTTCTTTGACCAACCAATAAGGCACAGTATCTACAACCCTTCAAAGACTGAGCCTAATTGGCTGAACCAGAATGCACAGTGCTCTGATGCGTCCTTAGGCCAAGCCTCAAAGACCGAACTTCGATGATCAACCTTGTTTCAGCATTTTGGCCAACCAAGAAAGCGTAGCATCAGCACATTGTTTCAAAAAACCGAGCTTACTTGGCTGACCAAGAATGCATGACATCAATAGTTTTACAACAGCCGAGCCTTCTTGGCCGACCAAGAAAGCACAGCATATATATGGTGCGACCTACTTCAAAAACCGACCTTACATGGCCGACCTAGAAAGCGCAGCCTTTAAAGCATAGCATCTATGACAACAAACCAAGCATATTTGGCCACCCAAGAAAGCGCGGCATCTTTTGTAAGACCCGCACTCTACTAACTTGGTCTAACATTTTTCGTGCCAGGTATTCCCATCATTCTTGGATCAAGTGGACCAAGCGTGTGAAGATAGATCACAAACAAGGTATGAGAATCGAGCTAAAAACACTAAAAACATACCTAAGGTCGCATGTCTGGGTAGGTATGGTCGACCATAAGGAAGTGAACCAAAAATCTCAAATCCAGAACCCCACGGTCGATGATTTCGACCTTATGGTCGACGGTTTATGTGACCGTATGATCTACCATGAGAACTCAGATCAAACACTGAGTTTTGGAAACTTTCCTAAACTAAGTGATTGCTTTCCTAATTGAAAGAGGACTCTATATGGAGAATTTTCTTCTATATAAAGGACGTCCCTCAGCCTTTTTTTTCACTCTTTTAAAACATTAGTAAACCCTAGAAAAAGAGAAGGAAAAGAAGGAAGAGAAGGAGAAGAGGAAAAAGCTAAGGAGAAGAGTTTTCTGAGAAGAGATTGGCTCTCTATCACAGGCAAAGGTATGAAACAAATCTCTGGAGATGTAAACTCTAACTATAAGACTTCTATGGAGGATAGGCAATATATCAACCTATTATGATCTATGTGATTTCCTTGAGAAAATTCCAAGAAAAATCATGAGGAATGAATTTGATGATTAGGGTTGATATGAAACTACTAATGATGGCCATAGGATGACCTTAGAATAAACCCCATTGAAAAACAAAAGAATTAACTCAAGAAGAACTCGAATTTCATGTAGACTGTGACTAGAAATCTCAAGGTCGCAGCTACAGTCAACCATAGCATGACCAGTATGACCAGAGGATCAACTATAGGCATTTGAAAAGATTTCAGAAATCATATGATCGCAGCTACAGTCGCACCATATGCGACCGTAGGGCATCGATCGTAGATAGTAAGGCCGATACAGCATGAGACCATAGGACCAATCTGACACCTACCAGTGCTCTGTTTTGATTTCTAACTACTGTAACATGTCGCATATGAACCCTAACTTAAATTCATATAACTTTTAGGTTGTTAAATCAATTCAAAGAGAATTTCAAGGCTTAGAAGGACATCAAGAATTTGCTAATAGGTAAGGGAACAAGACCTAAACTAACTGGTTAATAACAAACTGTTTATTCTATTGAGTCCAATGCGAAGATTGATTCTATGCTTGTATGCTTGTAATGTGCATCTCACATGTCATCCAATATTCTTGCTATTACTGTTCATGCATATTTAATTTTGTATATTTATAACATGATGATGATGATGATGCTAGGAATAGACATGTAAATGTATGTGTGTGGTTGGTGTATTGGATGCGAGTCAAGCATCATGGGGAGGACATGGCATGGTGGTCTACGACCTCGTCACCAGACTCTAGCTCTATCTCTCCTCAAGTCTTGCCCATTAGCATCATCGTATCGCCATTACCTTAGTAGAACTATTACGTCGTAGGGCATCAGGGGAGGTGGTCTTGGACTGTGTGGTCTATGACTCTGTTGGGGGGCCTTAGCTCTATCTCTATGGACGTATTAAGGGATGCTAGGGTGAGGCCTCAGATATACTATTTGGCATTAGGATTGGTTAGTTGCGAGTCCAGTTTGCAAGCCATTGCCAATAGGGGCTTACGTATTGGCATGGGTAGGGCATCAGGGGAAGTGTTGGCGATGTTTGATCCGAACACTTTAGCTCTATCTTTATTCCATGATGGGTGCATGTGGGACGACAATGGTGTTTGATCCATTAGGTGGATTCACACACTCGTGTATAGAGGTGCGGCGGCTACCAAACCTTTCTATAGCACATTGCAAACTTATAAACCAGACCAAATATATGAATTGAATGCATGCATATGTTTATTGCATTGTTTTGTTTGCTCACTGAGCCATGATGTGTGCTCACCCTTTTGACGCCGAATATTTTTAGTTAATGATGCAGGTCCTACCGTTGAATAATATATGAATGCACGACCTATGGACACGTTGCTGTGATGGACGTAGAAGCTGACGAAGATGCGCTTGATTCATCATGCGAGTGCAACCAATGTGTTTTTGCTTAGGTTTAGTTATAGTTTGAACATCGGATATGTAATTGAATATTTATTTTTATGTCTTGTGGTTTTGAGATAATTGGATTAAATACTTATTTATCACTGTTAAACTTTCAGTTCATTATCTGTAAGACTTTCGCTTATTTGTTTATTACCTCTGATTATTAATGTAGAATGTGTGTTTGGTTTGATATGGTGGGTACGACCTATGCGAGATCCTAGGTGAACCATTGGTTTATTGGCGGTTCATCACACCATTCTAGTTAGACCAAAATTATGGTGTGACATCTTTGGCGTGGTTCTACTACAAAGACCAACCTTATTTAGCCGACCAAAAAAGCGTGGCATCTACTGCAACGACCTTATTTAGCCGACCAAGAAAGTGAGGGATCTACTGCAAAGACCAACCTTATTTTACCGACCAAGAAAGTGCAGCATCTACTGCAAAGACCGACCTTATTTCACCGACCAAGAAAGTGCAGCATCTACTGCAAAGACCGACCTTCTTTGGCCAACCCAAAAGGTGCAACATCTACAACCTTTCAAAGGCCTAGCTTATTTGGCCAACCAAGAAAGTGCGGCATCCCTGAGGCAGCCCTACTTTGAAAACCAAGCTTACTTAACCCTACAGGAAAAAATGGTAAATCTAGAACGTCCCTATATCGACGACCAAGCTTCAAGGAACAAGCAAGGAGGCACAACCCCATAAATTACATGAGAAGGAACCTGAAAGATCCCTTATTTATAGATCGGACTTATTTCTAAACCAAATCTTATTGATTTAGCAGAGCAAGGAGGCAAGTGTTAACTTCAAAAAGTTTATATTTTTTTGCTTACTCAGTTATACCTTGCTAGTTCAACAGAGGAAGGAAGCAAGTGTTAGGTAAATTCACCAGTCACTTAATAGGACGTTGCCACGAAAAAGATTCTATCCATATAGACACCAGATAGAGGAACATGTCCATGTCGAATGCCCTCTTAGCATGTCACAAAGGAGAGGACCGTTAGTTATTTACTGGCCCAGCCACTACCGCCACAGTCCATCCTGCCCATCTGATCTTCCCTAGGAACTAAAGGATAGAAGGGTCATCTTTGCCACTGCCAAGGGCATAAAAGACTTACAATGAAGCACTATTCACTATATAGCCACCAAATCCCAAGAATAAATGTATACAACATTTAATACTCATTCTCATAGGGATTCAAGCTCTGACACCTTGGACCGAGAATCCTTCCCTTACCCACAAAAAATTAAGTGGGCTCAGACACTGAGCCCATTGACTGTTCACAGATTCTTGACTTTGGCATTGGAGTAGACCCAAGTCCATAGGCTTGCCTCCCCTTTGCCTTGTGTTTTGCCTTGCAGGTTCAATCAGCATAGTGGGCCGCTATTAAGGGTTCTAGATGAAACAAGTTTCATGGGATGTTTTTCGAGAGTGGTAAGCAGTCATAGATTTATACAAATGGTTTATTTAGTTTTACAAAATTGGTCCACACACAAGGCGTCATCAAGTTTACAACGATCCAAGTAATCAAGTCTCCTACAAGTGCATGACAACTGCAGACATGAAGCATTTTATAGATCAACCTCAATTCAAAGATGAGCACAAAAAAAAGAGAGAGAGAGAGAGAGAGAAAAAAAAAAAGAAAAAAAAAAGAAAAAAAAAAAAAAAAAAGAAGAAATCTATGCAAAATAATGATGGTGGTTGGCATTCTCCTTTGGAACCCTAATGACGAAGAAGATCGGTTATGGTACGATAAGACATGAGATAAGACATGAGGCAGCTTTTTTATAACTCTAATGGTGGATAAATCAGTTATGGAGTAACAAGACACAAGGAAGTTTCTTTGGATCACTAATAAGGGATGAAATCAGCAATGGTGTACAAACATGGGGCAACCTCTACGGAGTCTTGGTGGTGGATAAAATCAATTTTGGTGTAATGAAACATGGAGCAGCTTTATTTGGAACCCTGATACTAAGACGGTTCAATTATTGGTATCCTTACATGTAGCAATCTCCTCCAAAGCTCAGCAATAAATCAGTTTAATTATCGTGCAACTACATATGGACATATCCCTCAGAACTTGTTTAAAGATTTTGTCGTTTGTTGTGTTTCGCATTATGTGTTGGGCTGGATTTTTGATACTGGTTGCAACATACTGCCCTTACAGTAGGTGGTCTCGTCACTTTTTCATCATTAGAAGATGATTTCTTATCGGCTGCAAACTTTCTCTCTTATCCATCAATTTGACGGCCTTCCAAAGAGTTACATTACATGCCCATCCTTTCAAACATCATTGAACTTTATGTCATTGTCTCTTGCGAATACATCATCCTCTTGATACATAAATGTTGTTCATAAATCCAACTAGAATGTCTATCTGTCGTTCATCACTTTGATGACGTACAAAAATTTCAACAGTCCTTTATTGATAGCCAACAAAATGGCATTGCCTAGTGGAGATCAGACTATTCTACATAAACAACCAAACACTCTTCCAATGGCAGACCCATTGGATAATTTCTTATCACTTCATCTAGACCTTCATCATCATACTCTCTTACAGACTTAAAGGTTTTAGGTCCAAATGTGGTTACAATCGATTTAGCATCTCGTACATAGTTCACTGGATGTCAAACCCTGTCACACCCTGTTCCCTACGTATCAGTACTATGGAATGTATCGTGTAAGACCCGTACTCTATGAACCTGGTTTAACATGGGTTATCGTATTGTGATAGGTCTTTCTATCATAATAGGGTCGGACGAGATGATCGGATGACAAAGCCACAAGTTAAGGTACGAAATCTGTCCAATTTATACCATGTTCAGTTTGACTGGTTGAGCTTGTCCAGTTTGGGCTCTGCCTCCAAACAGTGCCTCCAGACAACACAAATTCTAATCCAAGAATAGGATTTGGTGGGACTTACTTTCCAAATCTTGTGTGGAATCCTTTCCCATGCGGGAGATGGATCTGCATAAGGATACTCTCCTCATATAGGAGTCCCTTCTTTCCATTCTCTCTTATTCCTTGATCATCTGAAACCCTAGAGCTTTGAGAGAGGTCTGAGAGAGAAGCTATGGAGAAGAAGGAGGTTGTGCAGAGGAAGAATCATCTCTTAAGCAAGAACTCTCTGTCGGTTTCCATTAACGTCGTCACAAAACCAACAATAAGTTCCTAATCACTGTAGAAGGGTTAGGGTGGACATGAGAATTGGATCAACACCATGAATGGCTAATGATTGATCCGAATACCTAGTTAAACTTGTCATTCTAATGGTTACAAAGACTTCATGTTGAAAGCACTATAGTTAGGTATCAATTATGACCAACCCTGTCACACCTCAATTCCGTACACTTCAGAATGGTGTGATGAACCGCCAAATAACCAACGGTTCAACTAGGATCTCTTATAGGCTATCCCCGCATTATCCAAACTTAACACGCATCCACAATCATAATCAGAGTAATACACAATAGCGGAAAATTTATAAATAATATGAACTGAGAACTAAAATGATACCCATAATATCAAATTATTCTGTGTTTAACTAAGACATAAATATTCAAATACCAAATACATGTCTTATAAATCCAATAAAGAAACCTACAAAAATATCTAATCGAATACACACGAGTTGCACTCGCAAGAGGAGTCGTGTGTATCGTCTTCAGCTCCAACTTCCATAGCTGCTACAGTTCCATACGCTGACAGGTTCATATAATCTTCAATAGTATATCCTGCATCATCAACTAAAAATATTCGACGTCGAGGGGTGAGCACACAACACGGCTCAGTGAGTAGCCAAAACAATGCAACATTACATATGCATGCAAAAATCAATTTATATCATTGGTCTTGGTTTATAGTTTGCAATGTGCAATATAAAGGTTGGGTGATCAAAGGTTAACGGTTATTGATACCGCCTCTATACACAGGGTGTGGAAGCCCACCCGAAGGTTAACGGTTATCGTCGTCCCCATCCACCCAATCATAACATTATACAACAAAGGTTAACGGTTATTGCTATATAATGCTACACCAACACGTAAGCCCCTGTTAGCGAGGGCTTGCAAACTGGGCTCGCTGCTAACCAATCCTAATGCCAAACAGTGTATCCAAGGCCTCACCCCAGCATCCCTCAGAACATCCATAGAGATAGAGCTAAGGCCCCCCGGTAGAGTCAGAGACTACAAGGACCGAGACCACCTCCCCTGATACTCTACGACATAATAGTTCTGCTAAGGTAATGGCGATACGACGATGCCAATGCACAAGACTTGAGTTAGAGATAGAGCTAAAGTGCTGAGACCCACCAAAGGTTAACGTTTATTGACGTTCTCATCACACCTCCCCTGATACTCGCTCGCATCAAGCACATCAACCACACACATACAAGCACATGCCTATTCCTATCATCATCATCATCATCATGTTATAAACAATAAAGTAGATATGCATGAACAAGTAATAGAAATATTGGATGGCATGTTGTATGCACATTACAAACATATTCGCATAGAATCAAACATGACATAGGACTCAATAAATAGAAAACAGTTTATTATTAACCAATTTAGTTTGGGATTAAGGTTCATCACCTTAGCTTGTTAATAGATATTTTCCAAGCTTTCGAATCACTGTTATAACTGTATTATATTGCTGACAAACCTAACAAAGTCGATAGAATTTAATTAGAATTAATTCAGAATTTAAAAACCATTCTGTCAACTGAGGGTCGATTCTAGGGTTGATGCTAGGGTCGATGGGTCTATCGACCCTCCCTCCATTCTGAACTTCCCGAATGCTGAGGGTCGACGGTCAGAAACACCTAGGGTCGAATGGTCTATCGACCCTCGGTGCGACCCTCGGTGCACTCTGTTCCAATTTCCACTTTTTAATCCATTCTTCGTGTTTGGGGTCCTATGACTTGCTTCCTACATTCACCCAACACTCATTCCATGGTCTAGAACCATGTATAATTCAACTAGATAGCTTTCGTGCATCCTCCTATGGTTTTCCATGAAAACCTAACCATGGATGGATGGTTTGGGTTTCTCCGAAATCCTACACTCAACCATATCTAACCTAAGGTCTGTAGAAACTCATGGAATTGGTATCCATACCTGAGAAAATTACTTTTCTCTGTAATTTCTTCTCCTTTTTGCTAAGCCTTCTTCCTAGCCTCCTTTCTTCCTCTTTTCCTTCTTCTCTCTTTCTCTCAATTCAATTAGGGTTGTGAAAGGAGTGAATGTGGTTTAGGAACGTCCTTTAAATAGACTAGGAATGTCCTATAATAATCCCATTGAGATTTGGAAAGAATCCCAACCAAAAATTAGGAAATTTCCTAATTTCAATTTCGTCAGAAATCGAGGGTCGATGGGAGGGTCGATGATCCCGTCGACCCTAGGGTCTTATCTCCTTCATGCCCTTGGTCCATTTGACTCGACCATGATGGGTAAACCTGGTTCACAATGGTAAGACTGGGTTAAATTGACATGGGTCTTTCAACTCCCCCCAACTTATAAAAATTTTGTCCTCGAAATTGTACATACCTTCTGAATCAAACAAGTCAGGGTATTGCTTTCTCATAGCATTTTCTTCTTCCCATGTAATCTCTTCCATGTCTCTACTTTTCCATGTGACCTTAACATAGTAGATATCTCTGCTGCGTAGACGTGAACCTTTCGACTAGTTATTTCTGTTGGTATTACTTCAAATGTCAAATCATCAGTCGGTTCCAAAGAAATCCACTCGTCAACACATGTGTTGGGTCTTTGACATACTTCTTCAATAAGGATATGTGGAATACGTCATGCACGCTTGACATAGACGGTGGTAGTGCTAACCGATAAGCTACTTTCCCACGCTTAGCCAGAATCTCATATGGTCCGATATATCTTGGACTTAGTTTTCCTTTTCGTCCGAATCTCTTCAATCCTCGCATAGGCGATACTTTCAAAAATACTTTCTTCGCCTACGGCGAACTCTAGATCTCTTCGTCGAGTATCCGCGTATTGTTTCGCCGGTTCCGAGCTGTTCTTACTCTTTCCTTGATGATGTCGACCACTCGACAAGTCTCTTCAACAAATTCTGGTCCAACGATACTACGTTCTCCAACTTCATTCCAAAACAAGGGAGTTCGACACTTCCTACCATACAAGTGCTTCATAAGGTGACATCCGTATAGTAGCCTCGATAGTTGTTATTGTAGCCTAACTCGATCAATGGTAACTTTCGTCCCATGATCCCTTGAAATCAATCACACATGCTCGTAGCATATCTTCTAAAATCTGAATGGTACGCTCCGACTGTCCATCACCGTGGGTGGAATGCAAGATCTGAACTTCAATGTTGTACCCATAGCCTTTTGCAGTCCTTCCCAAAATTTGGAAGTAAATCGTGGGTCCCTATCGGACACAATGCTTTCCCGAACACCATGTAACCGAACAATATTATCCACGTACAGCTTTGCTAACCTTTCGAGTGTATATTGGGGTCGATCGGTACGAAGTGAGTTGTTTTAGTCGACGGTCTACAATCACCCAAACTGCGCCAACTACTCGAGGAGTCAATGGTAGTCCCGTGAACGAAGTCCATAGTGATGCAGTCCCATTTCCATGCTGGTTCCGGTAATGGTTGTAACAAATCCTGCGGGTCTTTTTCGTTCTGCCTTTACCTTCTGACAATTTAGGCATTGAGACACGAATTTGGCTACATCTGCCTTCATTCCCCTCCACCAATACAGTTTCTTTAGATCATGATACATTTTTGTACTTCTAGGATGTACCGAGTAGATGGTGGTATGGGCTTCTTTCATGAGTCGGTGTCTAATGTCTACACTTTCTGTTTCGGTACACATATTCTTCCTTTGTATTTCAGTACCTTCTCGTCATCCAAGGTGAACTCAGGGTTAGTCCTACCTTTCTCAATATCTCCTTGTACCGTTCTCAGATAAGGATCTGCTTTGATAGCTGTCTTCACTTCGTCCACTATATCCGGTACAATCTTCAATGCCGTGAACATATTTGAAAACCGATGAATGAACCCTTGGTTGGTTGATCCATCCGGTGTATCTATCACATACTGCTCGTTGCCGTGATTAAACACCATTCCATTGGTAGACATTGCTGCAGTCGTGCTGGTTTCTCCTTGAGATTTTATCATTGCTTTCCTACTCAATGCATCCGCTACCACATTCGCTTTTCCCGGATGATACTGGATATCACAATCATAGTCTTTCAATAATTCCAGCCATCTCCTTTGTCTCATATTCAACTCCTTCGGATTAAATAGATAAGTAAGACTCTTATGGTCCGACTTAATTTGAAATTTTCGCCGTATAGATAGTGCCTCCATATCTTGACAAGCATGTACTACGCCGCTAATTCCAAATCATGGGTTGGGTAATTTTTCTCTGTCTCGATGCATACGCAACTACTTGTTCTCCTTGCATAAGCACACATCCTAGTCCCAATCCCGATGCATCAGTATATAAAGTAAATGTCTGTCCCGGAACGGGAATGGTTAAAATTGGAGCGGATATCAATCTGGTCTTCAGTGTTTGAAAGCTCTTTTCACACTTATCCGTCCATACGAACTTTTCTCCTTTCTTGGTCAAACTGGTGAGAGGTACGGCGATCCGAGAATAGTCTTCTACGAATCTCCGATAATATCCAGCTAGACCCAGAAAACTTTTAATTTTTGAGACGCTCTTTGGTGCTTCCCACTTCACAATAGCTTCGATCTTACTGGGGTCCACTTTGATTCCTTCCGCGGATACTACATGGCCTAGAAAGGCGACTTCACTTAGCCAAAACTCACACTTTGAAAATTTGGCGTATAACTTCTCTTTCCTTAAACGCTGTAGGGCTGCGTTTAGGTTCTTGACATGGGTTTCCTTGTCCTTGGAGTATACCAATATGTCATTAATAAATACTATCACCGACGTGTCCAACATATCGTGGAAAACCCGGTTCATAAGTTCCATGAATGTTGCCGGTGCGTTAGTCAGTCCGAAGGACATCACTAGGAACTCATAATGTCCGTATCTTGTCCTGAAAGCTGTCTTCGGAATGTCACCTTCTTTAATCTTCAGTTGATGATAGCCTGATTGAAGATCGATCTTTGAAAATACCCTCGCTCCTTGTAGCTGATCGAACAAGTCATCGATCCTGGGTAGTGGGTATCGATTCTTGATTGTCAGCTTATTCAACTCTCTATAGTCGATACATAACCGAACGCTACCATCTTTCTTCTTTACGAATAACACCGGTGCTCCCCATGGAGATATACTGGGTCTAATATAACCCTTATCCAGCAGTTCTTGTAATTGCACTTAATTCCTTCCGGTTCAGTAGGAGCCATTCTATACGGTGCTTTTGATACCGGTGCGGCTCCAGGTATCAGGTCTATTACAAACTCCGTGGCTCGGTCGGGTGGTAATCCGGGTAGTTCCTCCAGAAATACATCAGGAAAATCTCGCACTACATCAATATCTTCCATTTGTGGCATGTCCTTGGTTAGGTCGACCACTGATACTAGGTATCCGACCGCTCCTTTCTCAAGGCACTTCTTAGCCTTTAATGCTGAGAGTACGAGCTTGCGTCTCCTGGGAAGTTTGGTTCTCGAGAAACTGAATTCTGCTCCTTCTTTGTCCTTGAACGTTAGCTTCTTCTCGGCGCATAACAACTTTGCATAGTGCCGAGCTAACCAGTCCATTCCCAAGATGACGTCAAAGTCTGCCATCTCAAGTTGTATTAAGGTTGCATCCAAGGTCTGCTCTCCGATGAGAACTGGACATGGTCCATAACCTTTCTCTAATTCCACTTCTAATCCCATCGATGACCGTACAAGTAATTTGTAGTCTAATGTTTTGATGGGCAGATTGGTCTTCTTTCCAAACGACACAGATATAAATGAATGAGTAACTCCTGAATCAAAGAGTACTCTAGCGGGTACGCCATTGATAGGTACGATACCTGTGATTCGTTTTTACTTAGTCTACATGCTCAATCAATGTAAATTTAATCTTAAAGTTTCGGTCATACCTGTGACCACATCGGGCGATGCGGCTACATCCTCTGATGTAACAGCATATACCCGTCCTTGATGTAACTGTTTCTTGGGTTTTGGGCACTCTCTTGCCATATGCCCTGGTTGGTTGCAGTTATAACACCTCGAGGCTTCAACATTTGGCTTTGGCTGTGATTGAGCTGCTGCAGTGGACTTTGGTGCAGTTGCAAAATTCCGAGGACGGAAAGGTTTATACGTCCTGTTATTGCTTCCATTATAAGAATTTCCAGCTGGCCTTTTTATGCCTTTGTTTTGAGTGAAATAACTCTCTTTCTGGCTCGATTCAATCACTCGAGCGATCTGGACAGCTTCATTATATATGTTCTTCTCTAATCCTAGAACATGTTTACTTATACTTCCTCTTAGTCCCACGACGAATCTACGGGTTTTTGTATCTTCTTCTTGCATACTCAGTGGTGCGAAGAAAAACAGCTCTTCATAACGCTGCTGGTACGCATCCACCGACATCTGTCCTTGATAAATACTCAGGAACTCCTTCTCCATCGAACTCCAAGCTTCGTGGAAAATATTTCTCAAAGAAAGCTTCTTTATATATAGCCCAAGTCAATAGGGCGTGCTTAGTCAATAGATAGGTCCCCGGTCGACTTCCACCAATGATGTGCGTCGCCTTTGAGCATGAAGGTGGCGCATAACACTTTTTCTTCTTCAGTAATAGTCATCATAAGGAAATTCCTTTTCCATTTCGTCTATCCAAGTGTGCTGGCCACAAAGTGGATCAGACGGCTTTCCGTTGAATTCCCTTGGTTTCATTTTCAAAAATCTCTCCACTAGCCGGGAGTGATCCAGTTGATTTTGATATGCCCCAAACATAGGGGGTGGATACCGATAGTTTCCTTGGGCTGCTCCGGGGCTTGCACGAGAACTGGTGCAGCTTGTTGTGGAGGTGTCTCGAGGGGCTGGGTGGTTACCCACCCGGTGCTGCACTAGCTTGCCCAGTGTGCATGGCTGCAGCCCGAGTGGCTTGAAACATAACTCCCATCGCAACCTGCATTTGTGCTTGTGCATGTTGCATTTGTTGTAGCTGTTGAGCGGATTCATCACCACCGTTGCTAGATCTAGTGGTGGTGGTGGTAAATTTGTAGGGTTCACCGGTTCCGGATTTTTCGGTACCTGGTTATTCTCTTGACTAGTCTCCTCCACGGGTGGTGGTGGTGGGACCGTGTTTCGGGTCCGTCGGGTAACTCTACGGCCGGACATATTTCCTTTCCTGAGATGGCTGGTGCCTGAAAGTCATCAAAATCAGTGAGAAATCATTTATACTTCATGTAGGCACGCTAACCGATATAAAATTTGAATCCTCAATTCATTCTGAAAAAAAAATATTGTCTTTTCTATGTAGGGTCGATAGTAAGGGTCGATGGTATGTCTGACCCTTGGTATCCGACCCTGGGCATGACCTGTTCTTCTCGAGAGCTGAGGGTCGATGCGAGGGTCGATGGGTGTCCGACCCTCAGTCCAACCCTTGAATTTCTGTCAGATTCCCGAGAGTCAAGGGTCGATTGGAGGGTCGATTCGAGGGTCGATGGTGTCAGTCGAATTGTCCGACCCTCGGACTAAAAATCAGATTTTTAAGATCCGATTCTGGGTCATTTCTCACTATTCCCCCTCCATTTCGACTCGTCTCTACTCTCCGAGTTACTACAGTGCTACTTCACTATTGTGGATCATTCTTAGTCCGAGTTTCGACATCCACATCACCTCTACAGGTAAAATTTCCCAACCTTTCCTGTTTTTAGGTTTTTATTTTGAGGTTTTTGCTTATTTAACTCGTATTTTCCTAATTAAACTTTTTCTAACCGTAAAAATTCTATTTTTATTGGGGCTTTTGTCATTGGGGTCTTGAGGAACGAAAGCCCTCAAAAAATTTTCAGTTTCATCGGTTGGTTATCGAGAAACTTAAATTTTTCTCTTTTTGCCCTAATTTATCGAAATTTTTGATTTTTCTTGAATTTTTCAAATTGGACATCGTCAGTTAAAATTTCCTACTGCATGTGGGTTGTAGGATATGTCTAAACCTTCGTAAGTCCTTATGCCCACTTGTATGGCAAGAAATGGGGCTTTATGGTCAACTTACGCCGTTATTAAATCAAATTTCGGATTTTTATCCTGCTAACTCCTGGTTTCTTTTCTCTTTCTTATTTTGCAGATACTAAGGCCCGTACCAAAGTGCCAAGATTGCGTGATCCACTCCGCTTCCGTTCAAATGAAGCCGAGGCACAGTATGCCTACTATACCGGCAAGAAAGTGGAAGGGGGTCGTATGGTGAACCCTGGCTGATCTAGCCTTGTTCAACGTGAGAGAGCATTCGGTGACATGGGGTGGCTCCTCGTCATCACATACGACGTGTGCACATGTCCGGACTTGGTGCGCCGGTTCTATTGTAATCTCCGGTGGTGGGGGATTACAATGATGTCGAGCGTGGTCGGGAGTTGCACATCACTAGCTACGTCAAGGGGGTGCACATTTCTTTTGACTATCGGCAACCGGCCGATCTGTTGGGCATTCCCTTCGATGGTCCTATGGTGTACCGTGCGCCGGAGAGCCACGTTTGTTGAGATGGAGATGAGAGCAGAGATCGATAATCAGTTGCTCCGTCCCGATAGATGGCGGATGAGAGCTTGCTACTTGCGTCCATCTCCACGAGTCTTCGCAAGATTATCCAAAGATAATCTGATTCCGCAGAGTGGGCACTATGAGAGGGTGTCTCAGCTGACCCGGTTCTTGATCTACAACATATGCACTCGACAAGCCGGTCCGCCTTCCTTACATCATCATGCGGGACGATGATCAGTGCCACATTGTCCGGTCATAGGGGTAATCTACACTATGGACGCATGATTACAGTGCTACTGACCCGTTTGGGGGGTGGATCTAGTAGATGAGAAGATCCAGGAGAAGACCTTCTCGTCGCCTCTAGATTGGGAGGCTATCTGCAAGATGGGGCTGCGAGATGCGGAGGTTAGTGATGAGGAGAGGAACGCGATGGTGCGCCCCTCACACTCGGGTCGAGGTGACCGATGTTGCGGCTGCTGCTAGGGCTCGGGGAGATCCGATCGACGATGATGATCGTATGTATATGGATGTCAACGCGATACCCCGCCATCACCCACACCGGCGGATGGAGTTGGTACTTCGCTGCGGCGGCTTTTGCACCCGAGGCTGGTCCTTCTCACGATGCTGGTCCTTCACGCCCATCTTCCGATATGATGGAGATGTTGCGCGAGATCGAGAGACTCAGCGCAGATCGGACCCGAGGATGGAGGATTTGCTAGATGCTCGGTGCATGAGAGTGGAGGAGCTGTTGGCTGCTCAGCACACATCCGACGCGCGGATAGGTGAGCTCATGGAGATCCAGCGTGCGACCGATAGGAGAGTAGTCGATCTCACACGCTAGTCTACTGCACGACCCGGACTCGGATAGCCTGGTTGACTAGAGTCTATGCCGAGGACTACGACAGAGATCGTGAGGCACCGCCTCCTCCTTCGCCTCCAGTTTTCCCGATTGTACTTTACCTTTCTTGTACTACAGAGTAACTGTCCGGGTTGTGGACTGTACTCTGCTTTAGCGATGTATATACGTTGTAGTTCTCTTACTCAGTGTATGTAACTGGTTTTCTCTTTAATAAATGCATTATTCTCTTTTTAATTCAGTTTCAGTCATCACTTGTGCTTACAATGTGTTTGTATTAAAGCTTTTAATTTATCCTATCTCAGTTCACAATTGTTTTGAATGTATGCTAGTTCGGCGGGCAAGGCCTGAGAAGCTCTGATACCAAGTTATCACACCCCAATTCCGCACACTTCAGAATGGTGTGATGAACCGCCAAATAACCAACGGTTCAACCAGGATCTCTTATAGGCTATCCCCGCGTTATCCAAACTTAACACGCATCCACAATCATAATCAGAGTAATACACAATAGCGGAAAATTTATAAATAATATGAACTGAGAACTAAAATGATACCCATAATATCAAATTATTTTGTGTTTAACTAAGACATAAATATTCAAATACCAAATACATGTCTTATAAATCCAATAAAGAAACCTACAAAAATATCTAATCGAATATACACGAGTTGCACTCGCAAGAGGAGTCGTGTGTATCGTCTTCAGCTCCAACTTCCATAGCTGCTACAGTTCCATACGCTGACAGGTTCATATAATCTTCAACAGTATATCCCGCATCACCAACTAAAAATATTTGACGTCGAGGGGTGAGCACACAACACGGCTCAGTGAGTAGCCAAAACAATGCAACATTACATATGCATGCAAAAATCAATTTATATCTTTGGTCTTGGTTTATAGTTTGCAATGTGCAATAGAAAGGTTGGGTGATCAAAGGTTAACGGTTATTGATACCGCCTCTATACACAGGGTGTGGAAGCCCGCCCGAAGGTTAACGGTTATTGTCATCCCCATCCACCCTACCATAACATTATACAACAAAGGTTAACGGTTATTGCTATATAATGCTATACCATCACGTAAGCCCCTGTTAGCGAGGGCTTGCAACTGGGCACGCTGCTAACCAATCCTAATGCCAAACAAGTGTATCCAAGGCCTCACCCCAAGCATTCCTCGGAACATCCATAGAGATAGAGCTAAGGCCCCCGGTAGAGTCGAGACTACAAGGACCGAGACCACCTCCCCGATACTCTACGACATAATAGTTCCGCTAAGGTAATGGCGATACGACGATGCCAATGCACAAGACTTGAGTTAGAGATAGAGCTAAAGTGCTGAGACCCGCCAAAGGTTAACGTTTATTGACGTTCTCATCACACCTCCCCTGATACTCGCTCGCATCAAGCACATCAACCACACACATACAAGCACATGCATATTCCTATCATCATCATCATCATCATCATGTTATAAACAATAAAGTAGATATGCATGAACAAGTAATAGAAATATTGGATGGCATGCTGTATGCACATTACAAACATATTCGCATAGAATCAAACATGGCATAGGACTCAATAAATAGAAAACAGTTTATTATTAACCAATTTAGTTTGGGGTTAAGGTTCCTCACCTTAGCTTGCTAATAGATATTTTCCAAGCTTTCGAATCACTGTTATAACTGTATTATATTGCTAGCAAACCTAACAAAGTCGATAGAATTTAATTTGAATTAATTCAGAATTTAAAAACCATTCTGTCAATTGAGGGTCGATTCTAGGGTCGATGCTAGGGTCGATGGGTCTATCGACCCTCCCTCCATTCTGAACTTCCCGAATGCTGAGGGTCGATGGTCAGAAACACCTAGGGTCGGATGGTCTATTGACCCTCGGTGCGACCCTCGGTGCACTCTGGTCCAATTTCCACTTTTTAATCCATTCTTCGTGTTTGGGGTCCTATGACTTGCTTCCTACATTCACCCAACACTCATTCCATGGTCTAGAACAATGTCTAATTCATCTAGATAGCTTTCTTGCATCCTCCTATGGTTTTCCATGAAAACCTAACCATGGATGGATGGTCTGGGTTTCTCCGAAATCCTACACTCAACCATATCTAACCTAAGGTCTGTAGAAACTCATGGAATTGGTATCCATACCTGAGAAGATTACTTTTCTCTGCAATTTCTTTTCCTTTTTGCTAAGCCTTCTTCCTAGCCTCCTTTCTTCCTCTTTTCCTTCTTCTCTCTTTCTCTCAATTCAATTAGGGTTGTGAAAGGAGTGAATGTGGCTTAGGAACGTCCTTTAAATAGACTAAGAATGTCCTATAATAATCCCATTGAGATTTGGAAAGAATCCCAACCGAAAATTAGGAAATTTCCTAATTTCAGTTTCGTCAGAAATCGAGGGTCGATGGGAGGGTCGATGATCCCATCGACCCTAGGGTCTTAAGCTGTCCGACCCTCCCTCAAAAACTGAGGGTCTGACTTTCTGTATTGGGAGGTCCGACCCTGCTTCACTGGGTGTGCGACCCTCCCTTAGAATTAAGTGTTTTTGGGTCGATTTCGTACCTGGGATCTCGATCTCCTTCATGCCCTTGGTCCATTTGACTCGACCATGATGGGTAAACCTGGTTCACAATGGTAAGACCGGGTTAAATTGACACGGGTCTTACAAACCCTAACGTACCTTTAGCTATAGAACGGTGTAGGATGAACCCTAGAAAGAGTTGAGAGTTCGACTCTAAGGAGAAAGGTCAAGGATTCACTCAAAGGAAGTTTAGAGAATATAGGAGATGCCTCCAAACATAGTCTAAAACTCTCCAAAATGTTGTCTGGAAGGATGTCCGGTGGTATTACTGTCAAACTGAACATGCCTCCAGAGACACTCACAGAATGTTCCAGAGCATGTTCGGATGGATGTTTAAATGGACTATTCTGTTTACTCGGACAATGCCTGGTGGGACTTTTACCCATCCGAACAGTGAATCTGAAGAACATTAATTATTAGAATTTCACCTAATTTAATCCTATTGTTTATTTAGGACTTGTGAGCCAGCAAGGCTAGTCTTTGCAGCTCAGAAAGTTTCTAACATCACTCAACAGGTGATGGACAAAACCCTAAACCAATTAATGAACCTTGCATGTTGTTTGGTGTACTATGTATTTAACATGTCATCCAATATTTGTTATTTGTTGTTCATGCATTATTATTTCAATTGTTATGAGATTGATGTGGAGCTTGTTTTTGTTTAGTCGGTGTGGCGAGTAGAAAGAGGTTGGAGCCTTGGACCATTCTTCATAGTGGCATTGCTTTGTATTGCCATTTACCTTAGGGTACGTGCACTGCTGGGGTAGGGCCATGGATACTCTTGTGATGACATGTTAAGATTGATTAGTGACAGATCCCAGTTTGCAAGCCCTCGCCAATAGGGTGTACATATTGGTATGAGGTAGAGTATCAAGGGGGTATTGGTGGTTTTGATTGTAGCTTGACCGTTATGCTCTAGCTTTATCTCTCTCTAATAGTGAGTGATGTGGGGTAATAGTAGTTTTGGTTGGAGCTCGACCGTTAGGTGTGCTCACAGTTTCGTGTATGGAGGTGTGGTTGTAGCCTATCCTTACCATAGCACATTACAAACTTTACCAAACCTAAAGATTTAATGTTATCTCATGTATATTGCTAATTGCATTGTTTTGTTTCTCACTGAGCTAAGTTGTGAGCTCACCCCACGGCGTCATTTTTTTTTTTTTAGTTGATGATATAGGTTATACTGTGGAAGAATTCGTTGACACACCCTCGTATGGAAGACTAGCTACTCTCGATGTGTAGCTTGTGGAGAGTGTGCATGATTCCTCATGTGAGTGTCATTTTTAATTTTATTTATATATGGATGTATTAAGACATTATTATTTATGTCCTGGTTTTTTGGAATAATTAAATTAATTACTATTTATCATTTTAGACTCTCAATTCATATATAAAGACTTTTGTTGTTATTTAATATATTTGGATTATTGGTTATGCGGGGTTTGAATGTTGGCACAGTTCTTCGTGATCCTAGCTTGAATCGCGGTTTGTTGGTGGCTCAATCACACATCTGGTTTGACCAAAATTGGGGTGTGATAACTTTGTATTAGAACGTGAGGGCTCTACTAATTATAAAAAGTTTATATGCATTTAACCTATGTCAATGGACTAAAATAGGGAAAATTAAAAATCTTAATACAAACCCACATTTATAAACACCAAATGCCTGCCATAGCTAAAGATAAAAATTAAACCGAGCATAATGCAATAATAAAGAAAAGAGACCACTGTATAAATAAAGTAAGTGTTCGAATGTGATTGCGATGTACTGTCTATAAATCGCACGGTTACCTCATGAATATAAATGTCAATGATAAGAGGTAGAAAAAATAAACTAATTAGAGGCTGGTTGGGAAGCTAGTGCAGGGGCATCATCCTCATCAAAGTAGTCTCGCTCATAGGCCTCCCGCAGCCATGCCACTTGATCCTAAGGGACTTTAAGGCTCTGGGTGAGCTCCACTATACGTTAGTCGGTGTGAGACATGCACTCCACGAATCCGGTCTAACATGGATTAATGTGTTGTGACAGGTCTTCCAATCATAATCGGGCTAGAAGAGATGGTCGGATGATAGGTCATGCATTCAAGGTATTAAACTGATGATTTTTACCTTGTATGGTCTGATTAGTTGAGGTTGTTCAGTCTCGTGGGTTGAGCAGCTGGACACATGATCGGAGAAACTCAGAATAGAATCCAAGAATAGGAATGTTTCCTAGTTTGTTTAGAGTACTCTCCTAAATGGGAGAGGACTCATAATAGGACATTTTCCTTCATATATAAGTCTTCTTTTCTAATTCTCTCTCATTCTACAACCCTAGAATTTGAGAGAGAGTTAAGAAGAAAGTAGTGGAGAAGAAGAAGACCCTGAAGTAGAAGAAGGGAAAAGAAGGCTAAGCATCACATCGGATTCCACCCTCGTCATTACGAAACCAATAGTAAGTTCCCTCATCCTTTTAAAAGAGTAGGCTATTAATGGATTGAGGTTATAGATCACCAGTGATCGTGAGTCAATTCTAACTCCATGATCATACGTGGGCTTAACATGATTCATTGATGAGAAACCAACATCAAAAACCATAGTAACTAGGGTTACAATGAGGAACGCAAACCCTAAAACATGTTATCGACTGTAGAACTATGTAAGAGAAACCTTAAAATGAGTCGAAGGATCAACTCTAAAGAAGACACAGACAGAAGAACAATCTAGGGGTTATCTGGTCTGGTTGATCAGTGATACCCAAGATATGACTGGTAATAGCTTTAGACACTCTCAGAAAGTATCTCAGGGTTAACCGATTGATGTTTGATCGGATATTATGCCACACTAGACATGTGACCAGACAATGTCTAGAGTGACTCTTTGCCAGTCCAGACAGTGAATCCGATGGACCGTAAATTGTAAGAATCAAACCTAATTTAATCCTACTATTTGTCTAGGACTAATAATCAAGCAAGGATAGTTTCAACATCTTAGAGAATGTTAAAATCACTTAACAGGTAAGGGACAAGACCCCAAACTTGTAAGACCCACACTCTACTAACCGGGTCTTACCATGTCATGCTAGGTCTCCCTATTATGGTCAGATCGAGTGGACCAAGTGTGTAAAGAAACCACAAGGCTAGGTATGTAAATCGACCCAAAACCAGTTAATTTAGAGTGTGCGGTCGCATACCTAAGATGGTATGCTTGACCACACCTTAGAAAAGTGAGACCACTCAATAATTCAATGTGTGGTTGTATATTTAGGACGTGTAGTTGATGGATTCTGCGACCATACATGCGACCACACGATGATATAACCAACTCTAAATTTTGGAAACTTTCCTAATCTTTGGGACATCTTTTCTAATTGAGGGAGAACCCTATTTGGAGGTTTTTCCTTTATATAAAGAATGTCCCTTAGCCTCTTTCACTCTTTTAGAACCTAAATTGTAACTCTAAACTTAAGAAAGAAAGATAAAGAGGAAGAGAAGGAGAAAGAGATCTAAGGAGGCAAGCTGAGAGGAATGAAGGACTTAGCTTGTTACAGAAGGCCAAGGTAAGGAAGTCATCTCTATAGAAATAGATTACATAGTATAGGTTTCCCATTGTAAGTCTAGATGTGGAATTTATTGGGAATATCCACCATGAGACCCCATAGGTTAAACACAAGGGAGATCCATGGAGATTAAGTTAGGGTGAGTAACTTTGCAAAGAAATTATGAACTTGGGGTCATAGATCAATCATAGGAAGGACCCTAATGATAAACCAAGGAATCGACTCATGAAGGAAGTGGATTAAAGATAATAATCTACCGAACTTCATGTAGTCATAGCTATAGTCGACCACATAGTGATCACATGATCGACCACAAGCTCTCGGGAAGATCCCAGAGAAGGTATGGTCGCATGTGTGGTCACATGATATGAGACCACACATATCGACTACACGCCCTATAGTCACAAATACTGAGACCACAGGTGCAGCCACACCTACAACCACATAATCTCAGGAGGTCTGTTTGACTCCAGATTAGGTTTTCAACTATTGTAACTTTGTGAACTAAAACTCTAATTTAAATACATTAATTGTTTAGGTTCCCAATAGATTCAAGTGACTTCCAAAGCTTTGGAGAAGAACGAGTATCATTACAAGGTGAGGGAACAAGACCTAAACTAATTGGATAATAACAAACTATTTTATTTTATTTATCTAATGCAATGAATGATTCTATGCTTGTATGCTTGTAATGTGAATCCACATGTCATCCAATATTACTGCTATTTCTGCTCATGCATATTTATTTCTATCTATATATAACATGATGATGATGATGCTAAGAATAGGCATGTGATTGTGTATGTGGTTAGTGTGTTGGATGAGAGTGGAGCATCAAGGGGAGGATGTGGCATTCTGGTTCAACCTGATCACCAGACTCAAACTATCTCTACTCAAGTCTTGCCTACTGACATCGTCGTATCGCCATTATCTTAGCAGAACTATTATGTCATAGGGCATCAGGGGAGGTGGTCTCAGACCGTGTAGTCTTTGACTCTGTCGGGGGGACTTAGCTCTATCTCTATGGATGTATTAAAGGATGCTGGGGTGAGGCCTTGGATACATTGGTTGGCATTAAGATTGATTAGTTGCGAACCCAGTTTGAAAGTCCTTGCCAATAGGGACTTATGTATTGGTATGGGTAGGGCATCAGGGAAGTGTTGGTTGTGTGTGATCTGGACACTTTAGCTCTATCTCTATTCCATGGTGAGGTAGATGTGGACGACAATGGTGTTTGATCCATTGGGTGAGCTTACATACCTGTACATAGAGGTGCGGTGGCCGCCAAACCTTTCTATAGCACAGTTGCAAACTTAAAACCAGACCAAAGATATGAAGTGAATGTACGCATATGTTTGTGCATTATTCTGTTTGCTCACTGAGCCGTAATGTGTGCTCACCCTCTCGACATTGAATATTTTTAGTTGTTGATGCAAGTCCTACTGTAGAAGATTATATGAACGCGTCACGTATGGCCACATAGCAGCTATGGACGGGGAACTGATAGAGGAAGGGCATGATTCGTCATGCGAATCCAACCAATGTGCCTTTGATTAGTTTAGTTATTTTGACTATTGGAACAAGTAATTAACTATTTTACCTTATGTCTTGAGTTATTTGAAAGTAATTGGATTTAATTATTTATTATCACTGTTAGATACTCAGTTCATCGTTAATAAAGACTTTCGCTATTTAATTATTTACTCTGATTATTATTATGGAATGTATTTGGTTTAACTGGATGGGCACGGCTTATAAGAGATCCTAGTTTGAGCCATTGGTTTATTGACGGTTCATCACCACTGGTTAGTCTAGAATTGGGGTGCGACAAAACTAATTGGTTAATAATAAACTATCTTAAGTGTCGTTGATTTGCTTATATTGTACATATAATATGTCATCTAATATTTGTTATTATTATTCATGCATATTTATTTATGTTTATGATGTGATTGAGGATAGACATGTGTTTGTGTGTAGTTCGTGTGTTGGGTGGAGAGAGGTTGGAGCCTTGAACCATTCATCACGTTGACATCGTCGTATCGCTTTCTAACTTTGCGTACTTAGTATGAGATCTGGTATCAGGGGGGTGCTGGTGGTGTTGGCCATAGCCTTATCGTCAGGCTCTAGCTTTATCTCTGTTCCGTATTTAAGGGTGCTAGGGTAGAGCCATGGATACACTTTTGATGACATCTAGGATTGGTTAGTGACGTACCTTAGTTTGCAAGCCCTCTCTAATGGGGGTGTACATACTGGTATAGGATAGGGTATCAGGTGGAGCACTAATGGTTTGGTTGTAGCCTAGACCTATTGTTGGGGTTGGCACCTATGTCCAAAGCACCATACTGAATGGATCCAATTGAACTGAAGGAACTAAAGGTTCCACTACAAGAGTTATTAGACAAGGTATTTATCCAACTTAGTATATCGTCTTGGGGAGTGCCTGTATTATTTGTGAAGAAGAAGGACAGTAGTGTTCAGCTATGTATAGATTATCGAGAATTGAATTAACTCACGATCAAGAATCGATACCTATTACCTTGTATCGATGATTTATTTGATAAATTGCAAGGAGCAAAGGTGTTTTTCAAGATCGATCTTCAGTCAGGTTATCATCAGTCTAAGATCAAGGATGGTGACATTCTAAAGATGGCATTTAAAACCAGATACGAACACTATGAGTTTTTGGTCATGTCTTTCGGACTAACCAACGCACCAGCATCTTTTATGGAACTTGTGAATCGAATGTTCCATAACATGTTGGACGCTTTGGTCAGAGTTTTCATAGATGACATACCAATCTATTCCAGGGATGCATGCGAGGAATCTTAGAGCAGCCTTACAACGACTGAGAAAAAAGAAGCTTTATGCGAAATTTAAGAAATGTGAGTTCTGATTGAATAAAGTGCAATTTTTGGGTCACGTAGTATCCTCAGAAGGAATTAAAGTAGATCCTAGTAAGATTAAAGCTATTGTAAAATGGGAAGCACCTAAGAGTGTTGCAGAAATCAGAAGTTTCTTGGGTTTAGCTAGGTATTATCAATGGTTCATGGAAGATTACTCCAGAATCACCATACCTCTCACCAGTTTAACTAAGAAAGGAGAAAAGTTTGTTTAGACCAAAAAGTGTGAAGAGTGTTTCCAAACGCTGAAAGCAAGAGTAATATTGGCTCCCATCTTGACCATTCTGGTATCAGGACAACCATTTATCATGTACACTGATGCTTCTAGATTGGGTTTGGGATGTGTTCTCATGCAAGGAGAGCAAGTAATTGCGTATGCTCAAGACAATTAAACACACCCAAGAAGAATTACCCTACTCATGACTTAGAGTTAATAGCAGTGGTACATGCCATCAAGATATAGAGACATTATTTATATGGAGAAAAGTTTCAAATTAAGTCAGATCATAAAAGTTTTACTTACCTCTTTAACCAGAAGGAGTTAAATATGAGACAAAGAAGATGCCTGGAATTACTAAAAGATTATTATTGTGATATCCAATATCATCCAGGAAAAGGCTAATGTAGTTGCAGATAGACTAAGTCGAAAAACTATAACAAAGCCTGAGAAAAAAGCTAGCACAAATGCTGCCATGTGTGTCACGGTAAGAGTATTTGATTATGGCAATGAGTAATTTGTGGTCGATAAATCGGGCGGTTCAAAAAAACCTAGGGTTGATTCATAAGTTTTCAAATATGTTTGCTACATTGAAGATTGTTCCTGATCTGATGGACGAAGTAAAAATGACAATCCAATCGGACCCTTATCTGAGGACAGTACATGAGGATCTAGGAAAGGGTAAGACCACTCCTAATTTCACTATGGATTCTGAAAGAGTATTAAGGGATAAAAAAAGGGTGTGTGTACTTGAAAGTAGAAATTCAGATATTCGAAATAGACTAATGAGAGAAGCCTATTCCACCTTTTATTTGGTACATCCTAAAAGTATGAAGATGTATCATGATCTAAAGAAGCTATATTGGTGGAGAGGAATGAAAGCAGATGTAGCTCGATATGTGACTCAATGCCTAAATTACCAATAGATAAAGGCAAAACGGCAAAAACCAGTAGGCTTATTACAACCACTACCTGAACCAACTTGGAAATGGGACTACAGTACTATGGATTTCATCATGGGTTTACCATTAATCCCATGGTCTATAGATAAGGTCTGGGTTATAGTAGACCGACTCACGAAGATAGCTCGCTTCATTGCTATACGACCTCAATATACCCTGGAGTGATTAGTCAGGCTATATGTTAATAACATAGTTCGACTACATGGTGTACCTGAAAGTATAGTATCTAATAAAGACCTTCGCTTTATTTTGAAGTTTTGGGGGGGATTACAGAAGGCTATGGGTACAATGTTGAAGTTCAGTACCACATTTCACCCCCAAACTGATGGATAATCGAAGTGCACCATTCAGATTTTAGAAGACATGGTCCAAGCTTGTGTAATTGAGTTCAAGGGATCGTAGGATGAGAAGTTGCCATTAATAGAGTTCGTTTATTACAATAGCTATCAATTTACTATACAGATGTCACCCTATGAAGCATTGTATGGTAAAAAGTATCAAACTCCTTTATTTTGGAACGAAGTTAGAGAGCCAAGAATTGTCAGCCCAGAGTTTCTCAAAGAAATTTACTGAGTAGTCGACATAATCAAGGAAAGAGTTAGGACAGCTCAGAATCGTCAGAAATAGTATGCCTATAATAGACATCGAGACTGTCACACCCCAATTCTGATCCAACTAGAATGGTGTGAGTGAACCGTCATTGAACCAACGGTTCACACCAGGATCTCGAATAGGTCGTGTCCACTCATACAAACCATCACACATAACCACAATCAAAATATAAATAATACAGCGGAAGTCTTTAAATGAATGAACTGAGAATCTATTGATAAATTAAATATAATATCCTATTATTCAAATCCAAACATTTAAATATAATATCCTTACATCCACTTAATCCAACTGAAAATAACTGGAACAATTAAATAAAAATCCAATCACAGGTACACGCAGAAAGGGCACCCGCATGAAGCGTCATGCTCGTCCTCTCCTGCCTACACACCCAGAGCAGCAACATCACTATACGCCGAAGCGTTCGTGTAGTCATCCACCATGTAACCTGCATCAACATCTAAAAACAATGTATATACAAGGGGTGAGCTCACAACATAGCTCAGTAAGACAATCAGACAGTTTCACAATATTATGCATGTATAACAATCATTTTATGTTGTGGTCTGGTT
This sequence comes from Protea cynaroides, assembly GCA_028583415.1. Taxonomy (NCBI): domain Eukaryota; kingdom Viridiplantae; phylum Streptophyta; class Magnoliopsida; order Proteales; family Proteaceae; genus Protea; species Protea cynaroides. The sequence continues at coordinate 44,754,956 of CM053271.1, forward strand.
TAAGTTTGCAATGTGCTACAGAAAGGTTTGGTGGCCCCCACACCTCTATACACGATTGTGTGGCACAGCATGGATCACACCCCCATCTGCCCACATGCACCCATCATGGAATAGAGATAGAGCTAAGATATCCCCGTACCTCCCCTGATGCTCTACCCATACCAGTACCTAAGCCCCTACTGGCCAGGGCTCGCAAACTGGGCTCGCAACTAATCAATCCTATATGTCATCAATGTATGCTCTATCCCAACACAGCCGTCTACGGCATAGAGATAGAGCTAAGGTATCCCCGTACCTCCCCTGATACCCTATCCGCAACTAACCCACTAGGATAAAACAATACGCAGGTAGACCCTATCCCAACAAAACTCCCAACAGCATAGAGATAGAGCTAAAGCATCATGGACAAGCCAGTGCCAACCTCGGAGACCACAGCGCCACATAACCATGGCCAGGCCAACATCAACATCGGAGACCACCGTACCACGATCTTCCCCTAATGCCCCACCCGTACCAAGCATGTTAAGATAGAATACTACAAAAAGTACCAGTGTGAGGAATGATCCCAGGCCCTTGCCCCACTCCACAAACCAACAAAAACAATCACATTCTATCATGCATGAACAATAATAATAACTAAAAGTAAAGGATGGCATGTGAATATGCACAAACAACACAACATATATATTCAGGTTATTAACAACTATTTACTGTCCATTAATTATTAGGTTTAGATCAGATTCCCTTACCTGACGCTCGTTTGATAGCTTGCTCCACGTCGCAAGATCCAAACGAAATGTCACAAAGTCCTACAATATTATTAGGGTTTCATTAGAGTAGTTCTCTTAGGGTTTCATGTTGGTCTGAAACCAATAAGGTTACAAAATACCCTCACAGAGCTGACCGGTGGTATGTACCGGTCGCAGCTCTGTGGGGAACACTGGCAACCGGTATGGTCAGCTGGTCCCCATAGACCAGCCTCCCGATAGGTACCGATGGCAACATACCGGTCGCACAGGATGCAATCGGTATAGTCGACCAGTATGTCTCCAAATGACCATACTTTGAGTTTTTCGACTACCGTCGATCCTTCTCCATGGACTTTCAGGGTTTCTCCTATCCATTCTAAGTCTAAGCTTTGCGTTAGAGTACTCTCCAACTCATTCAAGTCTAGTTTCGATGAATATCATCTCGAAACTCGAATCTAGGGTTTAACGACAATTTAGGGTTTTAAGGTCCAGTTAGGTTTTAGATCAATACCTACTTTACATGGTATTGATCCACCCACACAACTATCCTAGAGTCATAGGGTAAGAAGATTGATTAGAACACTTACCGTTGACTGGCGTAACAGGAGCGTCGTCGAACGGTAATGGCGGCACCTCCTTCTTCTTCCTAGCTCCTTCTCCTTTCCAATCTCTTTCTCTTCTCTAGGGTTTGTGAGAGACAATGGAAAGGATTTGAGGAGGCTTAAGGGTGTATATATAGGCTAGAATTAGGGTTTAGTAAACCTATTAGGATTAGGAAAGCTTAGGATTTGAAATCAGGAAAGTGGGACCCACAGAAGTCAATTTCTGGATCTCCGCACTCAGCTGCACAGAGCTGACTGGTCGACCGGTATGTAGACCGGTACCATCGACCGGTCAACATAAAATCATGTTGATTTGACCGTCTTTGGTCCGATTTCGTACCTATTTGTCATCCGCTCTTTCCGTCTGGCCCGGTGATGATCGAAAGACCTGTTACGACATAAAACAAATGTTTAGACCGGGTTTACGGAATGCGGGTCTTACAACTCCCCCACCCTTAAAAGAAATTTTGTCCCGAAATTTGCATGTAGGTTTCACAACTCCCCCACGCTTAAAAGAAATTTTGGCCTTGAAATTTAAACGTACCTTGATCGTCGAAAAGGTTAGGATACTCCTTCCTCATCGCGCTCTCCTCTTCCCAAGTAATTTGTTCGACATCTTGGCTTTTTCAATGCACTTTCACATAATGAATCTCCTTGGTTCGAAGTTGCTGTACCTTTTGGCTTGAGAGCATCACAGGCACCACTTCGAATGTTAAGTCTTCAGTCAAATCTGAGGGGTCTGCTGTCAAGATGTGCGATGGATCCCTGACATACTTCTTTAATAACGATACATGGAATACATCATGAACGCTTGACATAGATGGTGGTAGAGCCAATTGATATGCTACATTACCACGTCTAGCCAATATCTCGTATGGTCCCACATACCTGGGGCATAGCTTCCCCTTCTTACCAAACTGTTTCAAACCTCGCACCGGTGATATCTTCAAGAATACTTTGTCACCCACTGCAAACTCCAGATCTCGACGTCGATTATCTGCATAGTGCTTCTGTCGAACTTGAGCTGCCTTTACTCTCTCCTTGATTTGATCAATCACTCGATAAGTTTCTTCGACAAACTCCGATCCTATAATTCTTTTTTCTCCCACCTCGTTCCATAACAGGGGTGTTCGACACTTTTTCCCATAGAGTGCTTCATATGGGGCCATCTGAATTGTAGCCTGATAGCTGTTGTTATAAGAAAACTCGATAAGTGATAGTTTCTCATCCCAAGCTCCCTTGAAGTCTAATGCACAAGCTTGGAGCATATCTTCTAAAATTTGAATAGTCCTTTCTGACTACCCGTCTGTCTGAGGGTGGAAAGCTGTACTAAACTTTAACTTTGTTCCCATAGCTTTTTGTAATCCTTCCCAAAACTTTGATGTGAAATGAGGGTCTCTGTCAGATACTATACTCTCTGGGACGCCATGGAGTCTGACTATATTATCTACATATAGCTTGGCCAGCTTCTCCATGGTATACTGAGGTCTGACCGCAATAAATCGAGCTGTCTTGGTGAGTCGATCGACTATTACCCAAACCGCATCCACTGACCTTGGTGTCAAAGGTAGACCAGTGACGAAATCCATAGTAAGACAATCCCACTTCCATGCAGGTTCCGATAATGGCTGTAGTAAACTTGCGGGTCTCTGCCTTTCTGCTTTAACTTGTTGACAATTCAGACATTGGAACACGAAACAAGCTATATCTACTTTCATACCCCTCCACCAATATAGTCTTCTTAAATCATGGTACATTTTGGTACTTCCTGGATGTACCGAATATGGAGTGTAATGAGCTTCAGTCATAACTCGATCTCTGATATTGCAGTCTTCACTCTCAGGTATACATAACCGTCCACGATACCTGAGTACCTTGTCTGAATCCAAGGTAAAGTCAAGATTGCTCGTACCCTTCTCTAGGTCTCCTTGCACTGTCTTGAGATGCGGATCCTGTAGGATTGCTACCTTGACTTTATCAACAAGATCCGGTGAGATCTTCAAAGCTGTGAACATCATGGTGAACTTATGAATTAAGCCTTTCTCAACTGGATCTTCTGCAGTCTCGATTATATGTTCTTCATCATTTTCCATTGAACTTGAGACTGTAGCACACAATGCAGCATTTGTACTTGGCCCGGCCTCAGGTTTTGATGCCCAATTTCTGCTTAATGCGTCAACCACAGCATTTGCTTTGCCATGGTACTGGATGTCACAATCATAATCTCTTAACAATTCCAGCCATCTTCTTTGTCTCATATTCAAATCCCTCTGAGTGAAAAGATAAGTTAAGCTCTTGTGATCTGACTTAATCTGAAACTTCTCACCATACAAGTAGTGTCTCCAAGTCTTGATTGCATGTATAACCACTGCTAACTCCAAATCATGCGTAGGATAGTTCTTCTCATGCTCTTTTAACTGTCTTGATGTGTAAGCAATCACATGTTCTCCTTGCATCAATACACACCCAATACCCAACCCTGAAGCATCCGTATATAAGGTAAACGGTACGCTTGGTTCTGGGATGGTCAAGATAGGTGCAGAGACTAGTCTTGACTTCAAAGTCTGAAAACACTTCTCGCATTCATCTATCCATATGAATTTCTCTCCCTTCTTGGTTAATCTGGTGAGTGGAACAGCGATCCTGGAGTAATCTTCCACGAATCTTCTATAATAACCAGCTAACCCAAGGAAACTACGAATCTCCGCAACAGATTTTGGTGCTTCCCATCCTACTATAGCAGCTATCTTACTTGGATCAACCTTGATACCGTCTCCCGATACAACATGGCCCAAGAAAGCCACTTCCTTCAGCCAAAACTCGCATTTCTTGAACTTAGCATAAAGCTTCTCCTGTCTCAGCCGTTGTAGGGCTACCCTCAAATGTGTTGTATCAGTCTCCATGTCATTTGAGTAGACCAATATGTCATCGATGAATACGATGACCGAAGTGTCCAACATATCATGAAACACTCAGTTCATTAGTTCCATGAATGACGCTGGGGCATTGGTCAACCCGAACGACATAACTAGAAACTCGTAATGCCCATATCTTGTCCTGAAAGCAGTCTTCAGAATATCTTCGGCCTTGATCTTCAGTTGGTGATACCCTGATCGGAGATCAATCTTCGAGAAGACCTTTGCACCCTGCAATTGATCAAACAGATCATCGATTCTAGGCAAAGGATATCGATTCTTGATCGTCAACTTGTTCAGTTCACGGTAGTCAATGCATAGTCTTACACTTCCGTCCTTCTTCCTGACAAATAGTACAGGTGCTCCCCAAGGTAATATGCTGGGTCGTATGAAACCCTTATCCAACAATTCTTGTAACTGGATCTTCAACTCCTTTAACTCGGTAGGGGCCATCCTTTATGGTGCTTTAGACATCGGTGCCGAACCTGGCATAAGGTCTATCACGAACTCTGTAGCCCTGTCCGATGGTAGACCTGGAAGATCCTCTGGAAATACATTTGGGAACTCTCGAACTACATCTATATCCTCCATCTTTTGTGACTCCGCCGTGATGTCGACTACCGATACTAGATACCCCACTCCCCCTTTCTCTAAGCATCTCTTAGCTTTTAGGGCGGAGAGAATCAACTTCCTCTTCCTAGGTAACTTGGTCCAGTGAAGCTATACTCCTTTCCCTTTTTGTCTGTAAGCACAAGCTTCCTTTCACCACATAATAGAAGAGCTGAATGATGGCCTAGCCAATCCATTCCCAAGATGACATCAAAGTCTGCCATCTCGAGTAGTACCAAACTTGCTTCTAAGTCTCGGCCCTCAATACAAACTGTACATGGTCCATAATATTTAGTCAAAGCCACTTCGACTCCTAGCGGAGAGTGAACTATCAAGCTTGGGTTCAAGTGCTTGATTGGTAACTCCATTTGCTTTCCAAAGGAAATAGAAACAAAGGAGTGCGTGGCCCCAGAGTCAAAGAGTACTCTGGCAGGTATACCAGCTACATTTACAATTCCTGAAATTCTATTATCCCTTAGTTTTAAATGCGCATACACACAATGAAAATAGTAAGCCAAATAGTAAGGGATAGAGTCATACCAGTGACCACATCGGGTGATGCGGCTGCTCTTCGGTAGTGACCGCATATACTTTTCCTTGCTAGGGAGGTTGTTTCCTAGGTAGAGTGCAGGTCTTTGCAATATGACCCACTTGCTGACAATTGAAACATTTAATGTTCGGGTTACGTCCAGCGAACTATGGCACAGGTGGTGCCGTATTGTTCCTTGCAGGCACTGTAGCGGTCTGAGCCCTGTATGGGTGGAAAGGCCTATTGTTACCGCCACCCAAACTCTCAATAGCGGGTCTCTTCACTCCCCTGTTCTATGCAAAGAAGTTGTCCCTCTAACTGGATTCTATCACTCTTGCAACCTATACAGCCTCATTATAAATTTTCTTCTCCAGCCCCAATATGTGCTCTCTGATGCCTCCACGCAGTCCCATGGTGAACGTACGCGTCTTGGTCTCTTCCTCCTGCATACTTGCCGGTGCAAAGAAGAATAACTCCTCGTACCTCTGCTGGTAAGCATCCACAGTCGACTGAGACTGTTGTAGATTAAGGAACTCCCTCTCCATCTGATCCCGAAAACTCTTCGAAAAATATTTATCGAAGAAGGCAACCTTGAATGCTTCCCAATCCACCTGTGTATGCTTTGCCTCCAGATATGGCGGTGTAGAATTCCACCAAGCATTCGCATCTTCCTTCAGCATATGTGTGGCAAACAGGACCTTTTCATCCTCTGTACAAGTCATCAGTCGGAAATTTTTCTCCATTTTTGTAACCCACTGTGCTGGCCACAATGGTTTCCCGGCCTTACCTGTGAATGAAGAAGGCTTCAACTTTAGGAATCTGTCCACCGCCAGACACAGATCGTGCTGTCCCTGTGTATTCATTCCATACCATGGTGGTGGATACGGATATGCTCCCTGATAAGCAAAAGATGACGGAAACTGGTGCAGTGGTGGTACATTCTGAGGTTGGCCCATCGGCCCTGGACTACCATGTATTGGCTGTGTAGTGTTATTTCCTCCAGACTCAGGCGTGCCTTCAGTGGGCACAGGACCCGGTGGCCTGAACATCTTCAACATCTCACTCAGGAATGCTTTCTGCTGAGCTTGCATTTGATAGACCAGGTTTGTAACAATGGTCTCAGAATTCCGGTGAGGTGGGCCAGGCAGATTTGTCAGTACCCTTGGCACCTGTTCTTCCTCGGCTACCAAGCTTGGCTCTCTAACATAGCCTGGTTCTACTTGTTCTTCTTCACCGTGGTGCACCCTAGCCTGGTGATGCTTTCGGCCCCTACGATCGTTTCTGCTTACCATCTCAGACTGTTCTGTTTGGATCTGAGAAGAAGACATAACACATGAGAACAATAGTAGTGGTGTTAGTCTTGAACAATATAAGGCGAAACAGTCATAAAGTAAAAAATTTCAATTTACAAAAATTTTTTAAAATTTTTATAAAAATTTTCTGGCTGTTCTGGTGCTGACCGGTCGCAACATACCGGTCGACACTCTGTACAAAATGGTGTGACCGGTATAGTCGACCGGTCAAAATTTTCCATCTGACCGAGAGGTACCGGTCGCAGCCAGTCTGGGGTACCGGTCGACACTCTGTAGGAAAGTTGCGACCGGTATAGTCGACAGGTCAGAATTTAAATTATGACTGAGACATAGCAGTTGCAGTCCTGGAGGGGTACCGGTCGACCGGTATGGGCAAAACCGTCAACCGGTATGCCCAGAAAGGGCTTTAAATCGCGAAAAAAGTAAGATTTTTCTCACTTTTTCTTTCTTCCTTCTCTCTGGTGGTGATTCCTCTCCGGCTCCTGAGTTGCTACAGTCCAGCCAGTGACCTTAGAAGCCATTTTCTTCCACTCCAGACTTGGCACATCGTCTCTAGGTAAGTTTCTTCTCTCCGTCTCATGTTTTTATAAATTTCTCATATCGTCTATACCTAGAAATTTCGATTTTTATTTGATTGAGAGATTTTAACCGTAGGAACTCTTTTCCTTCAGCTTAGAAAGGGTTTAGGGACCCCTAAGAGCAAAAGCCCTCAACTAATTTGAGGTTCCATCGAACGGTTTTTGGAAAAATCAAATTTTTACAATTTTTGACCTAGGTTTTCTAAAATTTCAAAATTTCTTGGTTTTTTCTTAATTTCTTGAAATTGCTTATTGTATTTTCCTAAGTTTGATTTGTTGAAGAGTGCGGGGGTTACGTAAGTCCTCCTCCCCAAGTTTTTGGGTGAGTTTGAGGCTTTTTTTTTCAAATTACTGTCGTTATGCTGTCGAAATTTCGACAAAATCTAACATTTTTCTTCTTATTTTCTTTTTGTTTTGCAGTTTACATGGCTCCACGACGTGCTCTTGGCAAACGTCCTCATGGCTCGAGCGTGCGCACTCCTCAGCCACCAGTTCCACAACTCGACGAGCATTGGTTCCATTCGTTGGAGGCACAAGCCCGGTTCCCATGGTTTGATAGCAAGAACATTGAATCCGGACGGCGAGTTAACCTGGATCAGTTGGACAGGTTCGATGTACGAGCAGCTTTTGACGCGCTTGGTTGGGTGCCTGTAATCTCCTATACAGATCCCACTCGCCCCAATCTGGTTAAGCATTTTTATGCTAACCTGGAGCTGCATGGGAACATTGACGATCCCAACCAGAGTAGAGATTTGCGCATCACCAGCTACGTCAAGGCGTCCATATTTCCTTCAACACTCATCAATTGGCTGACCTACTGGGGGTACCCAATGATGGAGACTTAGTATACTGCCCTCCAAAGGTGAAGGGCTATCTGAGCGAGGACCTACGCCGAGAGTTAGCAAAGCAAATTCTAAATCCTAGGGCTCCTATGAAGGCGGCTAATCTGAAGCCCCTAGCTCGAGTCTATAGCCGCATCATCCAGCACAACATTGTGCCCCAAAGCGGTCACTATAGTGAGTTATCTCAGCTCACTCAGTACATCACCTACTGCGTCTACACCGGGGAGCGGGTCTCTCTCCCTTACCTCATCATCCGGACCATGCATCAAGCGACCCTGGCCGATCAGGCCAGTAACCTTCCATACGGTCGTCTCATCACATTTATTTTGCGTCGCCTAGGTGTGAGCATGAGAGGCGAGGTGACTGTTGAGGACACCATGACATCTGACATCGACTGGGATGCCATTCTGAGGATGCAGATGGACAATCTGCCCATTAGCGATGACGAGTTGGAGGCTCGCCCTCGCCCACTCAGGAGGGTAGCAGCCGTAGCAGCAGCCAATGCGGCCTATGCAGCAGAGGCCGAGCGTGATGATGACGAGGATAGGGCAGAGGATGTACCTGTGCCAACTCCACAGTCTACACCTACAGCACCACCATCTACATCTACAGCTGGACCATCTCATCCCCCTCCAGACCCGATGTTGAGCATGTTTACTGAGATCAGGGACACCCAGAGGATCATCCTCGAGTCTTAGCGAGAGATGGGTCAAGAGTTGGGACGTCTGGCTCGTAGCCTACGGGTGACACAGGACCAGGTACATTGGCTTAGGGTCACTTACGAGCGAGATTATGACATAGTGGACCCTATTCCTCCTAGGCCCCCTACCCCATGATTGTCCCTTTTATTTTTCTCTCCTATGACTATTTATATAACAGGGTAACTGTCCGGTTTGTGGACTGTACCCTGTAGCACTATTTTATCTGATACTTCCTTTTTCCTGTTTAAATGAAAGCTTTTCATGGTTCACCTAACTACTGTACGTGCAAATGTTAAGTTCCACATTTAATATAGTACATTATTTTCTTTCTTAGTCCATCTCAGGTATCAAACAATGCTTAGGGTGTGTTTATATTAAGATTTTTAAATTTTTCCTAACTCAGTTCATCGACTTAGTTAAGTGCAATATGGTCTGTGGACAGAGCCCGAGTGCTCTGATACCAAGTTGTCACACCGTAATTCTGATCCAACCAAAATGGTTTGAGTGAACCATCATTGAACCAACGGTTCACACCAAGATCTCGAATAGGCCGTGTCCACTCATACAAACCATCACACATAACCACAATCAAAATATAAATAATACAGCAAAAGTCTTTAAATAAATGAACTGAGAATCTATTGATAAATTAAATAGAATATCCTATTATTCAAATCCAAACATTTAAATATAATATCCTTACATCCACTTAATCCAACTAAAAATAACTGGAACAATTAAATAAAAATCCAATCACAGGTACACGCAAAAAGGGCACTCGCATGAAGCGTCATGCTCATCCTCTCCTGGCTGCACACCCAGAGCAGCAACATCACTATACGCCGGAGCGTTCATGTAGTCATCCACCATGTAACCTACATCAACATCTAAAAACAATGTATATACAAGGGGTGAGCTCACAACTTAGCTCAGTAAGACAATCAGACAGTTTCACAATATTATGCATGTATAACAATCATTTTATGTTGTGGTCTGGTTTAAGTTTGCAATGTGCTATAGAAAGGTTTGGTGGCCCCGCACCTCTATACACGAGTGTGTAGCACAGCATGGATCACACCCCCATCTGCCCACATGCACCCATCATGGAATAGAGATAGAGCTAAGATATCCCCGTACCTCCCCTGATGCTCTACCCATATCAGTACCTAAGCCCCTACTGGCAAGGGCTCGCAAACTGGGCTCACAACTAACCAATCCTACATGTCATCAATGTATGCTCTATCCCAGCACAGCCATCAACGGCATAGAGATAGAGCTAAGGTATCCCCGTACCTCCCCTGATACCCTATCCGCAACTAACCCACTAGGATAGAACAATACGCAGGTAGACCCTACCCCAACATAACTCCCTACAGCATAGAGATAGAGCTAAAGCATCGTGGACAAGCCAGCATAGACCTCGGAGACCACAGTGCCACATAACCATGGCCAGGCCAGCATCAAAATCGGAGACCACCGTACCCCGATCTTCCCCTGATGCCCCACCCGTACCAAGCATGTTAAGATAGAATACTACAAAAAGTGTCAGTGTGAGGAATGATCCTAGGCCCTTGCCCCACTCCACACACCAATGAAAACAATCACATGCCTAACAATCACATCCTATCATGCATGAACAATAATAATAACTGAAAGTCAAGGATGGCATGTGAATATGCACAAACAATACATCATATATATTCAGGTTATTAACAACTATTTACTGTCCATTAATTATTAGGTTTAGATCAGATTCCCTTACCTGACGCTCGTTTGATAGCTTGCTCCACGTCGCAAGATCCAAATGGAATGTCACAAATTCCTACAATATTATTAGGGTTTCATTAGAGTAGTTCTCTTAGGGTTTCATGTTGGTCTGAAACCAACATGGTTACAAAATACCCTCACAGAGTTGACCGATGGCATGTACCGGTCGCAGCTCTGTGGGGAAGACTGGCGACCGGTATGATCAGTCGGTCTCTACAGACCAGCTTCCCGGAAGGTACCGGTGGCAACATACCGATCGCACAGGATGCAACCGGTATAGTCGACCGGTATGTCTCCAGAAGACCATACTTTGAGTTTTTTGACTGCCGTCGATCCTTCTCCATGGATTTTCAGGGTTTCTCCTATCCATTCTAAGTCTAATCTTTGAGTTAGAGTACTCTCCAAGTCATTCAAGTCTAGTTTTGATGAATATCATCTCGAAACTCGAATCTAGGGTTTGACGGCAATTTAGGGTTTTAAGGTCCAATTAGGTTTTAGATCAATACCTACTTTACATGGTATTGATCCACCCACACAACTATCCTAGAGTCATAGGGTAAGAAGAGTGGTTAGAACACTTACCGTTGACTGGCGTAACGGGAGCGTCGTCGAACAGTAATGGCGGCACCTCCTTCTTCTTCCTAGCTCCTTCTCCTTTCCAATCTCTTTCACTTCTCTAGGGTTTGTGAGAGACAATGGAAAGGATTTGAGGAAGTTTAAGGGTGTTTATATAGGCTAGAATTAGGGTTTAGTAACCCTATTAGGATTAGGAAAGTCTTAGGATTTGAAATCAGGAAAGTGGGACCCACAAAAATCAACTTCTGGATCTCCGCACTCAGCTGCGCAGAGCTGACTGATCAACCGGTATGTAGACCGGTACCATCGACCGGTCAACATAAAATCATGTTGATTTGACCGTCTTTGGTCCGATTTCATACCTGTTTGTCATCCGCTCTTCCCGTCTGGCCCGGTGATGATCGAAAGACCTGTTACGACATAAAACCAACGTTTAGACTGGGTTTACGGAGTGCGGGTCTTACAGAGACCCTGAATTCGTCATAGGTGACAAGGTATTCCTGAAAATATCTCCTATGCTTCGGTCAGAGAGGAAAGCTATGTCCCAGATACATTGAACCTTATAAGATTTTAGCTAGATGTGGGAAGGTGGCGTATCAGTTAACACTACCACCATCTACGTCAGGTGTGAATTATGTATTTTATGTCTCATTGCTGAAGAAATATGTCAAAGATCCAACACACGTTATAATGGTAAATCCACCAGATTTGACTGAAAATTTGACGTTCGAAGTAGTACCTTTTGAAGTCATCAGTCAAAAGTTTCAACGTCTTTGCAACTGTGACATCTATTATGTTAAGGTTACCTGGAGAAGCTAGGATGTATAAGAAATCACATGGGAAGAAGAGAATGCTATGCGAAAGTAATATCTTCACATATTTGACTCAAAAGGTATGTACAAATTTCAAGGACGAAATTTATTTAAAGAGGAGGGAGTTGTAAGACCCGTACTCTACTAACCCGTCTAACGGTGTCGTACTAGGTCTTCCCATCATAGTCGGATCGAGTGGACCAACCATGTAAAGAAACCACAAGACTAATAAGAGAATCAACCCAAAAACAATTAAATTTGAGTGTATGGTCGACTATCTAAGCTGGTGTGGTCGACCATACAATGAAAGAAGTATGACCAGTCAAAATAGGACGTGTGGTCAACCCTTGTGAGGGGTTTAATCGATGGATTATGCAACCATACCATCGATCGCACATTACCAGATCAGACTCCATAATTTGGAAACTTTCCAAATCAAGGGAGATTTCTTTCCTAATTATTGGAGGGCTCTATATGGAGATTTTCTCTCTATCTAGAGGATGTCCCTCTATCCTCTCTCACTCTTTTGGATCAATCTCAAACCCAAAACCTAAGAGAGAAAGAGAGAGGAAGAGAAGGAGAAGGAGATTTAGAGAAGAAGGCTGAGAGAAAGGCTTTGCAGAGGAGGTATCTTGTAAGACCCGCACGCCACGAACCTGGTCTAACCTTACATTCTCGTGTCATGACCGATCTTTCCATCATAATCGGTTCAAGTGAACCAATTGTATGAAGAAACCACAAGATAAGGTAAGTAACGAGTCAAATTTAGTTGGTGTGGTTGACCATTTAGGATCGTGTGCAAGCAACCAGTCAAAAACTAAAAACCAAAAAATTTTGGTTTTGTGGTAGCAAGTGTGGTCGATACGTGTGGTCAATACATGTGATCGATACATGAGACCACACATGAAACCACACAACGTGTGGTCCCAAGTTTTGAGGTGTGTGGTGGACGGGTTCTACGACCAGACCCTGCAACCGCACGATGCTGAACTGACTCCGTGTTTAGGAACCTTTCCTAATTTGAGGGGGGTTCTTTCCTAATCTAAGTGGGACTTTATATGGATGTTTTCCCTCTATATAAGGGACGTTCCTTAGCCTCTCTTACTCTTTTAGAACACAAATTGAAACCCTAAATCTAAGAGAGAAAGAGAAAGGAAGAGAAAGGGAAGAAAGAGATTTGGAGAAGAAGCTTAGAGAAGAAGATTTTGAAGAGAAAAGTTGTATTCCCTTATAGCAAGCTTAAGGTATGGACTTGACTCTGTAGGCTAGATTAGATAGGATAGGTGTCTTTTATCAAGTTGTTGTGTTGAATCTAATGCAACAATTTCGATTATGGAATTTCTAATGAAAACCATGAGAAAAGAGATTAGGGATAATGGTTAATGAGAAACTGTAAATAATGGTCATAGAATAATCGTAGGATGAACCCAAGTGATGAGCCGAGGAATCGACTCAGGAAGAATTCAGAATAAAGATGGAAAAAGTAACCAAATATCATGTGGTCGTAGCCTGTGGTCAACCACAAGGTGACCAGAGGGTCGACCACAGCTATTCGGGAAGTTCCCATGAATGGTGTGGTCTCATGGTGTGGTCGCATAAAATGTGACCACAGGGTCCGACCACACAGTGTGTGGTCGCATATATTGCAACCACAGGATCGACCACACATGCGACCACACGATAACGGCAAGCATATTTTGAGACCAAACAAGGTTTTTGACTATTGTAACTTGGTAAACTTGAACCCTAACTTAAATACATTAATTGTTTAGGTTCCTAATAGATTCAAAGTGACTTCCAAAGCTTGGGAGAGGAACAAACATCGATCAAAGGTGAGGGAACAAGACCTAAATTAATTGGCTAATAATAAACTATTTTTATTTATTGAGTCCAATACCATGAATGATACTATGCTTGTATGCTTGTAATGTGCATATCACATTTCATCAATTATTCCTGTTACTACTGCTCATGCATATTTAATTTCGTTTATTTATAACATGATGATGATGATGATGCTAGGAATAGGCATGTGAATGTATGTGTGTGGTTAGTGTACTTGATGCGAGTGGGGCATCAGGGAGAGGAGATGACACTGTGGTTCATCCTGGTCACCAGAATCTAGCTCTATCTCTACTCAAGTCTTGTCCACTAACATCGTCGTATCGCCATTACCTTAGCAGTACTATTACGTCGTAGGCATCAGGGGAGGTGGTCTCGGACCGTGTAGTCTCTGACTCTGCCGGGGGGGCCTTAGCTCTATCTCTATGGACATATTGAGGGATGCTGGGGTGAGGCCTTGGATACACTATTTGGCACTAGGATTGGTTAGTTGCGAGCCCAGTTTGCGAGCCCTCGCCAATAGGGGCTTATGTGTTGGTGTGGGTAGGGCATCAGGGGAAGTGTTATGCGGTGTTTGATCCGGGCACTTTAGCTTTATCTCTATTCCATGATGGGTGCATGTGGGACGACAATGGTGTCTGATCCATTAGACGGCTTCACACACTCGTGTATAGAGGTGCAGTGGTCACCAATCCTTTCTATTGTACATTGTAAACTTATAAACCAGACCAAAGATATGAATTGAATGCATGCATATGTTTGTTTCATTGTTTTGTTTACTCACTGAGCTCAAGTTGGAGAGCTGACCCTCGCGTGCGTAATTCTTTTTAGTTTTTGATGTTGCAGGTATTACGGTTGAAGATTAGGTCGACATGCCCATATATGAACAGGTGGTGGTTATGGATGAGCAAGCTGTGGAGGACTGTTATGATTCGTTAAGCTAGCATTTCAACTATGGATGTGCTTAGTGTTTAACTTTCGTATTTGGATATTTGTAATATGTATTAAATTATGTTTTGGTTACTTGGAGATAATTAAAATATTAATTATTTATCATGATTAAACCTCAGTTCATTATTATTAAGACTTCCGCTTTTTACTTTATTATCTCTGATTAATGTGGAATGTGTTTTGGTTTAACATGGTTGGCATAGCCTATACGAGATCCTGGTTGAACCATTGGTTTATTGACGGTTCATCACACCATTCTGGTTAGTCCAGAATTGGGGTGTGACAACTTGGTATCAGAGCTCTCAGGCCTTGCCCATCAAACTTGAATACTTCCACTAGAGTCCATGAACTGAGTTAGGATAAATTAAAAGCTTTAATACAAACACACCATAAGCACCTGTGTTGGTTGAGACAGAAAAGGTGAAACCATATGTATACATAGACAGAAAAAGAAAATCTTATAAACAAATAATATAGGATATGATTTATAAGTGGGGCAGTTATCTAAGTATACAAAGGACATAGTACAGTAGCAAGAAGGGGACATCTATAAAGCAGGGAATTGGATACCGAGTTGGTACTCACAAGATGTGAAACCCGATGTATGACAGAGGAAGAAGAAAAATGGCTAGTAACGCCTAAATCCTTATAGAGGAAAAGGAAAAGATCTCGGGCTAAATCCAATAGAGATATGAGAACAATGGCCATACACCAAAAATGAGAGTAACTATAAAAGAAGTTAAAGCTATTGTCACACCCCATTTCTGTACTATTCAGAATGGTGTGATGAACTGCTAATTGACCAATGATTCAACCAGGATCTCGAAAAAGTTGTATCCGTTTGCTTAAACCATACACATCCACGACAATAATCAGAGTAAATACACAATAGCGGAAGTCTTTATACTAATGAACTGAGAGTCTAACAATTATAAAATAATAAATTATCCAATTATTCTCCATTGACTAAGACATAAAATAAAATATTTAATCAATTACATCGTTTGTAAAAATTAAATAAAATTCTAATCGAAAACATAATAGTTGCACTCACATGACGAATCATGCGACTCCACCATAACTTCAGGGTCCATCGCTGCCGCATGTCCATACAAAGGATCATTCATATAGTCTTCAACCGTGGTAGTTGCATCATCAACTAAAAGCATTCAACGTCGAAAGGGTGAGCACACATCATGGCTCAGTGAGTAAACAAAACAATGCAACAAACATATGCATGCATTCAATTCATATCTTTGGTCTGGTTCATAAGTTTGCAATGTACTATAGAAAGGTTCGGTGGCCGCCTCGCCTCTATACACAGGGCGTGTAAGCCCACCCAATGGATCAAACACCATTGTCGTCCACATCTACCCCACCATGGAATAGAGATAGAGCAAAAGTGCTTAGGACCGCACCGCATCACACTTCCCCTGATGCTCTTTCCATACCAACACGTAAGACCCTATTGGCGAGGGCTTACAAACTAGGCTCGCAACTAACCAATCCTAATGTCAAATAGTGTATCCAAGGCCTCACCCCAGCATCCCTCAATACGTACATAGAGATAGAGTTAAGGCCCCCCAGCAGAGTCAAAGACTACACGGTCCGAGACCACCTCCCCTGATGCCCTACGACGTAATAGTTCTGCTAAGGTAATGGCGATACGACGATGTTAGTGGACAAGACTTGAGTAGAGATAGGGCTAAAGTGCTTAGGATCGCACCACATCACACTTCCCCTGATGCCCCACTCACATCAAGTACACCATCCACACATAAACATTTACATGCCTATTCCTAGCATCATCATCATCATCATCATCATCATCATCATGTTGTAAATAACTGAATTAAATATTCATGAATAGTAATAACAGGAATAGTAGATCACATGTGATATGCACATTACAATCATACAATCATAGAATCATATATGGTATTGGACTCAATAAACGAAAACAGTTTATTATTAGCGAATTAGTTTAGGTCTTGTTCCCTCACCTTTGATTGAGTGTAGATCATCGTTCAAGCTTTATGAATCACCTTTAAATCACTAGAAAGGCCTAACTAGTTGATAGATTTTAATTAGAATTAATTTCAAAAAATTAGACTAGCTGAAATCATAAGGTCGCAGGTAGGGCAGCACCTAGGGTCGGTTACCAATCGACCCTAGGGGTAGGGTCGGACGTGGGGTCGGTTACCAATCGACCTTACGTGCGACCACACCCTCCTTGGGACTTCTCGAGGGCATGTGATCGATCCTATGGTCTTGTAGGTCCATTCTAAGATTGTTCTATGGCTCATAACTATGATTTTTACACACTTTCCATTGCCTATGATGATTACTTCCATGGATTCCTTTGGAAACTCATCCATAGATGGATGATTTGGGTTTCTCTTAATCCTAACTTCCTTATAATCTATTCTAGGATCTTACTTTATGAAGGGAATTAGGTTCATACTTGAGGTTGGCTGAGATTCAGAGGTTTCTCTAAACTTCCTCCTCTTCCTTAGCCTTTTCTTTAATTTTCCTTCTCTTCTTCTTTTCCTTCTCTTTCTCTTTTCTCACTTTCAATTAGGGTTCTAAAAGGAGTGAAAGAGGCTAAGGGACGTCCTATTTATAGAGGAAAACCCTCCAAAATAAGTCCCATTATGTTTAGGAAAGAATCCCTTGGAATTAGAAAAGTTTCCTAATTTACGATTTCTGTCTGAAATCGTAGGGTCGGACATAGGGTCGCAGGATCCATCGACCCTACGACTATAAAATCATAGGTTGGACTTCTGTTGAGGTGGGGTTGACCCTACCTATTTAGGCATGCGACCCTACCCTCACATTTACTATTTTTGGGTCAGACTCATACCTAGTCTTGTTATTTTTCTTCATGCACTTGGTCTACGTGGCTCGACCATGATAGGTAGACCTGGTACAAGGTGGTAAGACCGGTTAGTTTGATACGGGTCTTACCACTCCTCCCTTCTTATTAAAAATTTTGTCCTCGAAATTTGTACATACCTTCCAAGTCGAAAAGGTGAGGATATTGCTTCCGCATAGCATTCTCTTCTTCCCATGTGATCTCTTTGATATCTCAGCTCCTACAGGTGACTTTAACATAGTATATGTTACGGTTACGTAGACGTTGAACCTTTCAACTAGTGATTTCAGTTGGTGCTACTTCGAATGTCAAATCATCAGTTAGATCTGGTGGATCTGCTGTCAAAACGTGTGTTGGGTCTCTGACGTACTTCTTTAATAAGGAGATATGAAATACATCATGTACACTCGACATAGATGGTGGTAGTGGTAACTGATAAGCCACTTTTCCACGTTTGGCTAGAATCTCATATGGCCCAACATATCTTGGACTTAGCTTTCCTTTCTGTCCGAATCATTTTAAACCCCGCATTAGTGATACTTTCGTAAATAGGGGCTTACGTGTTGGTGTCCCCAATGAAAATGGTATTGTCGTCCCACATGCACCCACCATGGACAATATACACCCCATGAAAACGGCATGGCTGTACCGGTTGCCCACACCAACACGTAAGCCCCTGCAGGCGAGGGCTTGCAAACTAGGCTTGCAACTAACCAATACTAATGTCAAATAGTATATCCAAGGCCTCACCCCAGCATCCCTCAATACATCCATAGAGATAGAGCTAAGGCCCCCTGGCAGAGTCGAAGACTACACGGTCCGAGACCACCTCCCCTGATTCTCTATGACGTAATAGTTCTGCTAAGGTAATGGCGATACGACGATGTCAGTGGACATGACTTGAGTAGAACCATGGCACAATATACACCCCATGAAAACGGCATGGTTGTATCGATTGATACCATCCCCTACCCGCACCATATACTCTAACCACACATATACATTCACATGCCTCTTCCTAGCATCATCATCATCATCATGTTATAAATAAACAGAATTAAATATGCATGAACAGTAATAGCAGGAATATTGGATGACATGTTGAATGCACATACAAGCATAGACGCATAGAATCAGTCATGGTATTGGACTCAAGAAATAAAAATAGTTTATTATTAGTCAATTAGTTTAGGTCTTATTCCCTCACCTTTGCTTGAGTGTTGATCCTCTTTCAAGCTCTAAAACCACTTTTATATCAATAGAAAAACCTAACAAGTCGATAGATTTTGGTTAGAAGTCATTATGGCATTATTAGGCTTGTTTTTAAGCACGGGTCGCAGGGTGGGTCGCAGGTAGGGTAGCAGTATACATCGACCCCCAGGGTAGGGTCGATGCCAGGGTCAGATGTTCCATCGACCCTGGGTGCGACCACCCCTATTCTAGACTTCCCGAATACTGGGGATTTTCATTCTACAGTCCATTCTTTCACTTTTGGGTCCTATGGCTTACTTCCACAATCCATTCTAGGCTTGTTCTATGGCTTAGAACACTAGGTTTCTTCCTTACCTTATCTACCATGATTTCTTCATGGATTTCATTGAAATCTTCCCATGGGTTATGATTTGGGCTTTTCCTAGACCATACTCTCTTCATGAACTATTCTAAGGTCTTAGACTATCAAATAAAAAGCTTGCCCATACCTTAGGTTTGCTGAGATTCAGAGATTTCTCTGAATTCTTCAAGTAGGTCTTCTTCTCCAACTTTCCTTCTCTTCTTCTTCTCTTCTCTTTCTCTCACTCTCAATTAGGGTTTGAAAAAGAATGAAAGAGGCTTAGGGATGTCCTATTTATGGAGTAGAATCTCCAAAAATAAGTCCCATTGAGATTAGGAAGGAATCTCATTGAAATTTGGAAAGTTTCATATTTGCGGTTTCTGTCGGCAAACAGGGGGTCGATGAGGGGGTCGGAGGTCCCATCGACCCTCAGTTCCTAAGTTGTCTGACCCCCAGTGAAAAATCAGGGGTCTGACTTCTATGTGAGGGGGGGTTGACCCTGCTTGTCTGGGTATGCGACCCTACCCCCATTTTGACTGTTTTTGGGTCAGTTTAGTACCTGGTTTCGACATTTCCTTCACGCACTTGGTCCATTTGGCTCGACCATGATGGGTAGACCCGGTACAAGGTGGTAAGACCGGTTAGTTCGATACGGGTTTTACAACTCCCCCCTACTTATAAAAATTTTGTCCTCGAAATTGTTCATACCTTCCGAGTCTAATAGATGTGGGTATTGCTTTCGCATAGCATTCTCTTCTTCCCATGTGATTTCTTCTATATCCCTGCTTCTCCAAGTGACCTTAACATAATAAATGTCACGGTTGCGTAGTCATTGCACTTTTCAGCTGGTGATTTCGGTTGGTGCTACTTTAAATGTCAAATCCTCAGTCAAATCAGGTAGATCTACTATCAATACGTGAGTTGTGCCTCTGACATACTTCTTCAATAAGGAGATATGAAATACGTCATGCACACTTGACATAGATGGTGGTAGTGTTAACTGATAAGCCACTTTTCCATGTTTAACTAGAATCTCATAAGGTCTGACATATCTCAGACTTAATTTTCCTTTCTGTCCGAACCGTTTCAAACCTCGCATAGGTGACACTTTGAGGAATACCTTATCACCTACGGTGAATTCAAGGTCTTGGTGTCTAGTGTCTGCATATTGCTTCTGACGATTCTGAGCCGTTCTTACTCTTTCCTTGATAATGTCGACTACTCGACAAGTCTCTTCAACAAATTCTGGTCCAACAATACTACGTTCTCCAACTTCATTCTAAAACAAAGGAGTTCGACACTTCCTGCCATACAGTGCTTCATAGGGTGACATCTGTATAGTAGCCTGATAGCTATTGTTATAAGCGAACTCAATCAGTGGTAACTTTTCATCCCATGATCCTTTAAAATCAATTACACAAGCTCGGAGCATGTCTTCTAGAATCTGAATTGTGCGCTCCGACTGTCCTTCTGTCTGAGGATGGAATACAGTGCTAAACTTCAATGTTGTACCCATAGCCTTCTGTAATCCTTCCCAAAACTTTGAAGTAAATCGTGGATCTCTGTCGGACACAATGCTTTCAGGTACACCGTGTAATCTGACAATATTATCCACATACAACTTATCTAACCTTTCCAGTGTATACTGAGGTCATATAGATATAAATCGAGCCGTTTTAATCTGTCTGTCTATAATCACCCAAACTGCGTCAACTACTCGGGGAGTCAATGGTAACCCTATGACGAAGTCCATAGTGATGCAGTCCCATTTCCATGCTGGTTCTGGTAACGACTGTAACAGTCCTGCTGGTCTTTGTCATTCAGCTTTCACCTTCTGACAATTTAGGCATTGAGACACAAACTTGGCTATATCTGCTTTCATTCCCCTCCACCAATAAAATTTCTTTAGGTCATGATACATCTTTATACTTCCAGGGTGTATCGAATAGGCGGTGGTATGAGCTTCCTTCATTAGTCGGTGTCTAATGTCCAAACTTTATGTTTCAGGTACACATATCCTTCCTTTGTACTTCAGTACCCTTTAATCATCTAAGGAGAACTCAGGAGTAGTCCTACCTTTTTCGATGTCTTCTTGTACCGTTCTTAGATAAGGGTCTGATTTATTCGTTGTTTTCACTTCATCAAGTATATCGGGTACAATCTTCAATGTGGCGAACATATTTACAAACCGATGGATAAACCTTTGGTTGGTTGATTCACCCGGTACATCTATCACAAACTGTTCATTACAGTAATTGAACACTCTTCCGGTACTCAGTGCAGCAGTGGTGCTAACCTCTTCTGGAGATTTCATCATTGCCTTTCTACTCAGTGCGTCTGCAACCACATTAGCTTTTCCCAGATGATACTGGATATCACAATCATAGTCTTTCAATAGTTCCAGCCATCTTTTTTGTCTCATATTCAACTCCTTCTGATTAAAGAGGTAAGTAAGACTTTTATGATATGATTTAATCTGAAATTTCTCTCCGTACAAGTAATGTCTCCATATTTTGACAGCATGTACTACTGCTGCTAATTCCAAATCATGAGTGGGATAGTTCTTCTCATGTGTCTTCAATTGTCTTGAGGCATAAGCAATTACTTATTCTCCTTACATAAGTACACATCCTAATCCTAGTCCTGACGCATCAGTGTACAAAATAAATGGCTGTCCTAGAATTGGAATGGTCAAGATTGGAGCTGATATCAATCTAGCCTTCAATGTTTGGAAACTCTTCTCGTATTTATCAGTCCACACAAACTTTTTGCCCTTCTTAGTCAAACTGGTGAGAGGTACGGCAATTCGGGAATAGTCTTCCACAAATCGTCGATAATACCCAGCTAGACCTAAGAAACTTCTAATTTCTGCAATGCTCTTCAGTGCTTCCCACTTTACAATAGCCTCGATCTTGCTAGGATCCACTTTAATTTCTTCAGTGGATACAACATGGCCTAGAAATGCGACTTCTTTTAGCCAAAACTCACACTCTGAAAATTTGGCGTAGAGCTTCTCCTTCCGTAATCGCTGCAGAACGGCGTTTAGATTCTTAATATGAGTTTTCTCGTCTTTGGAGTAGACCACTATATCATCGATGAATACAATAACCAACGTATCCAACATATCATGGAATACCTGATTCATAAGTTCCAAAAAGGTTGCTGGTGCGTTCGTCAATCCGAAAGACATAACCAAAAATTCATAATGTCCATATCTGGTCCTGAATGCTGTCTTGGGGACATCACTATCCTTAATCTTCAACTGATGGTAGCCTGACCAAAGATCGATCTTGGAGAACACTTTGGCACCTTGCAACTGATCGAACAAGTCATCGATCCGAGGCAATGGATACCGATTCTTGATTGTCAGTTTATTCAGTTCTCGGTAGTCTATACACAATCGAACGCTACCGTCCTTCTTCTTCACGAATAATACTGGTGCTCCCCATGGTGATATGCTAGGTTGGATGTAGCCCTTGTCCAGCAGTTCTTGTAGTTGTACTTTTAATTCCTTCAATTCAGTAGGAGCCATTCTATAAGGTGCTTTAGATATTGGTGCGGCTCTGGGTATCAGATCTATAACAAACTCGGTAGCACGGTCGGGTGGTAATCCTGATAGTTCTTCAGTAAATACATCTGGATAGTCACGCACGACATCAATATCCTCCATTCATGGTGCTTCTTTGGTAAGATCAACCACAGATACTAAATACCCAACTGCTCCTTTCTCAAGGCACTTCGTAGCCTTTAATGCATAGAGTATGAGCTTTCGTTTACGGGGAAGTTTGGTTCCCGAAAAACTGAACTCTGCTCCTACTTTGTCTTTAAATGCCAGCTTCTTTTCGGTACACAATAGGTTCGCAGAATGTCGAGCTAACCAGTCCATTCCCAAGATGACGTCAAAGTCTGTCATCTCAAGTTGGATCAAGGTTGCATCCAAAGTCTTTTCATCAATAAGAACTGGACATGGTCCATAACCTTTTTCTAACTCCACTACTAATCCCATAGGCGAACGTACAAGCAGTTTGTAGTCTAAGGATTTGAGGGGTAGATTTACCTTCTTTCCAAATGACACAGATATAAAAGAATGAGTAGCTCCTGAATAAAAGAGAAGTCTGGCGGGAATGCCATTAATAGGTACGATACTTGTGATTTGTTTTGGTTTAGTCTACATGCTCACATAATGTAACACAAAGTGATAAGATTCAGGTCATACCTGTGACCACATCAGGCGATGCGGCAGCATCCTCAGATGTAACCGTGTAAACTCTGCCTTGTTGTAGTTGACTCTTGGGCTTAGTACACTCCCTTGTCATATGCCCTACTTGATTGCAGTTAAAACATCTTATTGCTTCAATGACTTGCTTTTGTTGTTGTGGAGCTGCGGGGGTAGTCTTGGTTGTAGTATTAAAGCCTTGAGTATGGAAGGGTTTGAATATCTTGGTGTTCCCTCCGTTGTAAGAATTTCCATTAGGTCCTTTTATTCCCCTATTTTGAGCAAAGTAGCTCTCTTTCTGGCTCGACTCTATCACTCGAGAAATTTGTGCCGCTTCATTATAGATTTTCTTTTTAAGTCCCAGAACATTCTCGCGGATGCTTCCCCTAAGTCCCATGACGAACCTTCGGGTCTTGGTGTCTTCTACCTGCATACTAACTGGTGCGAAGAAAAACAGCTCCTCATAACGTTGTTGGTATGCATTGACAGTCATCTGTCCCTGATATAGACTCAGGAACTCCTTCTCCACGGAATCTCTGAAACTTCTAGGAAAGTACTTCTCAAAGAATACTTCCTTATAAATATCCCAAGTCAGTTGGGCGTGCTTTCTTAATAAATATGTCATGGTAGACCTCCACCAATGGTGTGCATCTCCTTTCAGCATAAAGGTGGCACACAACACTTTTTCTTCTTCATTTACTGTCATCATCATAAAATTTCTTTCCATTTCATCAACCAAGTGTGTCGGCCATAAAGGATCTGCTAGCTTGCCATTAAATTCTTTGAGCTTCATTTTCAGGAAATGCTCCACCAGTCTGGAGTGGTCTAGTTGTTGCGGGACATACGCCCCATACATAGGTGGTTGGTATTGATATCCACCTTGAGCTACCTCAGGATTCTGCACTTGAGCCTGCATGATGGGAGTCTGAGGTGCGTGGGGTACTGTGTTGCTTCCCCCTGGTACCATGCTTGCCTGTCCTGCTGGCACTGGTGGTGTCTGTGCAGCTGGAAAAGTCATGCCTATGGCAGCTTGCATAGTAGCTTGTGCCTGTTGCATTTGCTGCAGCTGTTGGGCCAAGTTCATTACGATTGTAGCCAGGTCTGTAGGTGGAGCAGGCAGATTTGTAGGATTTGTCTGCCCATTAATCACGGACGGTGCCGTGTTCGTATTCCCCTATGTTTCTGGGTGTGTCTGGTTATCTTCCCCCACAGGTGGTGGTGGTGGGATAGAGTTACGGCTTCGTCTGGTCACTCTGCGTCCAGCCATTATCTGTTCTGATAGTGGGAATGCCTAAATATCATAGAACACGTGAGGCAATCATTATATACTTCATTCTCATATTTTAAAACCACTAACAAATGCAAATTTTGAATTTTTCAGATCATTCTGTCAAAAATACTGTATTTTCACTGTAGGATCGATGGTGGGGGTCGATGGATGTCCGACCCTCAGTCTGCAACCCTAAGGAATTACTGATTCTTCCCGAGAGCCAGGGTCGATGAGGGGGTCGGAGGATGTCCGACCCAGGGTGCGACCCCTGGTTCTCTGTCAGATTACCGAGAGCCGAGGGTCGATGAGGGGGTCGGAGGGGGGGTCGGATGTCTTGGTCGAAATCTCCGACCCTCGGACTAAAAATCAGGTTTTTAATCCCGATTTTGAATCCATTTCTCATTCTTCCTCCTCCTTTCCGACTCGACTCGTCCCTCTGAGTTGCTACAGTGCCAACTCAGACTCTTTGGTGCTATTTGCTTCCTATTTCGACGTCCACACCTCGTCTACAGGTATGTTCTCTACATTTTCATGTTTTTAGGTTTTCTTAGCTAGGTTTTTGCCCGTTTAACTCGTTTTCTTCAAATTAAACTTTTTCCAACCGTAAAAATTTTATTTTTATTGGGGGCTTCTGTTGTTGGTGACTCAAGGAATGAAAGCCCTCAAAATATTTGAGTTTCATCGGTTGGTTATCGAGAAACTTGAATTTTCCCATTTTTGCCCTAATTCGTCGAAATTTTGAATTTCTTGAAATTTCTTCAAATTCGATCTCGTTAAATGAAATTTCCAATTGTATTAGTCTTGCAGGATTGTTTAAAACCTTTATAAGTCCTCCTGCCCACGTGTATGGGTGAAAAGTGAAGCTTTTGACCAATTTACATCATTATACTGCCAAAATTTTTGGGTTTTTCATCCTTACTAACCCAATATATGTTTCTCTTTGTTTTTGCAGATACTATGTGTAAGACCCGTACTCCGTAAACCCGGTCTAAACCTTGGTTTCGATGTCGTGATAGGTCTTCCGATCATCACCGGGCCAGACAGGACGAGCAGATGACAAACAGGTATGAAATCGGACCAAAGACGATCGAATCAACATAATTTTATGTTGACCGGTCGATGGTACCGGTCTTGGTACCGGTCGACCGGTCAGGTTTGCGCAGCTAAGTGTGGAAATCCATAAATTGACTTTTGAGGGTCCCACTTTCCTGATTTTGAATTCTAAGACTTTCCTAATCCTAGTAGGGTTACTAAATCCTAAATCTAGCCTATAAATACACCCTTAAGCCTCCTCAAATCCTTTCCATTGTCTCTCACAAACCCTAGAGAAGAGAAAGAGGTTGGAAAGGAGAAGGAGCTAGGAAGAAGAAGAAGGTGCCGGCATTACCGTTCGACGATGCTTACTCTACGCCAGTCAATGGTAAGTGTTTTAACCATTCTTCTTACCCTATGACCCTAGGTTAGTTGTGTGGGTGGATCAATACCATGCAAAGTAGGTATTGATCTAAAACCCTATTTTGGCCAATTAACCCTAAGTTGCCGTCAAACCCTAGATTCGAGTTTCGAGATGATATTCATCGAAACGAGACTTGAATGAGTTGGGGATAACTCTAACTCCAAGTTTAGACTTAGAATGGATAGGAGAAACCTTGGAAATCCATGGAGAATGATCGACGGTTGTCGAAAAACCAAGTGTATGGTCTTCCGGAGACATACCGGTCGACCATACCGGTTGACAGTCTGTTCACAGTGCTGCGACTGGTATGTTGCGATCGGTCAGGTCTGAAAGGCTGGTTTTAGACTTTTGTTGGTTTCCAGCCAACATGAAACCCTAAGCAATATATTCTAATGAAACCCAAATAATATTGTAGGACTTTGTGACATATCGTTTGGATCTTGCGACGTGGAGCAAGTTATCGAACGAGCATCAGGTAAGGGAATCTGACCTAAACCTAATAATTAATGGACAGTAAGTTGTTGTTAATTACCTGAATATCTGTGATGTGATGTTTGTGCATATTCACATGCCATCCTTTACTTTCAGTTATTATTATTGTTCATGCATGGATAGGAATGTGATTGTTAAGCATGTGATTGTTTTCGTTAGTGTGTGGAGTGGGGCATGGGCCTGGGATCGCTCCTCACACTAGCACCTTTTGTAGTATTCTGTCTTAACATGCTTGGTACGGGTGGGGCATCAGGGGAAGGTCGTGGTACGGTGGTCTCCGATATTGATGTTGGCCTGGCCATGGTTATGTGGCACTGTGGTCTCCGAGTCGACGCTAGCTTGTCCACGATGCTTTAGCTCTATCTCTATGCCGTAGGGAGTTATGTTGGGATAGGGTCTACCTGCGTATTGTTTCTATCCTAGTGGGTTAGTTGCGGATAGGGCATCAGGGGAGGTGTGGGAATGCCTTAGCTCTATCTCTATGTTGTAGACGGCTGTGCTGGGATAGAGCGTACATTGATGACATATAGGATTGGTTAGTTGCGAGCCCAATTTACGAGCCCTGGCCAGTAGGGGCTTAGGTACTGGTATGGGTAGAGTATCAGGGGAGGTACGGGGGTATCTTAGCTCTATCTCTATTCCATGATGGGTGCATGTGGGCCAATGGGGGTGTGATCCATGAGGTGCCACACACTCGTGTATAGAGGTGCGGGGGCCACCAAACCTTTCTATAGCACATTGCAAACTTAAAACCAGACCACAGCATAAAATGATTGTTACTCATGCATAATATTGTGAAACTGTCTGATTGTCTTACTGAGCTAAGTTGTGAGCTCACCCTTTGTATATACATTGTTTTTAGATGCTGATGCAGGTTACACGGTGGGTGACTACATGAACGCCCCGGCGTATGGAGGTGTAGCTGCTCTGGATGTGCAAGCAGGAGAGGACGAGCATGACGCTTCATGCGAGTGCCCTTTCTCCATGTACCTTTGATCGAAATTTATTTATTTCTTTCAGTTATTTTCGGTTGGATTAAATGGATGTACGGATATTATTTTATGTGTTTGAATTTGGATAATTGGATATTTATTTAAATTATCAATAGATACTCAGTTCATTCTATTTAAAGTCTTCCGCTGTATATTTATATTCTGATTGTAGTTATGTGTAATGGTTTGTATGAGTGGACACGGCCTATTCGAGATCCTGGTGTGAACCGTTGGTTCGATGACGGTTCACTCACACCATTCTGGTTGGATCAGAATTGGGGTGTGACAACTTGGTATCAGAGCTCTCGGGCTCTGTCCAACAAACCATATTACACTTAACTAAGTCGATGAACTGAGTTAAAAAAATTTAAAAATCTTAATAGAAACACACCCTAAGCATTGTTTGATACCTGAGACTGATAAAGAAATAGAATAATGTACTATTCTAAATATGAAACTTTACATGTGCACATACACTAGTTAGGTGAAACATAAAAAATTTTATTAAACAAGAAAAAGGGTATCTGATAAAATAGTGCTATAGGGTACAGTCCACAAACCGGACAGTTACCCTGTTATATGAACAATCAAAAGAGAAGAAAATAATGGGGGAACAATCATGGGGTGGGGGCCTAAGAGGAATAGGGTCTGCTATATCATAATCTCGCTCGTAAGCAACCCTAAGCCAATGCACCTGGTCCTGAGTCACCCGTAGGCTACGAGCCAGAAGTCCCAACTCCTGACCCATCTCTCGCTGAGACTCTAGGATGACCCTCTGGGTGTCACTGATCTTAGTGAACATACTCAACACCGGGTCTGGGGAAGAATGAGACAGCCTAGCTGTAGAGGAAGATGGTGGTGCTACAGATGTAGGCTGTGGAGCTGGCGCTGGTACACCCTCGGCTCTATCCTCGTCATCATCACGCCCGAGCTCAGCTGCATAGGCCGCATTGGCTGCTGCTGCTGCTACTGCTGCCGTGGCGGCTACCTTCCCAAGTGGGCGGGGGCGAGCCTCCAACTCATCATCGCTAATAGGCAGATCAACCATCTGCATCCTCTGAATGGCGTCCCAGTCTATGTCGGAGGTCATAGTGTCCTCAACGGTCACCTCGCCTCTCATGCTCACGCCCAGGCGACGTAGCAGGAAGGTAATCATACGACCGTAGGGAAGGTTACTGGCCTGATCGGCCAGGGTCGCCTGATGCATGGTCCTAATGATGAGGTATGGGAGAGAGACCCGCTCCCCAGTGCAGACGCAATAAGTAATGTACTGAGTGAGCTGGGATAACTCACTATAATGGCCGCTCTGGGGCACGATGTTGTGTTGAATAATGCGACTGTATACCCGAGGTATAGGTCTCAAGTTAGCCGCCTTCATGGGAGCTCCAGGGTTTAGTATCTGATCTGCTATCTCTCGGCGCAGATCCTCAGTTAGATAGCCCTTCGCTTTGGGAGGGCAATATACTAGGTCTCCATCATTTGGGACCCCTAGAAGGTCGGCCAGCTGGTGGGTGTTGAATGAAATGGGGACACCCCGGACATAGCTAGTGATGCGCAAATCCCTACCTTGGTTGGGATCGTTAACATCTCTGTGCAGCTCCAGGTTAGCAAAGAAATGCTTAACCAGATTGGGACGGGTGGTATCTGTGTAAGAAATGATAGGAAACCAACCAAGCCTGCCGAAAGCCGCTCTTACATCGAACCGGTCCAATTGTTCCAAGTTAACCCGACGCCCAGATTCTATGCTTTTGTTATCGAACCACGGAAACCGAGTTTGTGCCTCTATTGAACGAAACCAATGTTCGTCAAGTTGGGGAACTGGTGGCTGGGGAGCACGTGAGCTCGAGCCGTGAGGACGTTTCCCAAGAGCACGTCGGGGAGCTATTTTAATCTGCAAAACAAAAGAAAGCAAGAAGAAAATGTTAGGAATTGTCAAAATTTCGGCAGCATAACGACAGTAAATTGGGAAAAAGCCTCAAACTCACCCAAAAACATGGGGAGGAGGACTTACGTAACCCCCACTCTCTTCGACAAATCAATCATAGGCAATTACAATGAGAAATTTCAAGAAATTAAGAAAAATCAAGAAATTTCAAAAAATTTGAAAACCTAGGTCAAAGCATGTAAAAATTCAATTTTTATGAAAACCGTTCGGTGAAACCCCAAATTGGTTGAGGGCTTTTGCTCTTGGGGGTCCCTAAACCCTTTCCAAGCCGAAGGAAAAGAGTTCCTACGGTTGGAACATCTCGATCAATGAAAAACCTAAATTTCTACATATAGACGATATGAAAAATTTATAAAAACATGAGAGAGAGGGAAGAGACCTACCTGGAGACGATGTGCTAGGTCTTGAACGGAAGAAATCGGCTTCAAATAGCACCGGTCGGACTGTAGCAACTCGGACTCCAAAGAAAAATCGCCACCGGAGAAGAAAAGAGTTGGAAAAGTGAGAAAAATCTCACTTTTCGCGATTTTATAAGCCTTTCTGGGCATACCGGTCGACTATAGCGGTCGACCGGTACCCCTGTAGACATGCGACCGCTATGTCTCGGTCAGAATTTTAATTCTGACCGGCCGACTATACCGGTCGCAGCATATTCTACAGAGGTGCGACCGGTATGTTGCGACCGGTACGCACCAGAAAAGCTAGAAAATTGTTTTAAAAATTTTAAAAATTATGTAAATTGAAATTTTACTTTTCGACTATTTCCCCTTGTATTGTTCAAGACTAACACTACTATTATTGTGGTTCTCACGTGTTATGTCTTCTTCTCAGATCCAAACAGAATAGTTTAAGATGGTGGGAGGAAATGGTCGTAGGGGTCGGAAGCGTCTGTAAGCACCCCATTTTTGCCACCCTCGGCATAAGTGAACCAATATGGAAGGTTTCTGACCTTTAATCCAAAGATTTGTGATTCTCCACTGATCCCCACAGTAGGGTCATGGGCTATTATCTGCATAGATGCATAGGTCATAGAATTATCTTCGAAACAAGACCAGAATTGCTCAATTCCGATATCAAATGAGGAAGATACGACCATTTTAGTCGGATGATATATATAAGGGAGGTTTTTGAAATTATTATAAATAATAATCCCAAGGGCCTTCATGCAAATTATCCTAAGTCGGATTGTTTGAATTTCAAATCATTATATCTTGATCATCCGATATCGGATTCAGATGATTCCAAGACCATTATTCTTCATTCATGATGTTCTACAAAGTGAATGTAAAAAATCTCGGGTAGAAGCCACCAGTGGGTCCCATGCAAACTTGCATGCAAAATGATCGTTAGAACTTCAAAGCTTCATATCTTTCCCATTCTACATCGGATTCAGATGATTCCCAGACCATTATTCTTCATTCATGATGTTCTAGAAAGTGGACGTAAAAAATTCTGGGTAGAAGTCACCAGTGGGTCCCATGCAAACTTGCATGCAAAATGATCGTTAGAACTTCAAAGCTTCATATCTTTCCCGTTCTACGTCGGATTCAGATGATTCCAAGACCATTATTCTTCATTCATGATGTTCTACAAAGTGGACGTAAAAAAATCCCGGGTAGAAGTCACTAGTGGGTCCCATGCAAGCTTGCATGCAAAATTATCGTCAGAACTTCAAAGCTGCATATCTTTTCCGTTCTACATCGGAATCAGGTGATTTCAGTCTCATTATGTTCCATTTTTAGTGCTCTACAAAGTGGACGTAAAATATTTCCGGTAGAAGCCTCCGAAGGATCTCATGTAGAATGGTCAGCCAAATTATCGATAATTGGCCTGCTTAAACTTCAAAAATTCATAAGTTGACCATTTTACTTCAAAATGAGGTGATTCAAGTTCCTATATTCTTCACTTTTAATGTAAGACCCGTACTCTGAAAACGGTCTAACCTTGGTTTTGTATCGTGACTGGTCTTCCGATCATCACCGAGCCAAACGGGGCAAGCGGATAACAAACAGGTACGAAATCGGACCGAAGTCGACCAATTATACCTGATTTTAGGTATATCGGTCGATGGTACCGGATGATGGTACCGGTCGACCGGTATGGCCTGCACAGCTATGTGCGGGAATTTGGAAATTGGTCTCTGCGGGTCCCGTTTCCTGATTTTGAATCCTAGAAGTTTCCTAATCCTAGTAGGGTTACTAAACCCTATTTCTAGTCTATAAATACACCCTTAAACCCCTCAAATCCTTTCCATTGTCTCTCACAAACCCTAGAGGAGAGAAAGAGCTTGGAAAGGAGAATGAGCTAGGAAGAAGAAGGAGGTGCCGCCATTACCGTTTGACGAAGCTCTCGCTACGCCTGTCAACGGTAAGTGTTTGAATCCATCTTCTTACCCTATGTTAGTTGTGTGGGTGGATTAATACCATGCAAAGTGGGTATTGATCTAAAACCCTAAATTGGCCAATAAACCCTAAGTTGCCGTCAAACCCTAGATTCGAGTTTCGAGATGATATTCATCGAAACGAGATTTGAATGAGTTGGGGATAACTCTAACTCAAAGCCTAGACTTAGAATGGATAGGAGAAACCCTGAAAATCCGTGGAGGATGATCGACGGCAGTCGAAGAACCCATGTATGGTCTTCCGGAGACATACCGGTCGACTATACCGGTTGCACATAGTGCGACCGGTATGTTGCGACCGCTACCTCTCGGGAGGTTATCTGTGGGGGGACCGGCTGACCATACCGGTCGCCCGGTCTTTCCCACAGAGCTGCGACCGGTACATGCCACCGGTCAACTCTGTGAGGGTATTTTGTGATCTCTGTTGGTTTTCGACCAACATGAAACCCTAAATAATATATTCTAATGAAACCCTAATATTATGTAGGACGCTGTGACTTGTCGTTTGGATCTTGCGACGTGGAGCAAGTAATCGAACGAGCGTCAGGTAAGGGAATCTGACCTAAACCTAATAATTAATGGACAGTAAATCGTTGTTAATCATTGAATATCTATGATGTGATGTTTGTGCATATTCACATGCCATCCTTTACTTTTAGTTATTATTATTGTTCATGCATTCATAGGATGTGGTTGTTAGGCATGTGATTATTTTCGTTGGTGTGTGGAGTGGGGCATGGGCCTGGGATCGCTCTCCACACTGGCACTTTTTGTAGTATTTTATCTTAACATGCTTGGTACGGGTGGGGTATCAGGGGAAGATCGTGGTACGGTGGTCTCCGATATTGATGTTGTCCCGGCCATCGTTGGGTGGTGGACTCGAGGATTCGAGTCGGCGCTGGCTTGTCCACGATGCTTTAGCTCTATCTCTATGTCGTAGGGAGTTATGTTGGGATAGGGTCTACCTGCGTATTGTTTCTATCCTAGTGGGTTAGTTACGGATAGGGTATCAGGGGGAGGTGACTGTGCGACGCCACACACTCGTGTATAGAGGTGCGGGGGCCACCAAACCTTTCTATAGCACATTGCAAACTTATACCAGACCACAGCATAAAAATGATTGTTACTCATGCATAATCTTGTGAAACTGTCTGATTGCCTTACTGAGCTGTGTTGTGAGCTCACCCTTTGTGCACATCTTGTTTTAGATCTGGATGCAGGTTATACTGTGGACGATTACGTAAACGCTCCGGCGTATGGTGGTGCTACGGCGTTGGATGTACAGGCAGGACAGGACGAGCATGACGCTTCGTGCGAGTGCCCTTTCTGCGTGTACCTGTGATGGATTTTATTTATTTGTTTCAGTTATTTTTGTTTGTTATTAAGAGATGTAAAAGATTATTATTTTATGTTTGAATTTGAATAATTGGATATTTATTTAAATTATCAATAGACACTCGGTTCATTCTATTTAAAGTCTTCCGCTGTATATTTATATTCTGATTGTGGTTATGTGTAATTGGTTTGTATGGGTGGACACGGCCTATTCGAGATCCTGGTGTGAACCGTTGGTTCAATGACGGTTCACTCACACCGTTCTGGTTGGATCAGAATTGGGGTGTGACAACTTGGTATCAGAGCTCTCGGGCTCTGTTCCAACAAACCATGTTGCACTTAACTGAGTCGATGAGCTGAGTTAGGAAGTTTAAAAATCTTAATACAAACACACCCTAAGCATTGTTTGATACCTAAGACGGACTAAGAAAGAGAATAATGTACTATTCTAAATATGAAACTTAATATGTGCACATATACTAGTTAGGAAAAACCATGAAACTTTCATTAAAAAGAAAAGTGTATCAAATGTGATAGTGCTATAGGGTACAGTCCACAAACTGGAAAGTTACCCTGTTATATAAACCGTCATATGAAAAGAAAAGTAAATGGGAAATCATGGGGTAGGAGGCCTGGGAGGAATGGGGTCCGCTATATCATAGTCCCGCTCGTATGCGACCCTGAGCCAATGCACCTGGTCCTGAGTCACCCGTAGACCACGAGCCAGGCGTCCCAACTCCTGACCCATCGCTCGCTGAGACTCCAGGATGACCCTCTGGGTGTCCCTGATCTCAGTAAACATACTCAACACTGAGTCGGGAGGGGGCTGAGATGGCCCAGCTGTGGGAACGGATGGTGGTGGTACAGGTGGAGGCTGTGGGGCAGGCACTGGTGCTTCCCCAACTACATCGTCATCATCATCATCCCCCATCTCTGCCGCATAGGCTGCATTGGCCGCGGCTGCTGCTGCTGCTGCTGCTGCTACTCTCCCAAGTGGACGAGGGCGAGCCTCCAACTCGTCATCACTAAAGGGCAGATCAACCATCTGCATCTTATGTATCGCATCCCAGTCGATGTCGGAGGTCATGGAGTCCTCGACGGCTACCTCTCCTCTGAAACTCACGCCCAGACGGCGAAGAAGGAAAGTGACGAGACGGCCATAGGGAAGGTTGCTGGCCCGATCGGCCACAGCCGCTCGATGCATAGTCCGGATGATGAGGTAAGGAAGTGAGATCCGCTCTCCTGTGCAGACGCAATAGGTGACGTACTGGGTGAGCTGGGACAACTCATTGTAGTGACCGCTCTGAGGCACTATATCATGTTGGACGATGCGGCTGTAGACCCGGGGTATAGGTCTCAAGCTAGCTGCCTTCATAGGAGCCCCAGGGTTGAGGATCTGATGCGCTATCTCCCGGCGCAAATCTTCAGTCAAGTAACCTTTCGCCTTGGGGGCGCAGTACACCAAATCTCCATCATTGGGAACCCCAAGCAGATCAGCCAACTGGTGGGTGTTGAAGGAGATATGTACACCCGGGACGTAGCTGGTGATGCGTAGATCCCTACACTGGTTCGGGGCTTCGACATCCCCTTCGAGTTCCAAGTTTGCATAAAAGTGCTTGACCAGATTAGGGTGTGTGGTCTCTGTGTAGGAAATAACCGGCAACCAACCTAGAGCGCCAAAAGCCGTCTCTACATTGAACCGGTGCAATTGTTCCACGTTGACCCGGTGCCCGGATACAATACTCTTATCATCAAACCAGGAAAACCGAGCTTGAGCTTCCAAGGAGCAAAACCATAGCTCATCTAGCTGGCGGAGAGGGAACCTGAGAACTAGAACCATGTGAGCATTTCCCAAGGTTGCGTCTAGGAGCCATTTAGAATCTGCAAAACAAAAGAAAATGAGATAAAAGTTAGAAATTTTCAAAATTTTGGCAGCATAACGACAGTAAATTGGGAAAAAGCCTCGAACTCACCCAAAAACATGGGGAGGAGGACTTACGTAACCCCCACACTCTTCAATAAGCCAATCACAAGCAATTATAACAAGAAATTGCAAGAAATTTCAAGAATTAAGAAAAAATTAGAAAAATTTCGAAATTTCATGAAAACCTAGGTCAAAAGATGAAAAAATTTGATTTTTAGGAAAACCGTTCGGTGGAACCCCAAATTAGTTGAGGGCTTTTGCTCTTGGGGGTCCCTAAACCCTTTCTAAGCCGAAGGAAAAGAATTCCTACGGTTAAATAATCTCGAACAAAGAAAAACCTAAATTTCTACATAAAGACGATATGGAGAACTTGTAAAAATATGAGAGAGAGAGAGAGAGAAGACCTACCTGGAGACGATGCTCTAGCTTTGGAATGCGAGAAATCGGCTTCTAAAAGTACCGGTCGGACTGTAGCAACTCAGTTGGGCAGAGGGGAATCGCCACCGGAGAGGAAGAAGAAAGAAAAGTGAGAAAAATCTCACTTTTTCGCGATTTTAAAGCCATTTTGGGCATACCGGTCGACGGTTATGCCTATACCGGTCGACCGGTATCAACCCAGGTGT
Source organism: Protea cynaroides (assembly GCA_028583415.1). Taxonomy (NCBI): domain Eukaryota; kingdom Viridiplantae; phylum Streptophyta; class Magnoliopsida; order Proteales; family Proteaceae; genus Protea; species Protea cynaroides. The sequence goes on from CM053271.1 coordinate 44,790,823, forward strand.
GCGACCGCTATGTCTCGGCCAGAAAATTTTTCTGACCGGTCGACTATACCGGTCGCAACATTGTATACAGAGTGGCGACCGGTATCTCATAGACATGCGACCGGTATGTCTCGGCCAGAATTTTAATTCTGACCGGTCGACTATACCGGCCGCAGCATATTTCCACAGGTGTGCGACCGGTATGTTGCGACCGGTATGCCTCAAAAGAGCCAGAAAATTTAATTAAAAATTTCCAAAATTGTGTAAATCGAAATGTTACTTCTCGACTATTTTCCTGCATTATTCAAGACTGACACTACTATTGATGATTCTCACGTGTTATGTCTTCTTCTCAGATCCAAATAAATAGTCTGAGATGGCAGGTGGAAACGATCGAAGGGGTAGAAAGCATCATCAGGCCAGAAAGCGCCTAGAAGAAGAGCAAGCTGAGCAGGACCAGGTTAGAGAAACCAGCCCTGAAGTGGAGGAGGAACAGGTCCCGGAAGTACCGACAGAATTACCGGGACCACCTCACAGGAATTCCGATACCATAGTTACAAACTTGGTCTATCAGATGCAAGCTCAACAGAAGGAATTTCTCGAGCGAGGTACTAAAGATGCTCGGTCAGCGGGTTCGTTCCCCTGGTAATACGCCCGAGTCAGGAGGAGTTAACACTACCCAACGGGTGCAGAGTAGCCCAAGGCCAAGGGCCCAAGCACAGAATATACCACCACCGCATCGGTTTCCGTCGCCTTCTGCGTATCCAGGGGCGTATCCGTATCCACCACCATGGTACGGAGCAGATACAAAAGGGACAAAGCACGATCTTAGCAGGTCCGTGGACAGGTTCTTGAAGTTGAAACCGTCATCGTTCACCGGCGAGGCAGGGAAACCATTGTGGCCAGCACAGTGGGTTTCTGAAATGGAAAAGAACTTCCGATTGATGACGTGCACTGAGGAGGAGAAGGTTCTGTTTGCCACTCACATGCTGAGAGAGGACGCGAATGCTTGGTGGAATTCCACGCGGGCATATTTGGAGAACCAATACACTTTAGTGGACTGGGAAGTGTTTAAAGCAGCTTTCTTCGACAAGTATTTCCCAAAGAGCTTCAGAGATCAAATGGAGAGAGAGTTTCTCAACTTGCAGCAGGCTCAGTCAACTGTAGATGCATATCAGCAAAGGTACGAAGAGCTGTTCTTCTTCGCACCAGTCAGTATGCGGGAAGAGGAGACAAAGATACGTAGGTTCACCATGGGACTACGTGGAAGCATCAGAGAGCATCTTTTGGGTCTGGATAAGAAAACCTACAACGAGGCAGTGCAGGTTGCGAGGGTGATAGAGTCCAGTCGGAGGGACAGCTTCTTCGCTCGGTAACGGGGGAGTGAAGAGATCTGCTGGAGAGAGCTCGGGTGGCAGTAATATTAGACCATTCCGCCCATACAGGGGGCAGATTGCTACAGCACCTGCGAGAAACAACCTAGCACCACTTGTGCCACAATTAGCCAGACCCAACCCGAATATTAAGTGTTATAACTCGGCAAGAATCGGGACATGTTGCAAGGAACTGCACGCTACCTAAGAAGCAAGCTCCCCCAACCAAGCCGGGAGTTTATGCAAGTCACCACTCGAAGAGGCAGCCGCATCACCCGATGTGGTAACCTGGTACGACTTTATCCCTTACTATTTAGTTTATTCTTTCGGTTGGGTGAGCATATAGAACTAAGGGGCAATATATTCCGGGAATTGTAAATGTAGCTGGGTTTACCCCCGCAGTATTATTTGACTCGGGGCCACGCACTCCTTTGTTTCTGTTTCGTTTGGGAAGCGAATGGAGTTACCAATCAAGCAATTGAACCCAAGCTTGATAGTTCGCTCTCCACTAGGAGTCGAAGTGGCTTTGACCAAGTATTATGGACCATGTCCTGTAAGTATCGAGGGCCGAGACTTAGAAGCAAGCCTAGTAATACTTGAGATGGCAGATTTTGATGTCATTTTAGGAATGGATTGGCTAGGCCATCATTCGGCCGTCCTTTTATGTGGTGAAAGGAAGCTTATGCTTACTGACAAGGAGGGGAAAGAATACAGTTTCGCTGGAATTAAGCTATCTAGGAAGCGGAAGTTGATCCTCTCCGCCCTAAAGACTAAGAGATGCTTGGAGAAAGGGGGAGTGGGTTATCTAGTATCTGTAGTCAACCTCACAGCAGAGTCACTCAAGATGGAGGATATAGAGGTGGTTCGGGAGTTTCCGGATGTATTTCCAGAAGATCTTCCAAAGCTTACCACCAGACGGGGCTACGGAATTTGTGATAGACCTTATACCGGGGTTCGGCTCCGGTGTCTAAAGCACCATACAGGATGGCCCCGATCGAGTTAAAGGAGTTAAAGACCCAATTACAAGAATTGCTGGATAAGGGCTTCATACGACCTAGTATTTCGCCTTGGGGAGCACCTGTGTTGTTCGTCAAGAAGAAAGATGGAAGTGTACGGCTATGTATTGACTATCGTGAGCTAAACAAGTTGACGATCAAGAATCGATATCCTTTACCTAGGATCGATGATCTGTTCGATCAGTTGCAAGGTGCAAAGGTTTTCTCGAAGATCGATCTCCGATCGGGGTATCACCAATTGAAGATCAAGGCCGGAGATATTTCGAAGACTGGTTTCAGGACGAGGTATGGGCATTATGAGTTTCTGGTTATGTCTTTCGGGTTGACCAATGCTCCAAGCATCGTTTATGGAACCGATGAACCGAGTGTTCCATGACATGTTGGACACTTCGGTCATCGTATTCATCGATGACATATTGATTTACTCTAAGGACATGGAGACTCATACAAGGCGCATTTGAGAGCAGCCCTACAATGGCCGAGGGATGTGAGGCTTTATGCAAAATTCAAGAAGTGCGAGTTTTGGTGAAGGAAGTGGCTTTCTTGGGCCATGTTGTATCTGGAGACGGTATCAAGGTTGATCCAAGCAAGATAGCTGCTATAGTAGGATGGGAAGCACCAAAATCTGTTGCAGAGATTCGTAGTTTCCTTGGGTTGGCTGGTTATTATAGAAGATTCGTGGAAGATTACTCCAGGATCGCGGTTCCACTCGCCAGATTGACCAAGAAGGGAGAGAAATTTATATGGACAGATGAGTGTGAGAAGTGCTTCCGGACTTTGAAGTCAAGACTTGTCTCGCACCTATCCCGACCATCCCCGAACCAAGCGTACCGTTTACTCTATATACGGATGCTTCAAGGTTGGGTATTGGCTGTATTACGATGCAAGGAGAACGGTGATCGCTTACGCATCAAGACAGTTAAAAGAGCATGAGAAGAACTATCCTACGCATGACTTGGAGCTAGCAGCGGTTATTCATGCAATCAAGACTTGGAGACACTATTTGTACGGTGAAAAATTTCAGATCAAGTCAGATCACAAGAGCTTAACTTATCTCTTCACTCGAAGGATCCGAATATGAGACAGAGGAGATGGCTGGAATTGTTAAAAGATTATGATTGCGACATCCAGTACCATCCGGGTAAAGCAAATGTGGTGGCTGACGCCTTAAGCAGAAAGTGGGCATCAAAACCTGAGGCAGGACCGAGTACAAATGTTGCATTGTGTGCTGCAGCCTCAAGTTCGATGGAAATTGATGAAGAACATATTATCGAAACTGCGAGAAGATCCAGTGGAGCAAGGCTTGATTCATAAGTTCACTATGATGTTCGGCCCGACGAAGATCTCGCCGAGTCTAATTGATGAAGTCAAGGTAGCAATCCTACGGGATCCATATCTTAAGACGGTGCAGAAGACTTAGAGAAGGGTACGTGTAATCCCGACTTTACCTTGGAATCGGACAAAGTACTCAAGTATCGCGGACGGTTATGTATACCCGAGAGCGAAGGCTGCGATATCGGAGGCCGAGTTATGACCGAAGCTCATTACACTCCATATTCGGTACATCCGGGAAGTACCAAGATGTACCATGATCTAAGAAGACTATATTGGTGGAGGGGTATGAAAGCCGATATAGCTCGTTTTGTGTTCCAATGTCCGAATTGTCAACAAGTTAAAGCGGAAAGGCAAAGACCCGCAGGTTTACTACGATCGTTACGGAACCCGCATGGAAGTGGGATTGTATCACTATGGATTTCGTCACGGCTTACCTTTGACACCAAGGTCGGTGGATGCGGTTTGGGTAATAGTAGATCGACTCACCAAGACAGCTCGATTTATTGCGGTCGGACCTCGGTATACCATGGAGAAGCTGGCCAAGTTATATGTTGATAATATAGTCGGACTTCATGGCGTTCCAGAGAGTATAGTATCTCGACGAGATCCCCGTTTTACATCGAAATTCTGGGAGGGATTACAGAAAGCTATGGGAACAAAGTTGAAGTTCAGTACAGCTTTCCATCCTCAGACGGACGGACAGTCAAAACGAACCATTCAAATTTTGGAAGATATGCTTCGAGCTTGTGCATTAGATTTCAAAGGAGCTTGGGATGAGAAGCTATCACTTATCGAGTTTGCTTACAACAATAGTTATCAGGCTACAATTCAGATGGCCCCATATGAAGCTCTCTATGGGAGAAAATGTCGTACACCTCTGTTATGGAATGAAGTGGGGGAAAGAAGAATTGTAGGACCTGAGTTTGTTGAAGAAACTTGCCGAGTGATTGATCAAATCAAAGAGAGAGTAAAGACAGCTCAGGTTCGACAGAAGCACTATGCAGATAATCGACGTCGAGATCTGGAGTTTGCAGTGGGTGACAAAGTGTTCTTGAAGGTGTCACCGGTGCGAGGTTTGAAACGGTTTGGTAAGAAGGGGAAGCTATGCCCCAGGTATGTGGGACCATATGAGATATTAAATCGACGTGGTAATGTAGCATATCAATTGGCTCTACCACCATCTATGTCTAGCGTCCATAATGTGTTCCATGTATCATTACTGAAGAAGTATGTCAGAGATCCATCGCATATCTTGAGCGCTGATCCTCCAGACTTGACTGAAGACTTAACTTTCGAAGTGGTGCCTGTAATGCTCTCAAGTCGAAAAGTTCAGCAACTTCGAACCAAGGATATCCACTATGTGAAGGTGCATTGGAAAAGCCAAAATGTGGAGGAAATTACTTGGGAAGAAGAGAGCGCGATGAGGAAGGAGTACCCTAACCTTTTTGACGATCAAGGTACGTTCAAATTTCGAGGCCGAAATTTCTTTTAAGGGTGGGGGAGTTGTAATACCTACATGCAAATTTCGGGATGAAATTTCTTTTAAGGGTGGTGGAGTTGTAAGACCCGCACTCTGAAAACCCGGTCTAACCTTGGTTTTGTATCGTGACAGGTCTTCCGATCATCACGAGCCAGACGGGGCAAGCGGATAACAAACAGGTACGAAATCGAACCGAAGTCGACCAATTATACCTGATTTTAGGTATACCGGTCGATGGTACCGGATGATGGTACCGGTCGACCGGTATGGCCTGCACAGCTATGTGCGGGAATTTGGAAATTGGTCTCTGCGGGTCCCGCTTTCCTGATTTCGAATCCTAGAAGTTTCCTAATCCTAGTAGGGTTACTAAACCCTATTTCTAGCCTATAAATACACCCTTAAACCCCTCAAATCCTTTCCATTGTCTCTCACAAACCCAAGAGGAGAGAAAGAGCTTGGAAAGGAGAAGGAGCTAGGAAGAAGAAGGAGGTGCCGCCATTACCGTTTGACGAAGCTCTCGCTACGCCTGTCAACGGTAAGTGTTTGAATCCATCTTCTTACCCTATGTTAGTTGTGTGGGTGGATCAATACCATGCAAAGTGGGTATTGATCTAAAACCCTAAATTGGCCAATAAACCCTAAGTTGCCGTCAAACCCTAGATTCGAGTTTCGAGATGATATTCATCGAAACGAGACTTGAATGAGTTGGGGATAGCTCTAACTCAAAGCCTAGACTTAGAATGGATAGGAGAAACCCTGAAAATCCGTGGAGGATGATCGACGGCAGTCGAAGAACCCATGTATGGTCTTCCGGAGACATACCGGTCGACTATACCGGTTGCACATAGTGCGACCGGTATGTTGCGACCGCTACCTCTCGGGAGGTTATCGTGGGGGGGACCGGCTGACCATACCGGTCGCCAGTCTTTCCCACAGAGCTGCGACCGGTACATGCCACCGATCAGCTCTGTGAGGGTATTTTGTGATCTCTGTTGGTTTCCGACCAACATGAAACCCTAAATAATATATTCTAATGAAACCCTAATATTATGTAGGACGCTGTGACTTGTCGTTTGGATCTTGCGACGTGGAGCAAGTAATCGAACGAGCGTCAGTTAAAGGAATCTGACCTAAACCTAATAATTAATGGATAATAAATCGTTGTTAATCATTGAATATCTATGATGTGATGTTTGTGCATATTCACATGCCATCCTTTACTTTCAGTTGTTATTATTGTTCATGCATTCATAGGATGTGGTTGTTAGGCATGTGATTGTTTTCGTTGGTGTGTGGAGTGGGGCATGGGCCTGGGATCACTCTTCACACTGGCACTTTTTGTAGTATTCTGTCTTAACATGCTTGGTACGGGTGGGGTATCAGGGGAAGATTGTGGTACAGTGGTCTCCGATATTGATGTTGTCCCGGCCATCGTTGGGTGGTACTGAGGATTCCGAGTCGACGCTGGCTTGTCCACGATGCTCTAGCTCTATCTCTATGTCGTAGGGAGTTATGTTGGGATAGGGTCTACCTGCGTATTGTTTCTATCCTAGTGGGTTAGTAGCGGATAGGGTATCAGGGGGAGGTGAGGTTTGGTGGTCTCCGACCCGGCCTGCACGCTCTAGCTCTATCTCTATGCCGTAGACGGCTGTGGTCGGGATAGAGCATACATTGTTGACATATAGGATTGGTTAGTTGCGAGCCAGGTTCCGGCCCCCGGCCGTAGGGGCTTAGGTACTGGTATGGGTAGAGTATCGGGGAGGTGCGGGTATACCTTAGCTCTATCTCTATTCCATGATGGGTGCATGTGGGTTGGTGGTAGTGTGATTACTGTGCGACGCCACACACTCGTGTATAGAGGTGCGGGGGCCACCAAACCTTTCTATAGCACATTGCAAACTTATACCAGACCACAGCATAAAAATGATTGTTACTCATGCATAATCTTGTGAAACTGTCTGATTGCCTTACTGAGCTGTGTTGTGAGCTCACCCTTTGTGCACATCTTGTTTTAGATCTGGATGCAGGTTATACTGTGGACGATTACGTAAACACTCCGGCGTATGGTGGTGCTGCGGTGTTGGACGTCAGGGCGGGACAGACGAGCATGACGCTCGTGCGAGTGCCCTTTTCTTCGCGTGTACCTGTGATGGATTTTATTTATTTGTTTCAGTTATTTTTGTTTGTTATTAAGAGATGTAAAAGATTATTATTTTATGTTTGAATTTGAATAATTGGATATTTATTTAAATTATCAATAGACACTCAGTTCATTCTATTTAAAGTCTTCCGCTGTATATTTGTATTCTGATTGTGGTTATGTGTAATTGGTTTGTATGGGTGGACACGGCCTATTCGAGATCCTGGTGTGAACCGTTGGTTCAATGACGGTTCACTCACACCGTTCTGGTTGGATCAAAATTGGGGTGTGACATTTAATGTTCTACAAAATGAAAGCAAAAAATTTGGAATAGAGACCATCGGAAAATTCCAGGTGGGATGACAGCGGAAATGACCCGTGAAATGACAAGGAGAGAAACCCCAGTTAATTCCAATCAGTCCAGTCAACTCAGTTCAAACCAGTTTTGGTCTAACCTAGCTCAACCCATATCAGTTGTCAACCTAAGTCAGTCTCAACCCATTTCAAATCAGTTCATCTATGTGCATAATATTTATATATTATATATATTGTATAATATATATATATATATATATATATATATATATGTATGTTTTTAAATATATGTGTATAATATATATTATTATATGTAAATGATAATCCAAAAGATTTTTGAGAAGAAAAAGGATAGAGGGGAGAGAAAAAAAACGTGAAAGAGAATGGGGATTTTGGTTTTCGAGATAATCTAAAAGATTTTGAAAAGAAAAAGGGAAGAGGGGAGAGAGAAACATGAAAGTGAAGGGGGATTTCAATTTTGGAGATAATCCAAAAGATTTTTGAGAAGAAAAAGGAAAGAGGGGAGAGAAAAAACGTGGAAGAGAATGGGGATTTCGATTTTGGGGATAAATCCAAAAAATTTTGAGAAAAAAAAGGAAAGAGGGAGAGAGGAAAAATGTCACTTTTTCTAAGACAATCCAAAGGATTTTGTTGGAGAAAAAAAAGGAAAGAAGAAAGAGAAAACGTGGGGGTTTTTAGGAAGGACGGTTTTAGGGAAGAGAAAAAAGAAAAAAGGAAAAAAAAGGAGAGGATTTAGGGTTTCTAGATTGTTTTTTTTAAAAGGAAAAGAGGGAGAAGATAAAAGGGACGTGAGAGAGAGAAGAAAGGGACTTTTCCAAAGAGAAAAAAAAGGGAAAGATGAAGAAAAACGTGAAAGGCTTTTGAGCTAAGTTTTGGGAGAAAAGTAAAGGAAGAGGAGAGAAAAAAAGGGGGAAAAAAAAAAAACGTGAAAGGCTGCTCACGTTTTTGGGAGAAAAAGAAGGGAAGAAAAGAGAAAAAAAACGTGAAAGGCTGCTCACGTTTTTGGGAGAAAAAGAAGGGAAGAAAAGAGAAAAAAAAAGGGGGAAAGGAAAAAAAAAACGTGAAAGGCTGCTCACGTTTTTGGGAGGAAAAGAAGGGAAGAAAAGAGAAAAAAAAAGGGGGAAAAGAAAAAAAAAACGTGAAAGGCCTTTGTGGCTCACGTTTTTGGGAGAAAAAGAAGGGAAGAAGAGAGAAAAAAAAAGGAGGAAACGTTGGCTTTCTTAGGAGGGTTCGGTTTTGGGAATCCGAAAGCTAAAGAAAGCTGAAGAGAGGATAAGAAGAAGAGCAGAAGGTTCAGGGATCCGCAAACCAGGTAAACCCTCTCCTCTTTCATTCTTTTTATTATCAATACCACCATTCACTTATCTGATTCGGTATACCACTATAACATCCTATCACCTGCAGCCATTATCCCAACTCGCTACTCCATATCCATTGCAATCCCCTTTGATCCGTAAATTTATCACCTAATCTTCTCTCCCATGAAATTGTGTTTTTTGGATGATTATTTTTGTTTGATCATATGATGCCATGAAATGGTCATATGATTTGAGTCATTGATGTTAAGCTGATGAGGATGTAATTTGAGCCATTGTTATTGAATGAATTTTAATTTGATCAATTGTGAGCCATATGATTCGAAATCTTAAGGTGATTGATCTAGCCTTTGATTTAGATTTTCCTTAAGTGATTGATCATGGCCTCTGATTATGAATTTTTATGAGATAAAATTTGGCCATCGATCTCGGATGCTTTAATGATAAAATCGGGTCATTGATCTTGGATGTTTGAATTAGCAAATCTGGACCATTGATTTTAAATATATTGATGCTTGATCCAAACCAATGGATCTTCATTATGAGTGTCTTAAATGAATCTGAATCGTCGGATCTTCACTATGAATGTTTTAAATGCATCTAAACCATTAGATTATCATCATGATTGATTTCAAAGCATCTGAACGGTTAGATTACCATTAATGGTGATTTATACCATTGAATTTTTCATCATGAGTGTTTTTTTTAGATACACTGTCATGTTTGAATGCTCATTGCCATAGTTGGATGCTTATTGTCATAATTAGGGTAGAAAACCCTAAAATGGAAAGAAAGTAACAGTTAGGGTAGAAAATCCTAAAAAAATGGAAATAAAATAATAATTAGGGTAGAAAACCCTAAAATGGAAAGAAAGTAACATTTAGGGTAGAAAATCCTAAGATGGAAAGAAAATAATAATTAGGATAGAAAACCCTAAAATGGAAAGAAAGTAACATTTAGGGTAGAAAACCCTAAGATGGAAAGAAAATAATAATTAGGGTAGAAAACCCTAAAATGGAAAGAAAGTAACATTTAGGGTAGAAACCCTAAGATGGAAAGAAAATAATAATTAGGGTAGAAAACCCTAAAATGGAAAGAAAGTAACATTTAGGGTAGAAAACCCTAAGATGGAAATAAAATAATAATTAGGGTAGAAAACCCTAAAATGGAAAGAAAGTAACATTTAGGGTAGAAAACCCTAAGATGGAAAGAAAATAATAATTAGGGTAGAAAACCCTAAAATGGAAAGAAAGTAACATTTAGGGTAGAAAACCCTAAAAAAATGGAAAGAAAATAACAATTAGGGTAGAAAACCCTAAAATGGAAAGAATGTAACAATTAGGGTAGAAAACCCTAAAAAATAGAAATAAAATAACAATTAGGGTAGAAAACCCTAAAATGGAAAGAATATAACAATTAGGGTAGAAAACCCTAAAAAATGGAATAAAATAATAATTAGGGTAGAAAACCCTAAAATTGAAAGAAAATAACAATTAGGGTAGAAAATAGCATACTAGATCATGCCATGTAGGCTCTTGCCTTATTTGCAATACATGTCATATTTGAAAGATTTTAAACAATCTTACTGTATGTGAATTTCTTGTCATAAATGTTTTATGTGTCATATTTAGATAGAATATTCTATTTTTTTTGGCAATAACTAATTTTATGCAACACCCTAGTCAAACTGCCATATCTGCACACTTCTAGAAGGCAATCTAGGCGTGGGGATGTGCATTTAGGCACCCACATTCTTGGGAAGGGCATAATGGGAATAATAAAACCTTAATAAAGAAAGAGAATTCTTTGCCAAACCTTCCAAAATTAGAATTCAGAATGAAAAGGGTAATTTAGGACGATTTGCCCCTCGGCAAACCCTAAACCTAGAATAGGTTCTAAACCCTAAACCTAGAATAGGTTCTCAATCATTAACCTAGAACAGGTTATCCAGTTCGAACTACGTGGATTCTGATTCCTAGGTCAAACCCTAGGATACGTAGGCTATTTGGGAGAATCCCAAATTCGGATCCACACTTTAGTCCACTCGAACTATCCATAGATCCATTAGGATATCCATTCCCATTTCAATCCAGATAGGGTTATCCACATTCCAACCCAGATAGGGTTATCCATATTTTGACCCAAATAGGGTTATTCTTAGATCCACTAAGACTATCTATCAGTCCACATGGACTATCCAGATCCTAATCCATAGGATTTCTCAGCCTTTCAAGCATAAATTTGAACTTGAACAAAGAACTTAATCATGCACAAGCATAAATTACATCCATAAACTTTAATCACACCTGAACTACGATGATGAACCTGATTTTTGAAATAATTCCGTGATACGTAGGCAATCTGATGGATACAGATTCGGTTCAATGATATCAAACCACTTGGTTTGGTTTGGTTTAACAAATAGAGTCTAGCATAGGAAAGGTATAGGAGACAGATTTCGATCGGGCGGTTTGGGTGCCTAACCCCTTCCCATAACCGTAATCTGACACTTACCCAATCTCTGATGGATCAGAAATCCAATCTAAGGGTCATGAGTCAATCGAAGTCTTACCTTGGGGTGAGATTTCACATTTCTAAGGTCCTAGACCTAAATCTAGGTGGCGACTTCAAAAGATTTCCATCTTTGTCCTCACAGCGTCATCAGGCCAGGATGCGCCTAGAGGAAGAACAGGTTGAACAAGACCATGTTAGAGAGCCAAGTCCGGAAGTGGAGGAGGAACAGGTTCCAGAAGTGCCGACAAATTACTTGGCCCACCTCACAGGAATTCAGAGACCATTGTTACAAACTTGGTCTATCAGATGCAAGCTCAGCAGAAGTAATTCCTGAGCGAGATACTGAAGATGCTCAGGCCATCGGGTTCGGTCCCCACTGATGGTACGCCTGAGTCTGGAGAGAAAATTTCTTCACAGCCGATGCAGGGTAGCCCAAGGTCGATGGGCCAAGCACAGAATGCACCACCACCGCATCAGTTTTCGTCGCCTTCTGCGTACCCGGGAGCCTACCCGTATCCACCACCATGGTACGGAATGAACACTCAGGGACAGCATGATCTGAGCAGAGCGGTGGATAGATTCCTGAAGTTGAAGCCTTCATCGTTCACCGGTAAGGCAGGGAGACCATTGTGGCCAGCACAGTGGGTTGCAGAGATGGAGAAAAACTTCCGACTGATGATCTGTACAGAGGAGGAAAAGGTCTTATTTGCCACTCACATGTTGAAAGAAGATGCAAATGCTTGGTGGAATTCTACACGGGCATATCTGGAGACTAAGCATATGCAAGTAGATTGGGAAGTGTTCAAGGGTGCCTTCTTCGATAAGTATTTTCTGAAGAGTTTCAGAGATCAGATGGAGAAGGAGTTCCTTAATTTGCAGCAGTCTCAGTCGACTGTGGATGCCTACCAGCAGAGGTACGAGGAATTATTTTTCTTTGCACCGGCAAGTATGCAAGAGGAAGAGACCAAGACACGTAGGTTCACCATGGGACTACGTGGAAGCATCAGAGAGCACATCTTGGGTCTGGACAAGAAGATCTATAATGAGGCTGTGCAGGTTGCAAGGGTGATAGAGTCCAATCAGAGGGACAGCTTCTTCGCTCAGAACAAGGGAGTGAAGAGACCTGCTATTGAGAGTTCAGGTGGCGGTAACAACAGACCCTTCCGCCCATACAGGGCTCAGACCGCTACAGTACCTGCTAGAAACAATACGGCACCACCTGTGCCACAGAATGCTGGATTCAACCCGAATATCAAATGTTTCAACTGCCAGCAAGTGGGTCATATTGCAAGGACCTGCACTCTACCTAAGAAGCAACCTCCCCAGCAAGGAAGATTTTATGCGGTCACCACTGAAGAGGCAGCTGCATCACCTGATGTGGTCACTGGTAGGACTCTATCCCTTACTATTTGGCTTACTATTTTCATTTGTGTGTATGCGCATATAGAACTAAGGGATGATAGAAAATTCCAGGAATTTTAAATATAGCTGGTATACCTGCCAGAGTACTATTTGACTCTGGGGCCACGCACTCCTTTGTTTCGATTTCTTTTGGGAAGCGAATGGAGTTACCAATCAAGCACTTGAACCCAAGCTTGATAGTTCGCTCTCCACTAGGAGTCGAAGTGGCTTTGACCGAATATTATGGACCATGTACTGTATGTATTGAGGGTCGAGACTTAGAAGCAAGCCTAGTACTACTCGAGATGGCAGACTTTGATGTCATTTGGGAATGGATTGGCTAGGCCATCATTCGGCCGTCCTATTATATGGTGAAAGGAAGCTTGTGCTTACTGACAAAAAGGGAAGGGAATATAACTTCACTGGGATCAGGCTATCTAGGAAGCGGAAGCTGATTCTCTCCGCCCTAAAAGCCAAGCGATGCTTAGAGAAAGGGGGAGTGGGGTATCTAGTATCTGTAGTTGACATCACGGCAGAGTCACTCAAGATGGAAGATATAGATGTGGTTCGAGAGTTCCCAGATGTATTTCCAGAGGAGCTTCCAGGTCTACCGTCGGACAGGGCTACAGAGTTTGTAATAGACCTTATGCCAGGTTCGGCGCCAGTGTCCAAAGCACCATACAGAATGGCCCCTACCGAGTTGAAGGAGTTGAAGACCCAATTATAAGAATTTTTGGATAAGGGTTTCATACGACCTAGCATATCGCCTTGGGGAGCACCGGTATTATTCGTCAAGAAGAAGGACGGAAGTGTAAGGCTATGCATTGACTACCGTGAACTGAACAAGTTGACTATCAAGAATCGGTATCCCTTGCCTAGGATTGATGATTTTTTCGATCAGCTGCAGGGTGCAAAGGTTTTCTCGAAGATTGATCTCCGATCGGGGTATCACCAACTGAAGATCAAGGCCGGAGATATTCCGAAGACTGCTTTCAGGACGAGGTATGGGCATTATGAGTTTCTAGTTATGTCTTTCGGGTTGATTAATGCTCCAGCGTCGTTCATGGAACTGATGAACCGAGTGTTTCATGATATGTTGGACACTTCGGTCATCGTATTCATCGATGACATATTGATCTACTCTAAGGACATGGAGACTCATATAGCACACTTGAGGGCAGCCCTACAACAGCTGAGACAGGAGAAGCTTTATGCTAAGTTCAAGAAGTGCGAGTTTTGGCTGAATGAAGTGGCTTTCTTGGGCCATGTTGTATCTGAAGACTGTATCAAGGTTGATCCAAGTAAGATAGCTGCTATAGTAGGATGGGAAGCACCAAAATTTGTTGCGGAAATTCGTAGTTTCCTTGGGTTGGCTAGTTATTATAGAAGATTCATGGAAGATTACTCCAGGATTGATGTTCCACTCACCAGATTGACCAAGAAGGGAGAGAAATTCATATGGACAGATGAGTGTGAAAAGTGCTTTCAGACTTTGAAGTCAAGACTAGTCTCTGCACCTATCTTGACCATCCCAGAACCAAGCGTACCGTTTACTTTATATACGGATGCTTCAGGGTTGGGTATTGGGTGTGTATTGATGCAAGGAGAACAGGTGATTGCTTACGCATCAAGACAGTTAAAGGAGCATGAGAAGAACTATCTACGCATGATTTGGAGCTAGCAGCAGTTATACATGCCATCAAGACTTGGAGACACTACTTGTACGGTGAGAAGTTTCAGATCAAGTCAGATCACAAGAGCTTAACTTATCTTTTCACTCAGAAGGATCTGAATATGAGATAGAGGAGATGGCTGGAGTTATTAAAATATTATGACTGTGACATCCAGTACCATCCGGGTAAAGCAAATGTTGTGGCTAACGCCTTAAGCAGGAAGTGGGCATCGAAACCTGAGGCAAGACCAAGTACAAATGCTGCATTATGTGCCGCAGCTTCAAGTTCAAGCGAAGGTGATGAAGAGTATATTATAGCGACTGCAGAAGATCCAGTTGAGCAAGGCTTAATTCATAAGTTCACCATGATGTTCGCAGCTCTAAAGATCTCACCGGATCTAGTTGATGAAGTCAAGATAGCAATCCTACAGGATCCTCATCTCAAGACTGTGCAAGAAGACTTAGAGAAGGGTACGAACAATCCTGACTTTACCTTGGATTCAGACAAGGTACTCAGGTATCGTGGACGATTATGTATACCTGAGAGTGAAGACTGCAATATCAGAGATCGAGTTATGACTGAAGCTCATTACACTCCATATTCGGTACATCCAGGAAGTACCAAAATGTACCATGATTTAAGAAGACTATATTGGTGGAGGGGTATGAAAGCTGATATAGCTCGTTTCGTGTTCCAGTGTCTGAATTTTCAACAAGTTAAAGCAGAAAGGCAGAGACCCGCAGGTTTGCTACAGCCATTACCAGAACCTGCATGGAAGTGGGATTGCAATACCATGGATTTTGTCACTGGCCTACCTTTGACACCAAGGTCAGTGGATGCAGTTTGGGTTATAGTAGATCGTCTCACCAAGACAGCTCGATTTATTACGATCAGACCTCAGTATACCATGGAGAAACTGGTCAAGTTATATGTTGATAATATAGTCAGACTTCATGGCGTTCTAGAGAGTATAGTATCTGACAGAGATCCCCGTTTTACATCAAAGTTCTGGGAAGGATTACAGAAAGCTATGGGAACAAAGTTGAAGTTCAATACAGCTTTTCACCCTCAGACGGATGGACAGTCAGAGTGAACTATTCAAATTTTGGAAGATATGCTCCGAGCTTGT
This sequence comes from Protea cynaroides, assembly GCA_028583415.1. NCBI lineage: Eukaryota > Viridiplantae > Streptophyta > Magnoliopsida > Proteales > Proteaceae > Protea > Protea cynaroides. The sequence continues at coordinate 44,806,515 of CM053271.1, forward strand.
GCAATAGATTTCAAGGGAGCTTGGGATGAGAAGCTATCACTTATCGAGTTTGCTTACAACAACAGTTATCAGGCTACAATTCAGATGGCCCCATATGAAGCACTCTATGGGAAAAAGTGTCGTACCCCTCTGTTATGGAACGAGGTGGAGAAAGAAGAATTGTAGGACCGGAGTTTGTTGAAGAAACTTGCCGAGTGATTGATCAGATCAAAGAGAGAGTAAAGACAGCTCAAGTTCGACAGAAGCACTATGCAGATAATCGACGTCGAGATTTGGAGTTTGCAGTGGGTGACAAAGTATTCTTGAAGGTGTCACCGGTGCGAGGCCTGAAACGGTTTGGTAAGAAGGCTAAGCTTTGCCCCAGGTATGTGGGATCATATGAGATATTGACCCGACGTGGTAATGTAGCATATCAATTGGCTCTACCACCATCTATGTCTAGTGTTCATAATGTGTTTCATGTATCATTACTGAAGAAATATGTCAGAGATCCATCGCACATTTTGACCGTTGATCCCCCAGACTTGACTGAAGACTTAACAATCGAAGTGGTGCCTGTGATGCTCTCAAGTCGAAAAGTTCAGCAACTTTGAACCAAGGATATCCATTATGTGAAGGTGCATTGGAGAAGCCAAAATGTGGAGGAAATTACTTGGGAAGAGGAGAGCGCAATGAGGAAGGAGTATCCTAACCTTTTCAACGATCAAGGTATGTTCAAATTTCAGGGCCGAAATTTCTTTTAAGGGTGGGGGAGTTGTGAAACCTACATGCAAATTTTGGAGAAAAAAATTTCTTTTAAGGGTGGGGGAGTTGTAAGACCCGTACTCCGTAAACCCGGTCTAAACCTTGGTTTTGATGTCGTCATAGGTCTTCCGATCATCACCGAGCCAGACGGGACGAGCGGATGACAAACAGGTATGAAATCGGACCAAAGACGATCGAATCAACATAATTTTATGTTGACCGGTCGATGGTACCGGTCTTGGTACCGGTCGACCAGTCAGGTCTGCGCAGCTAAGTGTGGAAATTTGGAAATTGACTTCTGAGGGTCCCACTTTCCTGATTTCGAATTCTAAGACTTTCCTAATCCTAGTAGGGTTACTAAACCCTAAATCTAGCCTATAAATACACCCTTAAGCCTCCTCAAGTCCTTTCCATTGTCTCTCACAAACCCTAGAGAAGAGAAAGAGGTTGGAAAGGAGAAGGAGCTAGGAAGAAGAAGAAGGTGCCGCCATTATCGTTCGACGACGCTCACTCTACGCCAGTCAATGGTAAGTGTTTTAACCATTCTTCTTACCCTATGACCCTAGGTTAGTTGTGTGGGTGGATCAATACCATGCAAAGTAGGTATTGATCTAAAACCCTATTTTGGCCAATTAACCCTAAGTTGCCGTCAAACCCTAGATTCGAGTTTCGAGATGATATTCATCGAAACAAGACTTGAATGAGTTGGGGATAACTCTAACTCCAAGTTTAGACTTAGAATGGATAGGAGAAACCTTGGAAATCCATGGAGAATGATCGACGGTTGTCGAAAAACCAAGTGTATGGTCTTCCGGAGACATACCGGTCGACCATACCGGTTGACAGTCTGTTCACAGTGCTGCGACCGGTATGTTGCGACCGATCAGGTCTGAAAGGCTGGTTTTGGACTTTTGTTGGTTTTCGACCAACATGAAACCCTAAGCAATATATTCTAATGAAACCCAAATAATATTGTAGGACTTTGTGACATATCGTTTGGATCTTGCGACGTGGAGCAAGTTATCGAACGAGCGTCAGGTAAGGGAATCTGACCTAAACCTAATAATTAATGGACAGTAAGTTGTTGTTAATTACCTGAATATCTGTGATGTGATGTTTGTACATATTCACATGCCATTCTTTACTTTCAGTTATTATTATTGTTCATGCATGGATAGGAATGTGATTGTTAAGCAGGTGATTGTTTTCGTTAGTGTGTGGAGTGGGGCATGGGCCTGGGATCGCTCCTCACACTAGCACCTTTTGTAGTATTCTATCTTAACATGCTTGGTACGGGTGGGGCATCAGGGGAAGGTCGTGGTACGGTGGTCTCCGATATTGATGTTGGACTGGCCATGGTTATGTGGCACTGTGGCCTCTGAGTCGACGCTAGCTTGTCCACGATGCTTTAGCTCTATCTCTATGCCGTAGGGAGTTATGTTGGGATAGGATCTACCTGCGTATTGTTTCTATCCTAGTGGGTTAGTTGCGGATAGGGCATCAGGGGAGGTGTGGGAATCCCTTAGCTCTATCTCTATGTCGTAGACGGCTGTGCTGGGATAGAGCGTACATTGATGACATATAGGATTGGTTAGTTGCGAGCCCAGTTTGCGAGCCCTGGCCAGTAGGGGCTTAGGTACTGGTATGGGTAGAGTATCAGGGGAGGTACGGGTTAGCTCTATCTCTATTCCATGATGGGTGCATGTGGGCCAATGGGGGTGTGATCCATGAGGTGCCACACACTCGTGTATAGAGGTGCGGGGGCCACCAAACCTTTCTATAGCACATTGCAAACTTAAAACCAGACCACAGCATAAAATGATTGTTACTCATGCATAATATTGTGAAACTGTCTGATTGTCTTACTGAGCTAAGTTGTGAGCTCACCCTTTGTATATACATTGTTTTTAGATGCTGATGCAGGTTACACGGTGGGTGACTACATGAATGCCCCGGCATATGGAGGTGTAGCTGCTCTGGATGTGCAAGCAGGAGAGGACGAGCATGACGCTTCATGCGAGTGCCCTTTCTGTGTGTACCTTTGATCGGATTTTATTTATTTCTTTCAGTTATTTTCGGTTGGATTAAATGGATGTACGGATATTATTTTATGTGTTTGAATTTGGGTAATTGGATATTTATTTAAATTATCAATAGATACTCAGTTCATTCTATTTAAAGTCTTCCGCTGTATATTTATATTCTGATTGTGGTTATGTGTAATGGTTTGTATGATTGGACACGACCTATTCGAGATCCTGGTGTGAACCGTTGGTTTGATGACGGTTCACTCACACCATTCTGGTTGGATCAGAATTGGGGTGTGACACTATGGCTCGTACCAAAGTACCCAGGGTTCATGACCCCATCCGCTTCCGTTCTAACGAGGCGGAGACACAGTATGCCCGCTATTCTCGTAAGAAGGTAGAGGGAGGTCGCCGGGTAGACTTGCCTAGCCTGGCATTGTTCGATGTAGAGCGGGCTTTTGGTGACATGGGTTGGCTTCCTGTGATCACCTATGACGCCTGCACTCGGCCGGACTTAGTGAGACAGTTCTACTATAATCTCCAGGTGGTGGGACATTACAATGATACAGAGAGGGGCAGAGAGCTTCGGATCACCAGCTACATCAAGGGGGTGGAGATTTCATTTGATTATCTGCAGCTAGCCAACTTGTTGGGCATTTCTTATGACGGCCCCTTGGTGTTCTGCGCTCTTGGAGAGCCCCGGTTCTTTTCATTGGAGATGAAAAGCTGAGATTGACCACCAGATCATCAGAGAGGATTGCCGGGAGATGAAAGTGATCTATCTTCGTCCAGAGCCTCGAGTGTACTGCAAGATTATCCAGCACAACCTGATACCTTAGAGTGGGCATTACGAGAGGGTCTCCCAGTTGACCCAGTATCTGTTGTACTGTATATGCACTAGGCAGCCCGTCTGCCTTCCTTACATCATCATGTGGATGATGATCAGCACTACGTTGCCCCGTCATACTGGCAACCTTCCATTTGGATGTATGATATCTATGTTGCTTACCCTCCTGGGTGTTGACATGGTGGATGAGAGGATTCAGGAGAAATCCTTCTCATCACCTTTGGATTGGGAGGCCATCTGCAAGATGGGCATGCGGGATACCTAGGTCAGCGACGAGGAGAGGAACGCTCTAGTGCATCCACGTACTCGAGTGGAGATGGCTGACGCTGAGGCAGCAGCAGCAGACGCTGGAGCAGTGGTCCATGGGGGTGATGATGATCGTTTATACATGGATGTGGATGCCATACCTCCTCTATCACCTACTCATGCTACAGAAGCTGGTCCTTCTTATTCAGCTGGTCTTTCGTATGTGGCTGGTCCTTCATATGCACTTTCTGATGACATGATGGGGATATTGCATGAGATACGAGAGGCTCAACACATGTCTGATTTGAGGATGGGAAAGCTTCTAGAGGCTCAGCGCTTTTCCGATCAGTGGGTGGGAGAGCTTAGGGATGCTCAGCGTGTGACTGACCAGTGGGTGGCTGATCTCACAGCTAGTCTTCAGACGACCCAGACTCAGATAGCTTGGTTGACTAGAGTCTCTGCTGAGGACTATGATAAAGACCGTGAGGCACCTCCTCCCCCATCACCTCCAGCTTCTTGATGTATTTCTTTTATCTTTCTTTTGTACTTCAGAGTAACTGTCCGGGTTGTGGACTGTACTCTGCTTTAGTCATGTATATATACATTTGTTCTTCTTTTGGTTGTATATAAATTTGTTTCTCATTTAATAGATGCATTATTCTCTTTCAATTTAGTCTCAAACAACACAGATGCTTATGGTGTGTTATTATTACATCTTTTAAATTTTTATCCTATCTCAGTTCACGAACTTTTGTGGAAGTATACTGGTTTCACAGACAGGGCCTGAGAGCTCTGATACCAAGTTCTCACACCCCAATTCTGCACCATTCAGAACGGTGTGATGAACCACTAATAAACCAACGATTCAACCAGGATCTCTAATAGGCTGTGTCCATTGAAAATAAAATCATACACATTCACAACCATAATCAGAATAAATACACAATAGCGAAAGTCTTAATAATAAATGAACTGAGGAATCTAAATGTGATAATCAATAATAAAATATCAAGTTATGTTGTATTAACCGAGACATAAGTAAATAAAATATCAAATTACATTTCCTTAATAATTCAAATAAAATCTAATCGAAAACGCATGCCTTGCACTCGCATGAAGAGTCATGTGTTTCCACGAAGTCTTCAGCTTCCATTGCAACAACATGCCCGTACACAAAAGTATTCATATAGTCTACAACCGTGGTACCTGCATCATCAACTAAAAATATTCAACGTCGAAAGGGTGAGCACACATCACAGCTCAGTGAGCAAACAAAACAATACAACAAAACATATGCATGCAATCAATTCATATCTGTGGTCTGGTATATAAGTTTACAATGTGCTATAGAAAGGTTCGGTGGCCGCCTCACCTCTATACACGAGTATGTGAATCTGCCCAATGAAAACGGCACTGTCGTCCCACATGCACCCACCATGGACAATATACACCCTATGAAAACGGCATGGCTGTACCGCTTGCCCACACCAACACGTAAGCCCCTACTTGCGAGGGCTTGCAAACTAGGCTCGTAACTAACCAATCCTAATGTCAAACAGTGTATCCAAGGCCTCACCTCAGCATCCCTCAATACATCCATAGAGATAGAACTAAGGCCCCCCGGCAGAGTCGAAGACTACACGGTCAGAGACCACCTCCCCTAATTCTCTACGATGTAATAGTTCTGCTAAGGTAATGGCGATATGACGATGTCAGTGGACATGACTTGAGTAGAACCATGGCACAATATACACCCCATGAAAACGGCATGGCTATACCAGTTGATACCATCCCCTACACGCACCATATACACTAACCACACACATACATTCACATGCCTATTCCTAGCATCATCATCCTCATCATGTTATAAATAAACAGAATTAAATATGCATGAACAGTAATAGCAGGAATATTGGATGACATGCTGAATGCACATACAAGCATAGACGCATAGAATCAGTCATGGTATTGGACTCAAGAAATAAAAATAGTTTATTATTACCAATTAGTTTAGGTCTTGTTCCCAGACCTTTGCTTGAGTGTTGATCCCTTTCAAGCTCTAAAACCACTTTTATATCAATAGGAAAACCTAACAAGTCGATAGATTTTGGTTAGAAGTCATTCCGGCATCATTAGGCTTGTATTTAAGCACGGGTCGCAGGGTGGGTCGCAGGTAGGGTAGCAGTATACATCGACCCCCAGGGTAGGGTCGATGCCAGGGTCGGATGTTCCATCGACCCTGGGTGCGACCAACCCTATTATGGACTTCCCGAATACTGGGGATTTTCATTCTACAGTCCATTCTTTCACTTTTGGGTCCTATGGCTTACTTCCACAATCCATTCTAGGCTTGTTCTATGGCTTAGAACACTAGGTTTCTTCCTTACCTTGTCTACCATGATTTCTCCATGGATTTCATCGAAATCTTCCCATGGGTGTATGATTTGGGTTTCTACTAGACCATACTCTCTTCAAGAACTATTCTAAGGTCTTAGACTATCAAATAGAAAGCTTGCCCATACCTTAGGTTTGCTGAGATTCAGAGATTTCTCTGAATTCTTCAAGTAAGTCTTCTTCTCGAACTTTCCTTCTCTTCTTCTTCTCTTCTCTTTCTCTCACTCTCAATTAGGCTTTCAAAAGGAGTGAAAGAGGCTTAAGGACGTCCTATTTATGGAGTAGAATCTCCAAAAATAAGTCTCATTGAGATTAGGAAGGAATCCCATTAAAATTTGGAAAGTTTCCTATTTATGGTTTCTGTCGACAAACAGGGGGTCGATGAGGGGATCAGAGGTCCCGCTAACCCTCAGTTCCTAAGTTGTCCAACCCCCAGTGAAAAATCAGGGGTCTGCCTTCTATGTGAGGGGGGGTCGACCCTGCTTGTCTGGGTATGCGACCTTACCCCCATTTTGACTATTTTTGGGTCAGTTTAGTACCTGGTTTCGCCATTTCCTTCACACACTTGGTCCATTTGGCTCGACCATGATGGGTAGACCTGGTACAAGGTGGTAAGACCGGTTAGTTCGATACGGGTCTTACATCTGTCCTTGATATAGGCTTAAAAATTCTCTTTCCATCTGATCTCTGAAGCATCTGAGAAATTTTTTCTCGAAGAAGGTTTCTTTGAAGATAGCCCCGGTCAGATAGGTGTGCTTAGTCAGAAGATAACTTCGAGTGAACTTCCACCAATGATTCGCGTCTCCTTTCAGCATGAAGGTTGCACACAATACCTTCTCTTCCTCCAAAATAGTCATCATTAGGAAGTTCTTCTCCATTTCATCAATCCAGTGGGCCAGCCATAATGGGTCAAATGGCCTGCCCATGAACTCCTTCGGCTTCATCTTCAAAAAATGCTCTATCAGCCAAGAGTGGTCAAGCTAATTTTGTGCATAAAAACCATATATAGGTGGTTGATTCTGATAACTGCCTTGGTTGTTTACCCCTTGTTGTGCTCCAACATTTTACACTAGAGTATGCATCACTGGTACTTGCTGTGTTGTAGGCACCGTGTTATTTTCATTGGGTGCTATGGGCACAATGTTATCTATAACGGGTGCTAGAGGCACAATGCTGCTACCCATTGGTACCATGCAAGTCTGATTGGGAGGTGTTGGTGCAATGTTGACAGCTAGAGCAGCAATTCCCATGGCAACTTGCATAGCCAATAACATATGTTGTTGTTCTTGCATCTGTCGAGCCATATTCATCATAATCATAGCCAAATCATTTGGCGGTCCTAGTAAATTGGTTGGCTTGGCCTGATTGTTGACTCCCTGTGGTGCAACATTTTGGTTTTCAATATTCCCAGTCTGGTCTTCAAGGTTTTCATTGGCATTCCCCACTCCAAGTAGTGGTGGAGGTGGGCTTGGGTTGTGTCCTCTTTGGCATGCCCTACGTCCAGCCATTTGAGACTATCGACTGTAGTGGTGTCTACATAAACCAGAGAAGTGAAACAATTACAATATAAGGTAGTTTATATGTTTGTCCCACAATATAAGAAAAAAAATTCCCAAACACAAAACCAAACAAAGCATAACAGGTTAAGAAAAAATTTGTGTGGTCGACATTGACCGGTCGTGCTACATGCGACCACTGAAGTGACCACACAAACCCTGAGAAACTTCCTGAGGCTCTGTGGCGACTGTGTGGAAGACTATGGTCAACTATATTGGTCGAATTTGATGATCGCACAACCCAAAATCTGATTTTTAACCCTATTTCGAGCCTTTTCTCCCATTTTCATTTTGTCTTCTTCTGTGCTCCAACTAAACTCACCACCAGTGAGTTGCAATAGTGTCAATCGGACAACTTGAAGATTTCTTCATCGGTCGACGACTCCCATTCTTCTTCAAAGGTACATTCTCCATTCTCATACTTCCTTTGGCTTATTTAACTTAGTTTTCTTTGTCTTTTATCATTCCCTTAAAATAAAAATTTGTTTAACTGTGAAAATTTTTATTACTTCACTTAAGCTTAGTGTTGGGCACCCAACGGATGAAAGCCCTCAAGAAATTTTGGGTTTCATCAGTTAGTTGGCCAAACGCTTAAAAATTCGATTTTTGACCTAGAAATTGGGGTTTTTGCCCAAATTTTGAAATTCCTAAAATTTTTCCAAAATTGGCCACCATTCCCCATTAGTTAATTATTGTAGGATGGTTTGTAACTCATGTAAGTCCTCTTGCCCAGGTGCTTGGGTGAAAAATGAGGCTTTTGACCAAATTATGTCGTTATGCTGTCTAATTTTCCATCTTTTACTATTCATTTCTTGGTTTCTCTTCCTTGCAACTACCATGGCTCGTACCAAGAATCCCAGGCCATATGATGCTACTCACTTTTGGTCTACCGAGGCTGAGGTACAATATCCATGGTACCGACGAAAAAGGGCAGAGGTGGGTCGGATCGTCAATTTGTCGAGTCTAGCCTTATTTGATGTAGAGAGGTCATTTGATGATATGGGTTAGCTTCCAATGACCCAATATGAAGGGTGCACTCGCCCAGAATTGGTAAAGCATTTCTACTGTAACCTTCCGCTGGAGGGTGATTTAGAGGACCTGGATAGAGGTAGGGAGCCAAGGATCACTAGTTGGGTGAAAGGAGAACCTATATCGTTCAATGCTCAGTAGCTGGCAGATATTCTAGGCATATCCAATCATCGTGGGTTGGTCTACTACTGTAAGACCCGTGTCAAACTAACCCGGTCTTACCACCTTGAACCAGGTTTACCCATCATGGTCGAGTCAAGTGGACCAAGGGCGTGATGGAGATCGAGATCCCAGGTATAAAATCGACCCAAAACACTTAATTTTAGGGGAGGGTCACACACCCAGCTAAGCAGGGTCGGACCTCCCAAAACAGAAAGTCGGACCCTCGTTTTGAAGGGAGGGTCGGACAGCTTAAGACCCTAGGGTCGACGGGATCATCGACCCTCCCATCGACC